>LPNX010914265.1:21927-104972 GCA_001517045.1 Pseudotsuga menziesii | reverse complement strand
TACATAGATATTTACATGCATTTTGTTTCATACAAAAGATAATAATAATAATAATCAAATTTAATTGCAAAAGCACTATAATGTAATAGTGGATTGGGCTTAATATATGCACATTCTGTTTCACACTGTTTCAGGTGTGTTCTGCATTGAAAAAAAGTCCATTCTACATGGTTACAAGTCTGTTCCATGCAGTGGCAATTATGTTTCGTGTCATTTCAGGTCTTTTCTCTGTGTCATAGGTCTGTTCTATGTCATCATAGGTTTGGCTTGTGCTGTTTTTGGCCTATGTTGACCAATAGTGCCTGTTCCATATCTCTTCAGCTTGATTTTTTGCTCTCTAACCACTCTCACATAGTGCTGACCTTTTTAGGTTTTCTCTGCATTTGTGTGCGTCTCCTTGAAGTTTGTGCTTGATTCCATTTCTGTCATTTGTGTGCCAATCAATCCCTTGGTGATATCCTAGCACATTCCTTTGATCTTTTCTTCTCCAACCTTCACATGTAGAGAGTAAAGAACCCATGGTCCATTGCACTGAGTAACAAGGTGTTAAAGTTTGCAGCATTGTGAGACATTCTCCAAGACCGCCTTGTGCAAACAAGGCTTACTTGGGACTTCGAGAAAAGTCTTGTGAGTTTGCACAAAAGCCAAAGCAAATGGAGATAAGCTTTGTGAGTCAGGACAAAATCCAAAACAAGGAAATTACAAAGTTCTCAATCTCCTAATGTCTAATATCCTAACATTTCCCTAAGGGGACAAGTTATATGACCCTTGTATTAATAATTAACCTAAAGAGGTCATGAGGACTATAAGAGGTTGAGGAATTGAAATATTTACCTGAAACTCAAAGATGGGTTTGAGCCTCTACCTTTATACTACATATGGATCTGAGACTGGTTCTAGGCCAGCACCCCAGTTTAATTATAATTGGATCAACTGTTACGACGTTTAAAGGAACTAAGCCTGGTGAAGCTACGCCAACTAGTGCAGCTAGTTCGATGGTAACAGATCATAATACTTATACTGAAGTTAGAAAAGCACCTCAGAATGGGACTTGCAAGGACTCTTACATTGAAGGACCAACAACTAGCTATGATGCTTTTAGGTATCGATATGGTACTAGTTCTAGTACCTAATTCATAATTGACGTATAAGGAACCTAATTTTCCTTTTGCATGTGTTTAACCAAGTTTGCTTCAATGATGCAATAGGGATAAATATGGTCAAGAGAAAATTCATGCAATGGCTTTGTTGGATCTCTGAAGATCGAGGTGCATGGCACCAATATTACTAATAGAAGGTAGACAATTTACAAAATTTAGACTTTATTGTCAAAATTGCAATTTTTCATGACATAATTAAAAATGACTAACATAAATGACTAATTCATATTCTTATAGCTAGTCATTTTTTATGTCGTGACTAAACTAGTCGCTTATGTTAGTCATTTTTAACTCTAACACTTATTATCTAGTCATATTTGTTAACTGGCGACTAAATTAGTCGTTAATTTTAGTCGTTTATAGTTGGGTCAATCAAAATTGCTCATATTTAGTAGTAAATCACTTGAAAAACCTGTGGTGACTAGAATTTTTAGTCACGTAGTAGCTAATTCCTCATTTTGTACTAGTGAGGACATGACCGAAATCTAACCCCCCACCAATAAACCTCGACCCCTTCAATCATATCAAAATTTTTCACCATGAAGGAGAAACCATCCAATACACTGATCACCCCTTGGAGCTATTGAGGGTGCAAAACCCTACCATGGAGCTATTGAGGGTGCAATTTCTTTTCAAAGAATTTGCATCTGAAAAAATTCCCAACATGCCCAAACCCATGAAAACTATGACCTGGAACAAAAACAACAATCTCCTCATGTTGACCTCCATCGACGAATCTCACCAGATCAATCGAGAGAGATACAAACATGCTAAAAGAAATTCGAAGGAAAAAATCTCTATGCCGCCTGGAAATTGAAAATATTCACATGAAATTATTAGAGTTTAATGGTTTCCCCTAAATTGGTTTGCATCTGAGACATACCTTTAGGCACATGGAGAGATCTACCGCAAATTGAAACCTAATTTTCGCAAGACTGTTCACTGAGCCGATTCGTGTCGCATAGACAAAGACTAGGATAAAATGCTCTCTCAAACCCTTAATGTCATTGTTGATCCCGGTGCTATTCTTTTTGGTGTTTACGAAGGTCATGGCTATGGCCTTGGATTTCACCATGGCCGTAGTGTTCCACAAAACTCTTCAATGACAACAGATCAAAAGCTCCAGTGATCAAATTTGAAGGGTGGGTTTTAATTTCGATTGGAAGGGCATTTATTCCGGGAGCCCTTCAAAGATGAAGTGAAATATAAATAATTGCACTTCAAATGGAAGAAGTGGAAGAAGTATAAAGTAACTAAACCCTTTTATCAAAAAAAATACAAAAAAAAAATATTGTTTTTCTAAATTTTTATAATTTTAAACAATTGAGCATCTCTCATATATTTTCAATAAAACTTTTTTTGAAACATTAATTTGTCATATATGTATTATTAATTTTATAGTTAAGTAACATAACAATTATTTTATTGTATTTTTTGGAGTTGGAGTACACTTCATTATATAGAAAAAAACTACTTAGACTATGTGATAACCATATTGGGCCATCTGTGTGATCTTATGCATAGTGCATGTCGTAGCTAGATATAGTCTGAAAGAAAAACTAGAACCATGAGAGAATTACTTACTATTGACTATGTACAAAACGAAGCCACTAAGCAAAACGAGGCAATAATAAACCTACAACCATATATATATATATATATATATATAACCAACCAAAAACTTAATTTAAACAAGAGAGAGGAAACAATCCAAACTTGAGAGATGTAAGAATGATGGGGATTAGGAACCTAATAAAAAATAATACACAACTAAGAAAACATACACAAACAAAAAATCCTACATACCAAGCAAGCTAGCAACGCTAGCATAACCGAGGTCGGGGCATCTTCAAACAAGGGCTCTTCAAACACTAAAATTGATGGGAGATGAGATCTAAGTTAGTGAAGGTATTTTATTGTGAATGACATTAGGAGAAAGTGTAATGGAAGAATGGGGCACCACTGACATTGTCCCTACATTGATGGGGCACCACTGACACTGACACAGTCTTCACTTGTCTTTTTATTCATCCTTCCTCTCTTTCTTTCCCTCTCCTCTCTTCCTATCTTTATTTCCCTCTCATTCTCTCTCTCTTCTCCTTCATATCCATCTCTCCATATCCCTCCTACTCTTCCCATATTCCCTTTCTCTTATGTCTCATCTCCCTTCTTCCATTTCTCTTCCTCTCTCCCTATAGTCCCATAAATTCCATAATGTCTACTAGAGAATCATCTACCACTATAATCAAATCAATTTTAAATAGGTTTTCCTAATGATTTTATTTTTAGTAAAAATGATGTAAACATGATGTAAAAATGATGATCATCTACCAGTTGGAAGATGTAACACATGATGCAAAAGTTGTGTACTTTGATGCTAATACAATGATAATAAATTAAACTACATTTCCAACATGACACTAATGGTACTAACGACGATGCTAATACAATGCATGCTAACTCTAAAATAATGAAAAAAACGTGTTTGTAACACAAAAAAGACACAAAGATGACTTTGAAAAGTTGTTTTCCAAACATTATTGATGCAATGAAGATCAAACTAATACAACAAATTGCCACAAATACTTCCCTATGTTGTAATTAAATGGCACTTCAAAGAGTGTTCATAGAAATGAGTGACACAAATCTAACCCAAAATATGATGTCTTGACGTGATTCACACTTTGTGTCATACAAATTTATTTATTTATTGCAAAAAACTAGACTGCAACACTACTAAATGTGATGCTATAACCTTGTATTGTAGTAGTGGATGTTGTGTACAATGCATTTAAGAAGGATATAGGCTAGTCATTTTTATTTAATAAAATAGTGTTTTCCTTCATTTTCTTTTTAATTGTTTTCTTTTATAGATGTGCTTTCTCATTGAGTTTAGTTTGTTGTTGTTCTTAAGCTTACTTTTATTTTGCTTAGTTCCAACAACTTTATTTTTTTTTCTTTTTTCACTCTACAAGTGTGATCGTGGCATGAATTAGGCTAAGAGCACTGAAACACATAGCATGGTTAGACCATGTTTTCTATAGATAACAATTTTCCATTTCCAAGAAACCTTAGATTCCTTGATATGCCATGCTACTAAATATTAACTTGTGGCATGCTCAAATTAACAATTAAAATACCCAAGAACTCCACTTGTGCACACTAAATGAGTTGGTCGTGTGAAGTGAAAGTTAGAAATTGCGTCGACCCAAGAAATTGTGCTAACTTGTCCAAGGAAATGAAGAAAAATACATTAAAATGGGTATGGATGCAAAAAAGGAATTAAAATGGGACGCAATTCACAGGTTGACAATGACATGAGGAGACATTATTAACCTATACTATAAGTGTAACAAGTACACTGCAGGTTAACCTATGCCAATTCACAACAACGTTTGTGTGTTATCATTATGATAATTCCTAATGACCATTCAAATCCACATTGACAATTTTAAATAATGGTATAACCATGACCCTTTTATATACACTTAAGGAATATGTGGAAAAAACAAATTGTAACTAATCCTTAGAGAGATGCATGCATGACTATTTCCTTGATTCCTTTTCACCCTTTAGTTTTATCCTCAATGAGATTAAAACTAATCGACAAAGGGATGTAGAATATAAATATAAGTGATGCGGTGATAAAGGGATGTACTATGCAAATTGTTCATCCCAATAGTGATCTATTTTTGTAAACCCCCTCGGTTCAACTTTACATGATAGGATCCAATTTTCTTGTAGCCCTAATTTATCCATTATTTCTCTTACATGGATTTCTTTGCAACTACATATATCAATAGGAAATAGTTTCTAGGTAGAGATGTTGAATTCAACAAACTCACCATATGACATGAAAAGAGCTAGTTCAAAACGTTTTGAAAATTAAAGGTTAAAATACTGAAATATATTCGAGGCTATACTCCTTACTATTTGGTCCATGCCTATATGTGATATGCACCATCAAGGAAACCTGCTTAGAGTGATAATACTGAATTTGGATCTCATTTTGAGGTTGTAGAGTGTAGTTCTCGGCAAAATCAATAACTGAAAGTATAGTACCACGGGGAAATGTATCTCTGCATATTCTAAACTTCTCATCCTGTCATCGTGCTAAGTGGACATGTTGAACATATTGATGTGTCTTTTCAATAAATTCCTTGACGAAGTCACTAACTTGTACCTGTTGAACAAAATGATCTCAATATCAGTTTGTTTTTGTAAGGAATGAAATGTAACCATTCAGACATAAATTTATAGATAAATGCATGTACCTGAGATGTCACCAATTGTATTTTTTTGCTTTCTTTCCGTGGGACTATTTCATAGCTGATATATTTGAAAATTTTCATGTGTAACCATATTCCCAAATTCATTGTCTCCACTCTCACGAATACATTGGCTCAATAATGCCATTCCAATACAGTTGGAGCAAGTTCCATCCAAACAAGATTTTGCATAGTATGTTTGCCTCTCGGGCCTATTGCACATGATACTATAAATGAATTCTCTTGATGAAGTCAGTGGTATTGTCAAGGAGCAATCTTGCACATGGTTAGTATGGAACACATGATGAATGTACAAAAATGTGTCATAGTAATATTCATATTCTACATGGTATCTACAAGAGAAAGTGTTATGAAGAGTATTTATTCTAACATACCAGGGCTTACATTTCTCAAAAGATCTTTGCCCCAAATTCAATTGTCTATGTTCATTCCTAAATTTCTTGTATAGTTCTATTTATGTTATATCAAGAAGATGCTTAATATGTGGTTCACGATCCTTTGAACCCCTTCTCAGTTTTAGTACATCCTTCTGGTTTGAAGAATGCCTTGTGTGATCATGCCAAAAAATCTACACTAGTCCTTTTACTACATCAACTAGCTTCATGTCATGACATGGAAACCAAACAATAAAGGCACAAAAATATGTCTGAGTGGTTGTGTCAAGATGTTCTCTTCTAATAGAATACCTACGGATGGTTTTTACATTCAAATTAACTAGTTTAGATGTAGGCTTGAGAAAATGAAGGACCCTGGTGTTCTTGTTTATAATTGCTTGTGACAACACACAACGAGCCGCATTGCGGTCCTTTGAACATGTGTTCTTACCAATTTTACCAAAGGCATCTACTAAGATTTTAACTAAATGAGAACTTGGTCCATAAGTCTTTATCATCTTTATCCCTAACGATTCCTAACACTATTCATGCCCCTAGATTTTAACAATGATAAAAATAATCTATATTTATCTCCACCACATTTAGAAACAAAATATTTATTTAGTATCTGTTGAGCTTGATAATCAATACTACGTTTAGATAGCGTACCTTCAATGGAATTGAGGATTCCTTCATCAACTTGTATATGATTCGGAGTTCTTCGACATGTGCTTTCTAATGGAGGTAAGGGGGTTGGTATTCTATCATCTAGCGCATCAACAATACACTCTGGCATTTCAATAACAACTTGTTGTCCTTCATTCTCTTCCTGGTAGTTGGATGGTGGAAGTCCAACATCCTCATCGACGGTCTGAATAATATTTTCTTCTTCAACAGTAGGCTCCATGTCCAACGCCTCTTCAACAGTATGCTCCATGTCCAACGCCTCTTCATGAGCTTCGTCTTGAGATGGTAACTTATCATTTTGACTTGATGTGGGATTTGAGACATCCCCTAATGAGCACCTAGGTTTTTCTTCTTGAATACTTCCATGGGGTGCTTGTTCAACAACTATTGTGGAAATTGAAGGTCCCTCTAGTGAATGCTTGCTTTTTTCTTGTGCTAGATTAATAGGATGAACTGTGGTATCCTATAGAATTGGATTTGGATTAGTTTCCAAAGAAAGTCTCTGATTCATCATGTCTATTCTTTTATTTTCTTTCTCTTCTTCAATGACTCCTTGCGGTCTCTTCTTCCTTGCTGATTTTCTTCCTCGGTTACGTACATTCCCCAGCACCACAATGATCAATTCAATATAGTTTGTTTTTGTTGCTCCTCAATTACAAGCTTTCAAACCTTTAAATTGCTTTATAACTATAGATCCTTCAAGGTGCTTCAATATTCCTTCTCAATTGTTCATATTTCCCATCAAAACAATGATGAATGAGAAAATTTACCTTTGGTTCTCTTGAATAATAAGAAAATGAAAGTTAAACCATAAATTGTTCCTCAAGCTGATTCTCTTGTACAATTGTGTATATCCACCATCACCATGAAATGATATTGAAGATTGATATCTTATCCTGTGTGCTCCTCAACCATTAAAGATGTCCTCAATGCTACACCTGCATAACAAAAAGAATGATGCAGAATGTGTATTGTGAGTATTTCAACAGGTGGGCTCGTGCTCTATTGAAAAAAAACACATGATAATCAGATTTTCGTAAAGACATAGTAAAGTTGCTCTTGGACAAAAACAATCCATTGTTTTTATAGTCCTAAAACACGCACACGTTATATAGATTAAAAATGCGTATGCGATTTGTAGAAGTAAAATGTGCACGCGATAGTTTTAAGCACAATTAATAGGTTAGGTGCACAACTAAGGCAACGAATAAAATCATAAGAAAACAAATGTTTTCTATGCTTAAAAACAAAGAAAATGTTTTTAGTGTTCCCTTCTTTTCATGCATATAAATGTTTCTCTCTATACCCCCAATCATCCCTAGATACCCCCTATCTCTTTCTAAATATACATCCCTTATTCTCTCTACCTCCCCCCTATATGTTTCTCTCTTAGCCTCCGCACATGAGATGAAGAGGGGGGCCCTCGCGTTGAGCTACCAATGGCTTCATTCACGCCCAGATGCCCCTTTGGCGCACATGGTTGGGTAAATTTACCCGAGCTATGTTAATCTGTAATTAATTATCCAGTACGCTTGTCTTATCAAAGTTTTCAGAGTTTTAAAAACTGCTGCTAATTCATAATACCGGGAACCCATCCAAATTTAGATTTCCATCCAACTCAGTTCAATTTTCATGATGCCGCTAATTCATTCAAATTCATATTTCCAATTTACCTGACTAGCTGGCATATTGCTATTAATTTTTATGTGATCGCAGCTCTGCAAAATAGGTGAAAAGACTGATTCATACACCGTACAAGGACGCTTTGTCAGAGGGCTAAGGCCAAGCCTAGGCTGTACCACAATTTTCTCCGAGGCCGTCATGATTGTGCTCACTTGGGCTAAGAGCACGCTCAGAGCGCGCTTTTGCCTTTCATGTGCTGAGGCTATCTCCCTTACTCCATTCCTCCCTCTCTCACCGTGATGATGATGATGATGATGAACATGATGATGATGGTGATGATGATGATGAACATGATGATGATGATGACGATGATGATGATAATGATGGTGAACAAAACATGATAGAAATGATGACTGAATTTTCGTACTACATCAGCAAACACGACGACTGAAGTTTTGTACTACATCATTATCATCATCATTCGTATTACATCAGAAAACACGATAGAAATGATGACTGAGGTTTGGTCAGGTAAACATGGATCATGACATGACGGCTGGCAGCGGCGGACATCATGAGGTTGTCAGATTCAGAGACGATTTCGCCATCTGGGCGAAATCGGGAGGGAGAAATCGTCACATATATAGAAACTCCAGCCAATTGCACCTAACCAAATTCCAAGTAGGTTTCCTCACCTCTCTTTTCCCACTCAACACAGTGCAATTTTTATGACTTTAAAGGAGCATAGTGGTCATGGCAATGCAGTGATTTCACAGAACGCTGCAGTCTAGAGGTAGAGAACAATGGATCATAACACTGCCCTAATCTCGATGCTTTTTAGCTTTGTGATCTTGATGGATGCTGTGACTCCTGCTACTTTCAGTTTCTTAATGGAACCGCCATATTACTCTTCTTTTTATATTGATGGGGAATATGATCATACCTCTACTGGAACTGGAACTAGTAAATCTCTTCAGCCCCATTATTTTGTTTCCAAAGAACGCACTCTCCAAGATCCAGCGTATCAATTGACATCATCTGCTGATCAGAGGGACGTGGAGGTGCTTTTATATTTAAAAAAGGCCATTAAATTGGATCCACTAGGATCGCTGTCCAACTGAATAGCTGAGAATTCAAAGAATGTATGCTCATGGAATGGTGTTTACTACACACAGCACAAGTCTAAAAGAGTGGTTGCCCTCATCCTTCCTGGAATAAGTATGCGAGGTACTATTTCGCCATCTATCGGCAACCTTTCCTTATTGCATAAGCTAGATATTTCAAATAATAGTTTGAGAGGGACCATACCAACACAATTGGGTCGTCTAGTCAAATTGGAATATCTTGAGTTAGGCAACAATTTTCTCACTGGAAGTATTCCAACTTCTTTGAGCAATTGCACATCTATGAAAGAAATATACATTTATGCTAACAATCTCACTGGTCACATCCCTCAAGCTTTGGGTAATTGTACTCAGCTATGGTCTGTTGATTTTTCTTCCAACTACTTGAGTGGAAGAATTCCAATGGAATTGGGTTTGCTGCAGAACTTAGAGCGCCTGTATCTAGGTTTCAACCATCTGAGTGGAAGAATTCCTATGGAATTGGGATCACTCCATAAGTTAGAGATCATATATCTCAGGTCCAACAACTTGAGTGGAAACATTCGAGTGGAATTAGGCTCGCTACACAACTTACAGGGACTCTATCTGCAATCCAACAACTTGAGTGCAAGGATTCCCTCATCTCTAGGGAATTGCAGAAAGATGATGTATTTGTTGGTCTCCAACAACAGACTTAGTGGAACAATCCTGGAAGAAATAGGCAAATGTGTATATTTAAGCAGGTTACACATGTCTAAAAACCAGTTGAATGGAAAGATCCCCACATCTTTACGTAATTGCAAACAACTATATTCAATAGTGGTGTCCAAAAATAAACTTAGTGGACACTTGGACATAGAGTTTTCAACGATGTTGCATGAACCGGCTACTCATTCTAACAGATTTTCTGGGCCTCTGCTTCTATCGTTGGCGAATTGTACCCAGCTTCGCTTACTAGATTTAAGGAGAAATAGATTTACAGGTGAGCTTCCTAAATACTTTGAATCTTTTCAAAACTTAAGATTTTTAAATGTTGGTTACAATAAACTTGACGGTGGTATCTCTGAATGGATTACAAATATTTCTCGGTTACAAGTATTGGATTTATCCAATAATAAATTGAGTGGGAGAATACCATCTAATATAGGGAAACTCCAAGGATTTGGCATTCTTGGATCCTTCCAAGTGACTAGTGATACAATATATGTACATATGGAGATTGGCATCAAGGGCTTTGAGTATACAATAACATATGTGCTGCAATCAAATACTATCCTTGACTTATCTTACAATAATTTTATGGGAGAAATACCTTTAAGCATGGGAAATTTGACCTCCTTACGGTTGCTGAATTTATCTGGAAACTAATTATATGGAAAAATTCCTACATCTCTTAGTGAGATATCTACTTTGGAACAATTAGACTTGGCTAAAAATAATTTGAGTGGAGAGATTCCTCAAGAACTCTCTAAATTGACTAAATTGGCATCTTTAAATGTATCATTTAACCAACTATGCGGTCAAATCCCACGAGGAACACAATTTGATACTTTCAATACAACTTCATTTCAAGGGAATAAGTGCCTATGGAGTCCTTTATGGCCATGGGAAGAAACAAAGAATACTAAAAAAAGAAGAGATGGAGCTTCTTCAAATGATAGTAAATCTGGATGGCTAAGCCATGTGAATGAACATGTTTCATTAATTGCATTGGGATTAGGAGCACGAATTGGATTTGGTGGAGTTGTAACATTGATGATTATGTGGGATTCAGCTTGGAATTGGATGGTACCTACAAATAAAATACCATCTTATGGAGTGTATAAATTTCCTAAATGATTGTTCACCAATCAAATTTTTATAGAAAATATGTAATATAAATTAAAATAATATAATCATAGTTTTGTAAATAAATAAATGTTAAATTTAATAATTAGAATTTCAATTTTTTTAAATGTAGGTTTCATTTTTATTTTTATTTTTATGTTTATGGTTTGAATTTGTTTTAAATCTTTACAAATTTAGAAAATACTATATAAAAAGGTTGAGACATGTGATAGAATTTTTGATACACATTCAATTTCAATTTAGTGTGTTCATTTAAGAAAAATATTGATTTTGTACGCGTAGTATATGACCGAAATAAGCAAAGACTAATGTCACACATTCTACTCAATTCCAAAAAAGTAACTTTCTTCACCTCTATAATCCCAAGAACACGGCGCAAATGTTTTATGATTTTCAACCTTCCTATGCAACTTTTCTAACGATTTTTTTTTTCAGAAAGAAAAAAACTTGTCCTTGTTATTCTTATTAAGAATCAAAGGGCATCAATCCTGCCATCCCAGAAGTGGGTTACAATTCAGAAGTATATAGCTCATAAGACAATAAATCTCCTCAAGACGATGCCAGGGGGAAAGGCTTAACTGAAGTGTAAAGGAACCCATCAAAAGTACCGTCTCATCATGTAAGGAGTCAGTCGCATCAGCCCCATCTACCAAGAACCAAAGGGAGCAGATCAGCAATATAAAGGAGGCCACTCAATGAGCAGCAAGTCAACAAGTCAATAAGAGGAGTAAGCTCCCCTATCCATGCTCAAAAGAGCTGAAAGGAATCATGAGAGACCAATTGGTCCTCCATAAATTCAAAGAAACAGCCATAACCCGAAGAAAATGTGAGAGCAATTTTAGAGAGACGATCAGCAATCCGATTGTGCTCTCGGTAGATGTGGATGAACAACAGATCTGAAAATCTAGAAATAAGATTTTTTGTTTCCCTACACCAATGAAAGATTTTTGGAGGGGAGAGAGCAGTCAATCCCTTTGCCTAGTTAATGATGACTTGTGAGTCACCAAATATGTGGGATAAGGGGATCCCCATCATTTGGGAAGATAGCAGAAGGGCCCAAAGGCTAAGTAATTCTGATTTAGTATTGGAGCCATATCTAACCCCCAACGTGAACTCGAAATGATGAGACTCATTCAAATATAAGTTGTATCCAACACCAACTGTCTTGCTGTTAGAGGCACCATCGAAAAATCCACAAGGGAAGTACAAACAGGGAGGATTCCCTATCTTCCTGAATTTTTTAGCTTTGACAGGGAGAGAAGAATATGTTTGAACAGAATAAGTAATTTGCTGAACAATGCAGAGAACATTCCTCTTCTTTCCTTCAAAAATGGCTAGATTCTGAGCTTTCCATATAATCCACATCATATGAAAAGGTATAAGACTAAGTGATGGATTCCTTGGATAATTGCCAGCCCAATTCCTTACAAATGAGGAGGGAGAATCCACGAGAGGAGGACAAGGAAGCTAGAACTGATTGCAGATGTGGCCAATTACAATTTTCCAGACTATGCATTTTGAGAATAAATGCAAAATGGTCTCTTCATTGGAATAACACAGTGCACAAATGCCTGGACCAGACCGTCCCCTTTTCTGGAGGTTATCCCAAGTGAGGATTTTGTTCCTGATAACCAACCATATGAAGCAGCCAATTTTACATGGGAGAGCACTGTTCCATAATAAAGAGTCAGTACAAGTGCCAACAGGTGGAGAATATGAATTAACAATGCATTCATATGCATATTTTGCAGAAATAGTTCCCTCTTTTTTGTTGAAATCTCATACAAGGGAGTCGGCTAGCGAAGAGAGATGAATGCCACCATGTAACAGACCCTCGGTATAAGCATTCCAGGCTTCTTTCCATGCCCCTTCTGAACCAACGAATATTTGTTTATCCCCCATCCTTCATATTCCTTATGCCATGAGAGATTCTGCCAACTGACCAGATGATATCTTCGATTATTTTCAGAAGATCCCCATAAGAAGGCAAACATAATGCTCCTGATCTTATGCAGGATGGAGACTGGGATAGGAGCTAATCCCAACCAATACACCGGTATGCTGGAGAGCATTGATTGTACAAGGATCAACCTGCCATCAAGGGACAGAAGCTTATGGGTCCAGTTACAGATTCTCTTTTCAAATTTCTGAACCAGCCAAATCCAATCGCAGACCCTGTAACCGAGTGGCTTAAGGTAGTATCCAAGGTACTTAAACCCAGTGAGAATCATCTCCATCTAATAAGGTAGAACCTTGGCTATATCTAAGAGATTGACAGTATCAATATTATTATAAAGGAAGCAAGATTTATCAAGACTGATACTCATTCCAGATGCCTTACAGAAGGTCTCCAGGATAACATCAAATGCAGCCCATTCCAGAAGTGTGCCAATACCCATAAGGATCACATCGTCCACAAAAAGGAGGTGGGTAAGTGCAAGAGAGGATGTTATCTGAATGAGTGCAAGGAAGGTCGAGTTCAATGATGGAGGAATAAATCTAGAAATCCTAGTCGATTCCACAGCAGGAAATAACTCATGACCCAAGAGATCAAAAAAGTGCAAAAAGAACTCCACAGGCCATCCATCAGGGCCAGGGCTCCGGTCTTTTTTAAAAGACTTCAGGGAAAGTTCAGTCTCCTCAAGAGTGACAGGGTAGGTAAGGTTCGTTATGAGCTCGATAGGAATCATCCTAGGATAAAGCATGACAACATTGAGTTGTTGAACCAAACATGTTCCACCATCATTCTTACAAATACTAGCAAAATGTGCCTTACCCAGGTCCTTAAGTGCTACCTCATCTTCATAACAATTGCCATCTGCATCGGCTAGAGACCATATCGTATTTTGATTCCGCCTACCAGATGCTAGCGTATGAAAATATTTGGTGTTTGAATCACCCTGAAGGGCCCATTTCATCCTACTTTTAAGTTGCCAAGTAAGCAGATAATGGTCCAGGATCTTCTGCTTCTCAGATCTGAGCTAGGTCAGATGTTCCATTTCCTCCGTGGATAGGATTCCATTAAACGGGCCCAAGAGGAGAGATCCAATAGACTGGTCAAGGGTATAAGAAACAAAATCCATACAAGCTAGCTTGTCCTTTATCCATACCTTGGTTTCATCTTTAAGAGAACGCAGCTTATGGATGATAGTCTCTATGCCAAGGGAGCTGTCACTTTGGGCATGAGAAGAACACCACTACAAAAACCAATCATTGAAAGTTGGATCGATAAGCCACGAATGATTGAATTTAAAAGGATATTTACAAGAGCCCCGCTTCTTATCCCATTCAAAGCAAATAGGAAAGTGGTCTGATATGTCTACACACTAAGTCCACACCCTATGAACCCCCAAAGAAGGAATCAAGGAGTCAGATTTAAAAAAACGGTCAAGTCGCTTACTTATACCATCTTCACCCACATGACCATTATGCCAAGTTGGCCCATCATACTGAGGTGCCAAGTCCACAAGACCCACCGAGTCAAAGAGGGATAAGAAGTGAAGAGAGAGGGGATCAGGGGAGGCCTTATTTCCCCAAATATCAGAGGAGTACAAAGTAATATTGAGGTCCCCTCCTAAGACAAGATTCAGAATGCTAAGTAAGCCACCTTGCAGAGCCTTATCCCAAAAAAGTTTGTGATCTCTATAAGGAGCATAAACATTGAGGATGGAGATAGTAACGGGAATCCCTCGGACAGAATCCTGAACCAAAAGGCTAGCACAGGTCTAATAGGCCCTACACTTAACCTTTTGAGGATTCCAGGCAGTGAGGAGGCCACCTAAGAGTCTCGACGCACTGATTGCACAAAAATCCCAAGAAGGGAGGATTTTAGAGAAGGCTAATAAAGTAGGAGAGGAAATACACATAATTTCCTGGAGAAGGATAATATCCGGACCGAGAGACTTAATGAGAGAACGGAGGTTATGGTTTTTGGTCTTACCTCCAAGACCCCGAATATTGAAGGATAAGAGCTTCATCATGAAGCATCCCGGTGGGGAGACGACACTCTAAGTCTCCGAATTGTGTTGCCACAGGCCGCATCTTTGATGTGAACAGATAGTGGGATATAGGGAGGAGAAGCTGAGGATAGGTCCACCTTCATATTGTCCCTTTTTCGTTTAGATTTTTTCCAAACAGTCACATTGGCGAAGCGAATGGAATTGAGGTGAAGCATAGAAGGGGATGATGGGGTTGTTGTTGTAAAGATGGATAATGATTTTTTAAGTGTGGGGTCAGAGAATGACGGTGATGAAGTAGGACTAAGGGAGGGATAACTAAGGGTCGGTGGGGATTGAGGGTGTGGTAGAGGTGGAAAATCTGCCAATGAAGCCAGTGATGGAAGAGCCTGTTCCTTAATGTGCTATGGAGATGGAGTATGCAGGGTGAGAGGAGTATGGTTAGGAGAAGTATGAGGAGGGAAGTCCACTGGTTCCAAAGGAGACTCTTGTGACGAGAAATATGTTGCGGTTGGGAGCATGGAGTCACCAGGAAGAGACAGGTCCTGAGTCAGATCAAGCTGCGAAGATTGCGGATTAGTGAAAGGTTTGGAGGACAATGAGGGGACAGGTAAATATGTTTTAGAATGTGATAATATCAAATCATCGATAGCATCCAGAAAGGCATCCGAGATGACTTCAGAAGGAGAAAGAGAATCATGGTGGGTACCTAGAGCCTGTTGCATATGATCGAAGGAAACGACTGGAATGGATCCCTTCCAAGAGACATCTGAGCCCGAGTCTTCGCATCCAGGTCGCAAGTGAGGACATGCATTCCTTAGGTGGCCAACTACGTGGCAACAACTGCATATGAACAACACGTGGAGGTAGTCGAGCCTCTGGACTAGGAGACGCTCATTGCATAGGATTTCCACCTCCGCCGGCAATCCCCGAGAGACATCCATCTCGACAAGAACCCTGGCGATCCTCTTGTCATATGCAAGATGAAAATCTGCCTCAACAGCGACAAACCGTCCAATAGTATTGCCAATTCCTTCCAGGATCTGTCTACTCCATAGAGGAAACGGGAGGTGTGGCAGCAACACCCAAAGATGGCGTTTCGTAATTCTTTCCCGAATAGGGTCAAATCGAGAGTGCCAACGCCCAAGTACTAGAGAACCCTTCCCAATGCACCAAATACCATCGAGGATACGAGAACAGTGTTCCTCTTCCAGAAATACAAATACTATCCACCCATTTGACAACAGGCTGATAGTGGGAATATAATCAAAGAGTGGCTTCCAATGCTTCGTCGCCCACTCCACCCAGACGGCCTTACTCATCCTGCAATATTCAAGTCTCCCAACAAGAGCACGAGAGCAGAGAGATGAGACATGTTCCATGAATATGTCATGTCCCAATACATAGCAAAAACGAACCTCCTAGTCCTTAATACATTTGGCACATCTCCTTCGACAAAAGCGAGGAGGAGCAGCCAAATCAGCCATGAGAAAAATGACCCACAAAGTCAACACAAAAGGTGCTAGTATGGGAGGAATCATAGCCCCCCAGACAGAATCGTTGAGAAACCGGGAGGAATGCCAGAAGAAAGGAACCACAAGTCCAAAAAAAAAAGAAAACCCGATAACACAGGACACATATCTCCCAGAGTCTACATAGGAGTGACAAATTCAGCCCACAAATGAGTCACCACTGTAGAGCCCGAGGGAGCCACAGAATGTCAATAGACCAGAGAAAGGGTTAAGAAGGAGATACCATAGGCATGGAAGAAAAGAACCCCAAGTAAAACCCCACGAATGGAGCCCCAGGCCCCCGAAACCGACAAAAGAAAACCCAAGTCAACCCACAAAAAACTGTGAATAATATGGGAGAAACCCTAACCCAATCAGTAGGGTTAGAAAAATTCAACACCAAACTGAGAGACAAGAGAAACCAGCAGTAAGAAGGAAGGGGTAGAGCCCCAATAGCAGATTGAAAGAGCAGATTCCCAAGGAAGAACAACGCGAATTTAGGGGTCGTGTACCAGGGGAGACACAGAAGAAAAGAAAATCAGTGTGAATCCCAAACCACGAAAAGCGACAGTGACATACTGAAGTCAACCCAGTACATGCCGGAGGTGACAGAAGACAAATATACTAAAACCACAACGAAAAACCTATGCAGGGGTGGCGAAACAAAAATACCCCCAATGCAGCCAGAAAGAGCGAATCCTTCCCACTTATTTTTATTCTTAGTTGGTACTAGTCCCCCGGTGAAGGGGAGGGACTCCAAGAGGGGCTTCCAACTGGGAAAGGCCACCCTGCAAGTCCAAACCCCAGCCAAGAAACCGTACAGAACACAGGTTCAGAATAAAAACCCACCCCATAATACGACGGAATGGTGTGTAGGCCCAGGTGCCCAAGAACCCCGCAGAGGCTTACAAGAGAAAGGGAGAAACCCGCCATGGAAAGACCAGTGCACCAACACTACACCCAAGCTACGCCATTGGCTCCAAACAGTGTCACTTCAAATTTAATCTGTCGATCAACTTTTCTAATGACTTAAAAGAAGCACGGAGTCATGGCAATTAAGTGAATTCACAGGCAACGCATTTCAATCGGGCAGGGAGAGAGAAATGGATAACCTTGCTATTGATTAAAATAAATCAAGTTATACAATCATCTTAAATTAAATTAAATGTGTATTCAATTAAATTAAAATATCAACCATCTTAACCTTTATAATAAATCATAAAAATATGACTCTTTCAATTCACGGAGACTTGAGAAAGTAAGAAAAAAAAATTATATGCAAGTCGCCACTCGATTAAGGGATAACAAATATTGCTTTTTAGATTTTCCAATATTGTTTATGTAAATTTCTAGATTTAAAATTTTAAATAATTTTTTTTGACAAACAAAAATTTCTGCTATTTTATTAAATCAAGAAAAGATTATATTAGTTTTGTAGGTTTTTTATAGACCTTTCACTTAAAAAAGCTTTAGAGTAACTTCATAAAGATTTTTTTTTCAGTTTTTAGCAAAAAAGTGTTACAAAAAACTTTCAAAATACTTGACCTTCAAATAAAAAATGATCCAATTCCATCAAAACACTACTTAATACAATAGCTCCTTAAGATCAACTTCTCCTTCAAAGGTCATGTTACCTTCCAAAAAATTTTGGATTCTGGCTTAGCCAAAATTTAGTGGCAGTGCTTCTTTGGAGAGAGTATTAGCGGTAGCATCGAAACATCTAGAGATGTATCTAAAAGAGATCTTCTCAAAAACATTTATGAGATTTTGTATATTCTGAATCAAGTGTTTGAGAGAAATTACCTGCAGATTAGATAAGCCATTCAACCAATCTATAATTATCTTTGAATCTCCAAAGATACTAATGTCTAAGACTCCAAAGAATGAGAGTATTATAAGCATAAGCCCAAATAAGCTTAGAAGTTCAGCTCTAGTATTTGACCCCAAACCACCGCCCATACAAATATTTAAAAAGTGTTCCTTACTTATAAAAAGCACAATGCCACAACCACAGTGCTCAAGTTTTGGAGCACCATAAAAAAAAACCCTCGAAAAAGTTTAGACCTCTAACACTGCATAAAAGAGCATTTGGTTGAATGTCTTGAAAAACAACAAGATTCCTTGTATTCCAAATGGACCAAGAGATGAAGATGGGTAGAAATTTAAACTTTTCTTCTTTGGTGAACCAGATATGAAAAGTGTTCTCTAAACTGCCTTCTCGACAAATAGAATTGATGCCAATATAATCTTTTATGGTTCTCCAAACTTCTAGACTAAAGGAGCAATCAAAAAACAAATGAAAGTTGCTTTCACCTTCATTCCTGCACAATGAAAATAAGCTTGGACCCTGCCACCCTATTTTCAATATTTTTTTCCAAGTAAGAATTTTGTCCTTAAGAGTTAGCCACCAAAAGCATTTCAATTTGGTAGGAATGTTCCATTTCCGCAATCCTTTAGACCACCAGGTATGCTCCGAAGTGTTTCCATTCCTTATCATAAAGTCATATGCCATCTTTGCTGTCAATTCACCATTTTTCTTATTTACAGACGAAACTAGAGTATCTTTCTTAGTACTAAGTTTAATACTTGCAATTTTCAAGTTTTCAATATATGAATCCCATTTGATTTCCCACTGACCATTTAGGCCTAGATCTCTAGCATTTAACCAATAACTACCTTTAAGAACAATCCATTTGGGCCTCTTCAATACATCCATTGTCTTCATATCAATCCATGCAAGATGGTCTGTAATTTCTGTTGGTAAATAAAGGAAACCATTATCACCTATGAAGGGATCAATACCAGTAATAATGTTTTTTCCATTTCCTAGGTTCCAACTTATACCTTTTTTCAACCAGTGAATCACTTTAAGCATGTTGTTCTAGACCACTAATGCACTGGAATAATTAAAATCTGAGTTTATAATCCAAATGTTGATTGGAACATTCTTCAAATACTTTGATTTTAGTACATTACTCCACAGATTTTGGGAGAAAAGGAATCTATAGAAGGATTTAAGACAAAGTGTAGAATTGAAAAGAGACAAGATTTTTATGCCCCAACCTCCCTGATCCGTGGGGGTGGCTAAAAATTCCCAAGGAGCTAAATGAAATTTACTTTCACCAATCGAACCCGACCACAAAAAGTGAAAGATTTTTTCCTTATAGAAGTGATGACTAATACTGGAAGTTTAACCAAAGAACACCAGCAAACTGGAATACTTTGTAGAGTAACTTTGATTAGAGTTAGCTTGCCTCCAAGAGTGAGAAATCTGTAGGACCAATTTGATAATCTCTTATCAATATTCTTTATGAGCCAATGCCAATCCTTTATTATTATGTAACTGTTAGGTTTTAGGAAAAAAACTCAGTATTTAAATCCATAATTCAACTTCTCAAATTTGAATTGAAATAGTTCCTTTAATTCCTTTATGCAGTCCAGCTGAGTGTTATGAGTGTAGATGCAATATTTTTCAATGTTGATATTCATCGATGTTGCATTACAAAAGACATCCAATAGAGAATGCATAATCTTCCATTCATAGATATTGTCAAGTACAAAAAGGATAACACCATCTACAAAAAGTAAATAAGAAATAAGGACTTTTTCTGAGAATTTTATACTTGAAATTTGACCATCCTCCCTAGATTTAATGAGTAATGCACTGAGTCCTTCAATCATGAGCAAAAAATAACAACAGGGAAAGAGGCCAACCATGTCTAAATCCTCTAGAACTATTGAAGAAAGATGTGTCACGGGTATGGATACCCGTGAATAAGGACTGTGTGCCTCATTTTATTGATCAAATTAGATTTACTTTTTGTTTCAGCTGGATCTTATTGTTGCATTTATAATATGGATCTATGATGATATTGTTTTACTCTGTAATTTATTAGATCTTATTTGTTATTTAACTTAATACTCGGATCTGCGAGCTGGACATTGTTGTGTTATTTGTATAATGATTACTGTTGCGACCATTGTCAATCTAGATCTGTGATTTAGAAGTTTTGGTTTGGATTAAAAAATATTTTGGCTCTACTCTGTATACTTAGGATAGTTTATGCGATATAGATGTTTGTTTTGCAATAAAAACTTCTTGACTCTACTCTGTATACCCTATATCATTCTATTTGACAATCTGCAATATTTTCATTTATTGTTTATGTATTTCTAATTTCTTGTTGGTTTATTTGATTCATGGTTTAATTAATAGTTCCTGCTATAATATTGTTGTTTAACTATATTAATAAAATCTAGTCGTAACCCTAGGTATTCCAGAAACATAGTTTTTTAATTGGGAAAAAATTATAAGGTCAATACAATTTAAAAACAAAGATCAATGCAAATGTAATTTAAAATATCTATTCAGACCTATAAAATACTTTCGTTCAGACTTCTAATTAGGCTAACATTAGATCCAATCTACTTTGGGTATGGAATCCCAATCAAAGATTAATTTAAATTAGATTAAGGTAATAAGTCTATAATTCCTCTACTAATAAAGAACAATTTATATTAAATCATAACATGAAATAGGAAAAATGGATATGGGCAGATGCATAATATCATTTACTGTAAAAATGTAATTACGATACATATTTGTACTGAAATTATACTTTAACAATACTTAAACATATAAGAAATAGAAATAGGGAACTTGAGACCACCGTCGGGAAAACATAACGAAAGTTATCGTTCCTCCCAACCAACTCCTAGAGAAGCCAAGTCTTACTTGCTCCATAACCCCCGAGCCTGTTTGCTAAACCACAATGACAAAATCCGACCAATGCGCCATCTCTTGCATTAACAGATCAATTTCTCGTCCATCCCTAGCCTCCTGCTTGCTTTATGGACATACTATTATATAGTATTTTTCCTAGGACTTGGTCATTTATGTTAGCACTCTACAAGGAGTCTTGAGCTGATTTTGTGGAAGATGCCTCTTGCATCACTTGAGTTCTCACTCACTAGCTTTCGCCACTTATCTTTCCCCCTTGTGGGTCAACAAACACTCTTTCAACAACTACTTCAGTTCTGAGTCATTTTAGATATTTTTAATGATTAAATAAAAATAATTCATTCATCCATTTTGAATTTTTTGTCAAAATATTTTAAAAAATAAAATATTCAAAGATTAATAATTTACATTTATTCGATGTGTTACAGTGTAATAGACTCAATGCACTAGTTTTTTATAGACTAAAAATTTTAAGTTTTGAAGCATTTACAACATAGTCTTTTTGACAACTTGTCTCAATAAGACTTATAAAGAACCTCTCTCTATCTATATGTAATTATGATACAATTTTTAATAATAAAAAGCTATCATTTTTCAGTGTGAAAAAAAAATACTCATTGCATTTACATGCACTTGTGATTACTTTACTTGAATGTTCATTATAGTCTTTTTGACAACTTATCTCAATAAGACTTATAAAGAACCTCTCTCTATCTATATGTAATTATGATACAATTTTTAATAATAAAAAGCTATCATTTTTCAATGTGAAAAAAAAAATGCTCATTGCATTTACATGCACTTGTGATTACTTTACTTGAATGTTCATTATGGTTAGAAACACTCATGATTGCTTTAGAAAGAATAAATAAATGACCATGTAATCCAGTATTCAATGTGTTGAGAGATCTCTTATAGTTACCTAGAGTATGGAATGAGAAAGAATAAATAATTATATAATTTTTTTTTTAATTTATAAAACATAAATTTATTTTAATATAAATTTAATATTTACATGTTAAGAGAATATTTATTTAAATATTTAATTTTTATAATATTTATATTAATTGATATCGAATACAAATATACATTTAATTAAAATTAAATTATTATCTATATATTACTTTTATTAGAATAGATAAAAAAATATGTATATAATTAGTAACAACCATATTAATAATATTAATATGTTTCAATATATATATGACATATTTTAGGAGTTTTAAGGAACATTAACTCCACTACTAACTGCAAAATGGAGTTCAACTAAACTTTATGTAGATTCTCTGGACTCCCAGTTGCCAATGGAGTTCTAGTGCCACATGGACTCCACATTACCATGCCACTAAAAGCAGTTATCACATGAGTTTATAGGATTTTATTAGGAGTTCCACTATCACAGGAACTGTGTATTTGCTCAACTCCTAGCTTCAAAATGGAGTTCAACTAAACTGTGCACATTAGCTTGACTCTCCTCTTCTAGATAGAGTTCAACTGTCACACAGACTACACATTACCATGCCATTAAGTGCACTTATCACATGAGCTACTTTTTTTTTCTTTCCTATCAACACAAAGTGTAGTTATCACATGAACGATTTTTGAATTTTTTATAATTATTTATTACAAATTTTGAACAACAACCATAGAATCAATATGGATAGTACACTTGTCTTATTCTCCTGCAAAAACATAGATGGTATTCCACCCCAAAATTCTAAGATATAAATGTCTATCGACATAATAATTTATACTAGCACAACCATTTAACTTATGATTGGTGAACACTATAGGTCACAAGTTAAATGCAATAAACAAGTTACTTGTTTTCCATGCAAAGTTGCACGAACTACTCCTTATGCATGCATCAACTACGAGTTACTCATCATCATCTACTAATTATCCATGCATAGACAATATATATATATATATATATATATATATATATATTTATAATTGTTTATTTCAAATTTAGAACTAGTGTCATAAAATCAATCTAGACAATACTCTTTTTTTTTAAACCATGGGAACAACAATTTAGACAGTACACTTGTTTCATCCTCGTAATCTAAGAAAAACATAGACACTAATCCACCCCAAATTCCTTAAAAAAAACTGTTAATATAAAAATATAACCACTTAAATTAATATTTTGTCAATAATTTTTTTTTAGCAAAATGAAACAAATATATATATGTATAATCGGTATCTTCTAACACTGAAAATAAGAAATTTGATAAAGTGACCAAATATGCAAAGGTCTCACTCGATAAGAGGATAACAAATCTTGCTTTTTAGATTTTCCAATATTTCATGTAAATTCCAATAAATTTAATAATTTAGATGTCATATTCCTTCTATTTCTTAAGATATAATGTATTCTAATGTATGATACATCACCCAACCGAAATAAGCAGAAATAACGATGAGCACAACCAAAATGGGCGGAGATTTATCCCACACGTTCCAAATTCCAAACAAGAGCCACGAGGTGGCAATGTCACCGCAATTGCGAATAGCTATTAGTTATTGCTATGACACAAAAACTACATAAATATGACACTTTTGCTACAAAATTGTAACACAAATGAAACAAATTTGCCATTGAATTTCTTAGCCATCCAGACCCAAGTTTCATACCATCAATAAGATTATGAAACTTAAAATTTTATCACAACTTGATATATTATATACATTTTTGTTTCTTTTAAATCAATTTGTTATACCATACTCTTGTAAGACTTTCATAAATAATTATTTTATCCAATATGTAATTAAATCAAAACTAATTTTTGTGCAAATAAATTCTTTCATAATCAATAAAACAAGATCTAAACTATTTAATTACCTTCTAGTCATAAGAGTAACAAACTTGAAAAATACATGTTAATAAATAAGTTTAATCATGAAATATCTAATAATTTATTATTCAATTTGAAAAATAAATCTTAATAATTGAATGATTGATTGGGAGGATAAACCTTACATTTAATATCTAATCAATTTAAATTAATTCGAAAAAATAAATCTTAACAATTTAATGTTTGATTAAGAGAATAAATCTTAAATTCAAGATTACATAATAAATTAACAATACCAAATATTGACGTATGACAGTTCGAATGAAAATACTAACAAGCTATATTTTGAACAAAGTTTGTTCCCCTTATTTCATGAGAAATCCAGTAACATAACATGCTATAAAGTTTTTAGGCACAAGCCAGGTCTTCATAAATATGTCACGTGTCTTTGTTAAATATGTTGAGTATTGACGAAAATGTCATTTTGCAAAATATAGATGATAACTTAAAAATATTATTACTTCAAAGTTCAAATATGTGCGTTCGACCGTTCTAAATATGTCATCTTTGTGAGCCTATGAGTGTTGAGGAACTTGCCCAACCTTCTATCTCATAAGGATTATCATAATTTAGGAACTCTAAAGCAAACCAAGTAGTTTCTTCCTTTACTTTTTTAAAATTCCACAAACCAAAATTAGTCAAATAAACTTTAACACACACTCTCTCTCTCTATATATAATTTGAATTTTAAATTAAAACAATTTTTACCTATTAAAAAATTTATTAATATAAAAACCAAATGATGGAAAATAACATATAAGAAACACTTTGTATTTTATCATTAAAGAGAATGGAAAGATTTAGTTTCACAACACTCCATTTCTTCTTAAAAAAAACTAAATTTTATATGGATGTATGTATATATAATGAAATGAGTCACAATTCTGCTTTACAAAAGTTATTTTAATGGATATATCCATGCATCAATTTGAAATGTTTTCCCTAGAATCAACATGGAGAGTACCCTAATTGATCTTTATATGATTCACAACATATCTCAACATATATACTTTATTTTATCATATATATATATACTTTATTTTAATTGAAAATTAAAATTTATAAATATACATCTTGATTAAGATTTAAATAAGCTTCAGTTAAAGGGTAGTTAAAGAAAGGGTAACAATTTGTTTTTGTTTTTTCATATGAGTTTTTTTTGAGTTTTTTTTTTAAATTAAATAGTATTTGTTTTAAGTTTATATTAACTCTACCAAAATAATGAATATAAAATTATATATTTTAGTCTTTGTTTAACACCCAACTATTTTCACAAAACTAACTTGTTAGTTATGCCTATAAACATTCACCCACCACTTTACTTAACTTATGATTGTACCCATTTACAATACTAAGTACTAAAATACTTACATATCCAAAAACATTTTATAAACTAAATGTTTTATATATTAAAATAATAATAATAATAAATATCATAAATACTTGAACTAAAGTCCTTGCCAACTAAAGTCCTTGCCAACAGGGATGCTTACAATTTTATCTAAGAAAATTTCATTGTCGGTTATCTTTATCTGATGTATCTCTTTCAAACTATCGATCAGCCATGCATAATAATAGTCTCTGTAGTCGATTGGACAAAACAAAAGCATTTCAATTATTGAATCACCGCTCAACAAATCGGACACAAAAATACGACCGACGAATAAATACTCATTATTATGGTTGAGCTTTTGATAATTTTGTTGTTGCCGAGTTATTGTTCAACCATTGTTAGTCACCTCTTTGGGTCCACTAGATAGACGAGCATCCAGAAATCCATGAGTGTAAATTTGAACGTGTTATGGAAAAATGCGAGAAATAAAGAATAATTTCTCACTTGCAGTTGCACTCTTTTTAAAAATGGCTTGTGATGGTTTATAGGGTTCGAAAAAGACAAAGTACATTGAGGAGAGGAATCAAATTAAACAAACAAAGTACAACATTCCCAAACAAATACAACATGTTCTCCATGAACATTATCACCCTACATAAATTCTGGAGATTTTTCACAACTGTATCTCCAACAACAACAAGAATCAATATATGACGCCATATTCGCAGATTGTTGCAACTGTCATTTCAGTAACGTATGACAGTTTCTTTAAGCAACTAAAAGTTGTTCATGTTTTTATGTTCGGTGCATACAATCATTTCACATATTTGAAAAGAAACATAAAAATACTATATCAATAATTTATACATATATGTTGTTATTTTAGCATGGGATTACTGCTTTTCTGCCTACTCCATGAATTTAAAGGGATCCGGCAAAGTCCATTTCAAAACACGGTTGTGGAGAAAATCCTGAATCGGGATCGGGCAGTGTTTATTTCAATCCATTGTTATTGAGAAAATATTGAATCAATTTGTTGAGATGAGAGCATTTTTCACTGTGGAAGTCTGAACTGTTGGATCGGTCCAAACCACGCGATAAAAGGAGAAAAGAAATAATCCACGAACTAGAAATAGCTCATCTAATATTTCATTGGGATGCAAAACCAAACCATTCCACTATCAAATTTTAATATCTGCATCACCGGAGCAACAAATTGAAAGATTTCTTCTCTGTATATGAGATATCCCTTCCAATATATTTCTGGTTTTTTAATTTTTCAATGCCCACAAATCCCCATTAATCGTTTATTTACAAAGAGCATGCGAATCATTTGGATGAGCCGCTTATCCCCTTAGGATTATCCATCTATGATATGAAACAATTGAAATTTCAATATAAGGTAGGATTCTAGATTTTCCAATTTACAGATGAATTACAAAACGATCGATTGAATTAAAAAACCATCACTGGATTTTCCAATTTAAAAACCATCACTGGAATTTCCAATTTATGGTTGAACGACAGTAATAAATTTAATCGATTTGGTTAATTGAATCGGTTGGGGTTGGACTCCATTGAAACTATTCAATTTACATACAATTAACCATTAACTATTTAAATAACCATAGTGTTGTCAAACTCTTATCCGTTTTTTTAATGGACTCTACTAAGAATATTCGCACTTCATTAATCTAGTCAATTCATATTTTAAAAAAATGAAAAACATAGAACATCATCCCACCTCAAATCTAAAATAAGACGCATTCAACTTACTAAATTATATTTAGTGGCAATATGCCGACACAGCTGTATTGAATGTTTCAATTAGGATCTCTATAACAAGATTATAGACAATCAACCCAAAAGAAAAAAAAAAACTATAAAAATCAGATTTTTGATGGCTACCTATTGATTCATAGCAGCCTCCCAATGTATGTCTATTTGACAAAATAAGCCAAAAATCAAAGTATGTATGCTACAAATTAAGCCAAAAATCAAAGTATATATGTTATGGCCATATTAGAGAATCTTGCTTTTGAAGATTGTCCATTTAATTCATAAATGTAAAATTCCAAATAACTTTAATAACACTTCCACCTTCTAATCAATATGACAATTTAAATGACAATTTAAACTAACTCTTGCGTCTTTAAGTTACTTTACATGCGTGGATTTTAGGTGTTTTTAAAAACACGAGTTGAATTATAAATCCCTTTTATTTTTAAGATAAAAAATTAAAATCTAAATATAATATTTTTAAAATTATTGGGTAGATGAGACGCATTTTACAGTGTTCCAACTTCAACAATTGCACATCTCTGCAAGAACTGTACATTTATGCTAACAATCTCACTCATCATATCCCTTCAGCTCTTGGAAATTGTACTCAGCTTTAGTCTCTTGCTTTTTATTCCAACTACTTGAGTGGAAGAATTCCAGTGGAATTAGGCCTGCTACGGAACTTAGAGCGCATGTATCTAGATTTCAATCACTTGAGTGGAAGAATTCCACTAGAATTGGGCTTGCTGCAAAACTTAAAAATCATGTCTATAAGTTCCAACAACTTGAATGGATAAATTCCACTGGAATTCGGCTCGTTGCACAACATAGAGAACCTATTTCTATATTCCAACAACTTGAGTGGAAGAATTCCGGACGAACTGGGTTTGCTGCAGAACTTGGATACCCTGTATCTATACTCCAACAAGTTGCATGGAAGGATTCCTACAACTCTAGGGAATTGCACAAGCATGATGTATTTGATGTTGTCCCACAACAAACTTGGTGGAACAATCCCTAAAGATATCGGCAAATGTGTCCATCTAAGCACATTAGATTTATCCAAAAACTAGTTGAATGGAAAGATTCCCACATCTTTAAGTAATTGTAAACAATTAGAGCAGATAAAGGTGTCTGAGAACAAACTTAGTGGACATTTAGACATAGAGTTTTCAGTGATGTTAGATGTTCTGTCTGCTCATTCTAACAGTTTTCCTGGGATTTTACCTCTATCTTTGGCTAATTGCGTTGAGCTTCGTCTTCTAGATTTAAGGAAATATATATTAACAGGTGAGCTTCCCTCATACCTTACAACTTTTCAAAGTTTACGGGTTTTAAGTGTTGGTTATAATAAACTTCAGGGTTGTATCTTTGAATGGATAGCAAATCTCTCCCAATTACAGGTGTTGGATTTATTCAATAATAAATGAAGTGGAAGAATACCATCTAATGTAACACCCCGATTTTGACCTTGTTTGCATTAAATGTATATGATGTATATATTGTAATTAATCATGGTGTGGAGCTATAGGAAAAAGCCCCACCATTGATTTAAGGTTATATGTTCGACGATTAAAATCGATGCCGATGGTATTTTGTGCTAGCCAGGGACATTATAATTTGGACATCTTGTAAATATGCATTTTAATTAAAAATACCCACAACCAGCTATGTCAATGCAACATTAATGAGAAGGGGCATGATTTCCTAAGGATAAGGGGGGGGATATTCAAACCTTTGGTTCAATGGGGAAAAGCCAAATGTCAGAGGGAGAACCCATCAAACTGTCAACTACCTTTTTTGTCTCATTCACCCAATAATTTATTACTACCAGAAATTGGTTGGGTTGGTTATTTCATGGGATGGGCAAGGTATGATAGCCCAAATTCGAATTGGAGAAGCCATCAGTTTTTGGGAAATGCGTTTTGACTCCTTGGGGAAGTAAAAACCCAAAAACGTATGCCATTCTACCATGCTTTGATGTTTTTCATGTTTTCCTCACCATTTTTCCTTCATGTGAGCTCTCTCAGGCATTCAGAACTTCCTGTGTGTGAAACCATTCACGTTTTTTGTTGTTACCTTACTTTGCTTAGGTTGAGAAATCGTTTTTGGTGATTATCAGTGGCTCAGTTTCCTTCCCCACGTTTTGCTGCATTTTTCTCCATTGTTTCCAAGCTGGAAATCATTTTTTTGTTTTGGGAAATGCCCAGTGAGTGGGAGAGGAGACCCACAATTTTGGGTGTTATTGAGCCTGCTTTGGCCACGATAGGGCCAAAACATCTTTGGAAATCAAATTGTTGCTAAAGGGCCATTTTCACCCATTCGGGAAATTCGTTTTGTTCCCGGAACTGTTTTTCCTCCAACCCAGAAATCGTATTGTGTTGTGGGTGCATATTTTGGCTTTGGCCTGAATTGAATTGGGAGTGGAAATGGGATTTGAGCTTGCTTGATAAACCTAGTGTGTCCAGGAGCCTCACACACAGAGCTAGAGTGTTGGCTTTCTTATCTACACCCCCCATGAATAGCACTGGAAGGGAAGTCATGGCCTGAGGGACTGTGCAGCAGAGAAGGGGATGATTCCTTGTGTTGGGTGTGTGTGGATGTCTTAGAAGTCAGGCTAGCTCTGGTGCAGGTGTCCTTAGCTCTTCAGTGAGCCCACTAGCTTAGCATCCAGCGCTTCCAGCTCCTGATAGCCTGATAAATCCAACTTTGTTGGCTTGGCTATGTATTGTTGTGTATCCTTGGCTATGTGTGAGCCTGCTAGTTTCCCCTTACTCCTTGTGGAATCATGCCCAGCTCGGGGATGGAAATGTTGCTAAGAGATTGATGAGCACACTCGCCTATGGTTGGGTGGAACGTTGTAGCGACGTAGATGGTTGCGGGAAAGCTTTACTGAAGATAAGTATTCTTGTGTTTAAGTCCTTGTAACTATGTTTGTTTTATAAATTAATATGAACAAGTTAAATGTTGTGAATGTGCTGAATGAAATGTAAATGCTTCTGTTGTATATTGAATATTTATGCAACTATGTTTTTTTTTATTGCATTGCATTTTATATTGTGTTCATGGGGCTAGATTTCCCAGGTGCGTAGTTACCATGTTTTGTTGCGTCCTCTTCGTTGGTTGGAGGGTCGGGGATGTGACATCTAATATAGGGAGACTCCAAGGATTTGGAAAGCTTGGGTCTTCTCAAGTTAGTGGTCATGCACTATATGAGGAAGTGCAGATTGACATCAAGGGTAGTATACTATAACATATATTCTGAAGGAAAACACCATAATTGACTTATCCAACAATAATTTTATTGGAGAAATACCCCCAAGCATAGGAAATTTGAGCACATTGCGGTTGCTAAATTTATCTGGAAACCAATTGGATGGGGAGCAATTAGACTTGGCTAAACATAATTTGAACGGAGAGATTCCTCAAGAACTTTCTAAATTAACCGAGTTGGCATCTTTAAATGTCTCATCTAACAGACTTTGTGGACGAATTCCAGGAGGAACACAATTTGATACTTTCAATAAGACTTCATTTCAAAGGAATAAAGGCCTATGTGGTTATCCTTTACAACTATGTGAGCAAACAGAAAAATATACAAAAATAAGGGATGGAGCTTTTGCAAATGTAAGTAAAAATGAAGGATGGTTAAGTCAATTGGATAAACATATCTCATTATTTGCATTAGGATTAGGAATAGGAATTGGATTTGGTGGAGTTGTAACATTGATAATCATATGGGATGAGCTTGGTATTGGATGGTACCTCCAAACAAAAAACACATTTTACAGAGTGTACACATCTCATAAATGACCTAAGTTTTGTCCACCCATCATATTATTACCATAAATTGTAAATTGAAAATTAAAATAATTTATATTTATGTAAAGGAATAATACTCGACCAAATAATATATTTTCTTTCCCAAGATAATCATTATTATATTTTCCTCATCGACAAAATTATATTTTTCACTACTACAACTCTTTTAATAAGTATATGCTATCCTTTTTCAGCATTCAATCTATCACCTGTCATACAAAATACAATGCCCCTATATTCAAACTTTCAACTAAGTCAAAATAGCTATGCATACAAATATCCTACTTATACAGTATTCTCTCATAATCCAAAAGTATAATCTGCCATTTTGCATGGCTTCCTATAGGCTGATTTCCAGGTCACATAATGAATAGATAATGAACATACCAGTCTGCCTTGGAAGGAAACACCTGCTTTCATTGAGAATCAGTGTATGAAGCTCGGACATGATGGCTGCAAAAATTTGCTATGCCCCAATAACACTTCAAACTCTTCTAGTCTACCTTAAAAACAGATCCATCTACAGAACATTGAAATAGTGCTCACAAACCTGCTGTCAAATATACTAAATATAACAAAATAAGACCATCAAAGCCATAAAATTAAATTTCCAAATTAGATATTAACTCCAGATTTGATAGTAAGTAAATAATTTTAACCAATAGTAAGTACTTATAAGATTCCCTTTCGATAGTAAGTAAATAATTTTAATCAAACTTGGTTGGTTTATAACCAATGTCGTTTGAGAAAAGATGTAAGTAAATAATTTTATGGTTTGTAAGGAAACCATCGGGTTCTATCATAGATGGTATTATAGTCGTGGGAAGAAGACATCTCTTTTGATTTTAGCATCTTTGTATTAGTTGTAAAATATGCTCTTGCCATGTGTTGCGATGGTATCTTTATGAAAAGACTTACGACCATCTTATATGTGTTTATTTATTTTTAATCCTATACCGTGATTATGATAATTTGTCAGACTTCAACTTTAATTATTTCCTCAAAAGGTTCGATCTATCGATCTCTATGTGTAGCTTGACCCACTATTCCAGTTTTGGATCTTAAATATGGTTGATCTAGATTCGTAATTCAGTTTTGTTACAATAGTTACTTGTGCATAACTGATTGACCTATATCTGAGTTATCTCCAACATTGTGTAAAAGATTTATTAGTTATAAAGGGGATTCAATCCCCTGATTCCTCGAATGTATAATTATCCGGGAGTGCGTGGAGATCATCTCGGGCTGTGTTTTGATTGTAAAAATATCTCAGTAGCCACAATGTGGACTTACCTACGATGATTGGTTTCAAGTCGTGGTAATGGATACAATATTTAATTTTGTAGATTGTAATAAAGGATCCTCTATCCAATAATTTTAAATTAAAGTCTTGAAGGGATTCGATCTCGTGACTTGTATGTGATCTGTTGTGTTTTATAATAAACGACCCTTCAGGTCTGCTATAGATTTTATTTATAGTATAACTAAGGATCTTCAATCCGTCAATTTGTTTTTCGTCAATCTGCAATATTATGGGGTTAATGTTCTAGTATACATGTAGATGCTATCTTACTATGAAAGAACTTTTGATTTAAAGGGTATGTTTGTAAACAAAGGATCTGAGATCAGTAGGTTTCTGCTATCGTCATTCTATAATAATATAAGGGGAAAGATCCCATAACTCATGTAATTATTGTTCTTAGTTTAAATAGACTTATGATGGTAACATTGTTTATTCCAGTCAAGAATTCTAGTCGATACTTAATAATTTAACTTAGTTTCTTTATAAATTATAGTACTATTAAGAAGAATCCTATCTATATTATACCAAACATTACAGATCTATATGATAATACCATTGTAATTGGATAGTGTTGACTTGTATAAAGAAATTGAGTGAATGCTAAGTAAATAGATTTTATTTGCTTACCTAGAAAGGAAAAGCAGATCTATACTTATAACAAAAATTGGAATTTATTTGTAATTCCAATCGCTAACTTGAAAAAAGATAACTAGGAAAATGGTGCATCTAGGGAATATACGGTCAAATATAGGAATTTCTGTGCAAATTAAAACTAAATAGATTAATCGAAAACAATTAGAGTTTAGCTACTACAAATCTAGGGAAAATATATTCTACATCATTAAAATGTAAAGTAGAAACCTGGCACCAACGCTGGGAAAACAAGAGTGGAGATGTTGTTCCTCCAAACCAACTCCCAGAGCAGCAAAGTTACTTGCTCCATGACCCCCGAGCCTGTTCGCTGAACCACAAGAGAAAATATCAATGCACCATCTCCTTCATTTCACAGATGTGTAATCCCCATCCAATGCTAGCCTCCTGATGCTTATGGACATAATAATATATAATATTTTGCCTATGACTTTGTCATTTATTAGCCTCCTGCTCTTTAGCACTCAACTAAGAGTTGTGACCTGATTTTTGGGGATGATGTCTCTGGCATCGTGAGTTCTCACTCGGTGGTTTTTGCCACTTGTATTTTTCCTCTTGTGGGTCAACAAACACTCTTCAAGAGCTATATCCACTTTTGTCCATTTTCAACATATTTTATTAAATAAAATTGTTTTTATTACAAAATGTTTTATTCTTGCTTTTCTCTCAAAAATAATCAAAATAATAAATAAAATATTTTCAACAAAAATTATTATTATTATTATTAATTACAAATACTAATCCATCCTAAATTCAAAGAAAAAAAAACCATTAATATAAAAATATAACGACTTCAATTAATGTTTGTCAATAAAATTATTTTTAGCAAAATAAAACACACACACACACACACACACACACACACACATATATATAATCGATGTCATCTAAACATGAAAATAAGAAATTTGATAAAGTGGCCAAATATGCAAAGGTAAGAAATTTGATAAAGTGGCCAAAAATATGCAAAGATGCCAGTAAATAAAAGATAACAGATCTTACTTTTTAGATTTTCCAATATTTCATGTAAATTCCAATAAATTTAATAATTTAGATGTCATATACTTTCTATTTCTTAAAATATAATGTATTCTAATGTATGGTACACCTTCCAACCGAAATAAGCGGAAATAACTGATACACCGTCCAACCAAATTAAGCGGAAATTTATACCACACGTTCCACTCAATTCCAAATTCCAAATAACTTTTTTCACCTCTATTTTCAAGTCAACACCGTACAATTGTTTACGAATTTTGAACCTCCATGTGCAACTTTCCAAATGACTTTAAAGGAACATGGAGTCAATTACTTTTGAGTTAGAGTTAGAAATTTTCTAATAAACTAGCAATTGTACCTAGGGGTGTAATAAAAGAATGCCATGTTGCAAGCTAAGCAAGGAGATGTGGACATATACAACAAGACATTATATTCTTCACATAATCGGCCATTACATTATTATCAGCATGTATTCTTCTCTCATCCAAATGAGAATGGAATGTTAGTTTTTGTAGTTCATATGTTACAATCAAGTAACATTGCATAAATTTATGGATCTATCTACTATCTTGTTGCTTATATTAATGATTGTCGAATTCCAATATATTAATAAAATCTGGTTTTTTGTATCCTTATCTTTCTTAGGGTTTGTACAATTTTTTTACTTGCAGAATAAGTATAATTTCCGAATACTGTTCTGTTCAAAATAAAAGTTATGTTCAGATGCCAACCATTATCTATCCACCCTTGAAAATTTGATCCCCTAATAATTGCACTTGGAAAACTGAGGTACAAACTACCCATGTATTGCTGACAAAAGCTGTGAAGTAAGTGTATAACTAAGACATTTCTAAAAACCCCTGATATAGCTCTATACCAAATAATATTGAACTTGACAAAGAAGAAAAGAACAAAGGATGTGGTTTACTTAAAGTCTAAATGCACACAAGAAAAGACTTTCTACTAAATATGAGTAAATCATAAAAGTAAAATAACTATGAAGTATGAACATAGAGAGGGATAAGATACATACTCTTCTTAGCAAAGTAATGAATAGGACCATGTTAGCTCAATTATTCAATAAAAGATTTTTACTTAGAGAAAATACCATAAAGTAATTTGTTTTAACTGAGTTTGCTTTAGAAAAAAATCATAAAAGAGCTTCAGAGGCCCACCTCTGGTACAAAGCAACTTGCAACTGATAATTTGTTATTTTCTTTAGTGTCATTCTTCATCCATCCTTGGAGAAATAGGGGCTGGAAGCTGTAACAAGTTACCAGTATCCATATAGGTTGGGCAGAAATGTAAAAGACGTAAAATAGGATTACCTGTATCTCTTAGAAGATCTGTTCGAACAGTTTTTAATAGAGATGTGGAGGGGAAGATCCGGGTGGTGTGTCAAGATCCAAATATGATAGGTTTGCAAGAAAATCACCATTGTTGAGGACCGTCTTAGATATTAATACGAAGAATGTCCGCTCAAAGCAATTCTCTGACAAACGGACAAATTTCAGAACAAATAATAGGCTAGAGGAGTTTAAAGAAGGAAGAGGGAACTGCAAGTAATGCAGACGCCCATGTTAAGACATTCAATTGGAATTCTTAGTTTGCTTTCTTAGGAGAGAAAACTATTTTGAGAAAGTAGAAAACAATTAATTTTGCCGAGTCTAGTAAAGAACAGTCCTAAATTTGAAAATCATATTGTACTGAGAAAGTAGAAAACACTGTTTTGCCGACTGCAGGAAAGAGCACTACTATATTTTTAAACCACTGGAGCTTAGCCCCGCTAAATTTAGGAAAAGCTAGATGTTTACACCTGAACTGAAGCAATAGAATTATTTCCAGTCTTCCCACTTACAAGAAATTAGCTCTTACTGAAGCAATAGAATTGACTACATATTTAAAATTGTCGGCTTTATAATTTAGGCTTCTCAAGCTAAATTTAAGCAAAAACACTGTTATGAAAGCCAAATTTAGAAGTGAATAATATATACACGAATTATGTCTCTATCTTACATTACACTCGCCTACAATGCCCATACAAAGATCGGCCCAAAATTACATAACGAAGAAAAATAATTTAATTCATATAGTCTTCCTTGATGCCATTTTTATTAGATCATTGCTTCTTGATTGATGTCATTTTAGATCATTTTTGTTAGAAAAGCGAGGTGCCCTTGCAACCTAAGGCAATAGAGATACCCTATTAATATATTTTATTTCATTTAATTCTTTTTTAAATGACAAATAAATCTTCTCCACATCTAGCAGGTTCCTTTCTGCAAACAATGGCTCACTTCCCCAACCTTCTGGCTGACACACGCTCAGCTGACTCTCCTCGTCCACGAGCTCACTTCTACAGTGGCCAGCACCATCCAACGACTCCTCCATGTCCACCAACAACTGCAACAACTCTCGGGGCTCTCCCTCTTCACCATGATCGATCCAGATCCAGCTTCTTCATCTCTCCACATGATCACCACGGTCCTCCACCACCAGCAACAGCAATAGCAAACGATCAAGCCAAACAGCTCCTCTTCTTCACGCACGGACTCTCTTCATGGTCTGACGGCTATGGCAACGATGAATATAGCTCTGAAAAGAAACTTGCTTTGAATTACTTGAATTGGAATATTAATATTTTTGAAATTATACAATATTCCTTTAAAAAATTTATACCTTTGTGTTCTTGGTCAAACCCACAACATCATTGCGCATAATGGAAATCGTTAATTGGCACGTATCGATATATTACAGCCAAGAGTAGTTGAGCCACTCAATTTTGTTACTTAATGCAGTCATTTAATGTCAGGATTATATGTCTTCTTTTCTTTTTGGGAACCAATAGAGGATTAAAATATGTATCTTTTTTTAGAAGTTGATGAGTCAATTGCTGTATTATAACATATATAATGCAAGCTTATAAACTGAACCATCTTACAACAAAGGCGTTCCCCGGATTCCCTAGTCCTGCATTCTCCCAGTCTCCCATTCTCACATTACCCAGTCAATACGCATGACATTAAATATGCACTTGCCATATTCGATGTGGGGCGCTACTACAGACACAACTGACAACACATCTTATGGGGAGGCCATGCCTACCTCCTTCACGCGTGGACACGTCCTACCTCCCCCCAGTCTCCCTACCATTCTCCTTCTACGCAAGCAGGCCACCGCCCAGCTGCCCAAGGGATCCCACATGAGCTTGGGTTGCATGCACACCACGTGTGGGCAAGCATGCAACCAGGCGACCAGTGCCTGTTCTTCCAAAACAGGGTAGCCCTCACCGGTGCGGGAAAAAGTTTATTCATTCCTCCAGGCTCTCAGAAAGTAAAACATACCATCATATGGCAAGGACGTCTCGATGGGCAAAGTTCAACATGGACTGTGTTGTATCGCTAAAGGATCCACTCTGGCAAGAGGAGCTCAGGTAGGATCCCTGGCAGTGCATGAAGTGGTCAGATTTGATGGTGAGGCTTCTGATAACAATGGTTTTGTATGTCGGTGAGGATGGTGGATCAGAGTGCAAAGATGGGAGCAAAAAGAAGTCTGGTATTTTGCAAAAGAAGGGCAAGTGGAAGTTGGTGTCTAAGGTCATGATGGGGAAGCGATGCTATGTTTCTCCCCAGTAGTGTGAAGATACATTCAACGATCTGAACAAGAGGTACAAGAGGCTCAATGAAATCCTCGGAAGGGGCATAGCATGCAGGGTGGTTGAAAATCCCAGCCTCCTGGACAATATGGAGAATCTCTCACCAAAGGTCAAGGAGGATGTGAGGAAACTTTTAAGTTCCAAGCACTTGTTTTTCAAGGAGATGTGCTCCTATCATAATGGCACTGGAGTGCATTTTCCAGCCGACCTTGATGTTCAGCAGTGTTTGTAGTCTTCAATGACTGCGAAAGGCAGAGATGGACACAAGGCATGCAGGATGGCAAAAGAGGAGAATGAAGGAGATGAAGAAGACGAGGAAAATGAAGATGATGATGATGAAGATATTGAAGACACCAATGATGAGAATGGGGAAGATGCAGATGCTGAAGGGGTGGGAAACTATTCAAAGAGAAGAAAGACGCCCAGAAATGCAGAAGAGGTTAATTTTTGGACATCACCTCCATCACATGACTATGTTAAACCCAGTGCTTCATATAGCCTTAATTCAGAGATGATGGGTGTGTTTAAGGATAATACCAAAACAACATGGGAGCGAAGACAGTGGATGAGAAATCACACCATGCAGCTGGAAAAACAAAAAGTTAACTATTAGGCTCAGGCACTTGAACTGGAGAAACAACGCTTTAAATGGGAGAAATTCTGTAGCAAAAAATCTAGGGAATTGGAGAGGATGAAGCTGGAGAATGAAAGAACAAAACTTGAAAATGGACCAGTGCCTGTTCTTCCAAAACGGGCTAGCCCTCACCGGGGCGGGGCAAAGTTTAGTCATTCCTCCAGGCTCTCAGGAAGTAAAACATACTATCAAGCCCGTGAGTGTGAAGATTGTTGCCCACCGAGAAGAGAAGAAGCCAGTTTTGCTATTGCTAGAGAACCAGCGCGTGGAGAAAAAACGGTTGCATGGGAAATTCCTAAGCCACTATCTGTGTATGAAGGAGAGTTCTTCAGCATCTATTAGCGTGAAGGCCCAGTGAGTTCTTCGGCCTGAATGAGAGGTTTTCAGCGTCAATCAACGCGAAGGAGAGGGAAAATCTGCATCTAAAGAGTCTGTGTGGAGCGAGGGCAGATATGCCTATGCGTGATGATACATGTGCCACTGTCATGTACCTGTGCACCTAACCGCACCTGATCAACGATGGATATTATCTGAATCGTCGGATGAAAAATATCGATGGATGAAAAAAGAAAATGCATTAATTGGGGGAGTCGACTCCCACTTGTTAAACGCCTTACGGCTTAATTATAAAATATCAATCTTTCCATTTATGTATATTGAATCAAATTAAAATATCAATTATTTTTTATTTAAAAATAAAACTGTTGTAATAAACTATAAAATATTATTCTTTCAATTTATGTATGTTTGACAAAGTAAAAGCCACAATATATGTCTATTTGACAAAGTAAGCCAAAAATCAAATTATATATGCTATGGCCAGAGAAGCTTGCTTTTTAATATTGTCGTGTAAAGTGTAGGCTTCACCCTAGGGTGGTGGTGAACCTCATGATTACTTGCTTGAGGCCTTTTTTTGGGCAATTCCTTTAACTTCTCGGTATCTTCGCTATTTGATTGTAGTATACATTTTTCTTGTTTCAGAACTGATGGGTTGAGATAATGTCCCTATATTCTGCATGAATATACTCTTCTCTGTATCTCGGCCATCTATATGGTCTTTTTGATGTTGTAATATGTTGCCTTTGATTCACCATGAATATCAAGGAACTGTTACTTTTCATTTCGAAAAAGATTGTCGTGTAAATTCATAAAATGTAAAATTCCAAATAACTTTAATGACATTTACAACTTACTTCCACCTTTTAATCAATATGACAATTTAAACTAACTCTTGCGTCTTTAATTTACTTTACATGAGTGGATTTTAGGTGTTTTTAAAATCATGAGTTGATTTATAAATTTTTTTTTAAGATAAAAAATTAAAATCTAAATATATACTATTTTTAAAATTCTAGGGTAGATGAGATCCATTTTACAGCCTAGTAGGAAGAGATGTGTAATTCTTAGTGTGCTCATCTTAAAGTTGATAGGTACCATTTATAAAAAATAATAAAAAATATTATAAAAAATAACATGTAAACTAAAATTAAATTAAAAATATTTAGAATAACATATACATAAAACTACATAAATTAGATAAATTAAAACCATAAACATTGTATTACACACTTCTTCAGTATTTTCATTTAAAAAAGAGTTTGCACTTAAAAAAAATTGGTCCCTCAATCTTTTTTTGAGATAAATCTATAATAATATAATATATTTAGGCCAAAGGCCTTTTTTCTCCTAGGTCGGGTTTGACAAACCCTGTACCTCTTTTGGTCGTCCATTGATCAAATAAAAACCTGACAAGTATGTTGGATTGGAGCTGGAAGGGTGCAGCTGAAACGACATGCAGTGACGCACGGAACGGGAGACCTACAAAAGTGACAGAATCTCGTCGCGTCAGGCCAGGGAACACACCACATCAATGGAATCGACGACCCTCGAACAAACTGTTTATACAACTAGGGTTGAACCCTCGAACAGGACACGTCAGGTTGAACCTACTTTTTGTGTATTATTTCATAATGCAGTGAAAAATATGCATGTAGCAGTTAGCAAGTTAGTGGTCTCTCTTGCCATGGACTTGGTTTTACATAAAATTGGATTAAATTGTTGCATTTCTGCTCTGCATCTTACTATTGTTTCTGTCTATATTTTTTCATGGCTTGATGTCAAAGGTCCAACAAGCGACATATTTTGAGGAAGTTTAAGCATAACCACCAACGAGAAGAGAGGTTACCCCTTTTGATGACTCCGTTTATGACCGTGTGAGAGCAAAGATAAGTGCATGCAGCAAATGTGTCAGTCAGTGAGGTTGCCAAGGAAGTAGATGAAATCAGAGAGGTATTAGAAGGAATTAGATGAAATCAGAGAGGTATTGGAGGGACAAGGGAAATAACAAAAAAAAAGTAAAAGGGATATGAACGAGGCCAGGAGGATATAGAGCAAAAAAAGGGATCAACATGCTACACATAACATCCCGTTGCAGAGAGAAAGAGTATAACCTGTTGTGTTTACATCCTTACTGCTTCAACCAACTTAGTAAAATAAATAAATTCAATTATATAGATCCTATTAATGAAATATCTTGAAAGTTTATCCTCTATTATTTAAGATATATTCAATTTGTAGGCTCATTTTATCTTACTAGTTCATAGCATATTCGGCTATAAGTAATATCCTCTCCCTGGCAAATTAGATCTAAATTGAAGAGAGGTCAACGGTAAAAGAAGTTAGGGTGGTAGTCTGAAGTACAAAATGTACTTCTTTAAGATTTTCGACTACCCTGGCTGGATTTTGTGGCGCCATGTTTTCTCTTTGAGTTTATTGATCTCATGCCACGGGGAGTTATGTCTCTTCGAGACTTTAAGCAACTGGCTCGTATGCCGCCGAAGGGAGCCTCTGCAATTAAAATGCCTAGGGATAATGAATCTAGGGTAAATCTATTGCTTGGGGTTTACCACTTTGTGATTTTGTTTTTCTGCCTGATGAGGTTGGTCTGGTGCCCTCTGCGTCGGGAGCCAAAATGGGTTGTCCATCTTTGCTATCAGGTCGTCTTGAGACGGATGATGCTAGGTTGTTTAATGATGTGGTATGTCCTGGAAAGGGTTCTGTTGTAGGTGGCCCTTGTCTGGGTTTTGAGCTTTTGGTTTCTGCAAACGAAGGTTTCTTGCCAAGCGAGCGATCAGTGGAGGTCCCTTTAGTTTTTGGTGCCCCGCCTTATGATCCTGGAGCTGCACAATTTTCTTGTGCAGATGTTGAACATTCAAGCAATGATGATGGTTTCTTGCTGTCTGGTGCTCCGGTTTCTCGTCATGTCGAGATTGATGCAAATTTGGGTGTGGATTTTGGTTCTGATCCAGTGGGGGTTTTCTCTTTTGGTCATCATAGGCCGCTAGTTTCGGTATACCTTGTTGATGGTGTGCATATGAAGAGGCCGCAACAAGCCATTAGGAAATTTGATAAGCATGTGCTGATGACTGTTGGTGAGGATGTCGGTTTAAATGATATCGTTTTGACACATGCTATGACATTGGTGGGTTGTTTTAGCGATCATAAATTCAACTCTGTGGGTGTTAAGAACTAGGTATCTACTACCTGGAAGGATCATGTCAGTTTGTGCTCTGATGTCTTTCTGCGCCCGAGGGGATGGAAAGCGTTTAAATTTCTTTCAGAAGTTGATGCGGCTTTATTCCTTGCAGGTGTTTGGAGATGGGACAATGCAGGCCTGCTACTTAAACGATGGATGCCCCTCTTCGACCCAAGAAATGAAAGGTATGACCTAATGCCTATTTGGGTTAAGTTACCCAATCTCCCGTTTGAATATTGGTCTGTGGATATATTTAAGCTGGTTGGGAATACGTTGGGGTCTCATTTGGAGACGAATTTAACTTTCAATGAGTCGGGTGTATGTTGTTTGGGTAAGGTTTTGGTTGTACTTGACATGCAAAATGGGCTTGCTGCTGATATTTTGATTAAAAGAGGGGTTACAAAGTTTAGTTAGCCTTTGGATTACATGGGTGTTCCCTTTCGCTGCAATAGATGCCATGCATATGGGCATTTGATTCCCCATTTTTCTTTATCTTTCAGTAAAAAACATGTCTCTGTCTCTAAGACAAAGTCTTCCTGGCGGGTTAAGAACGTTGGGAAGCATCCTGGGAATAATTTGGTTTCTGTTAAGGCTGATGGGTTGGTGGATATTTATCTGAATCAAACTGATCATGAGGTTGATTTTGATTCACAGTCTGTTTATTTGGATTCTCTTAAACCACTTTGTATTTCATCTATATCAGAATCTGAAGGTCCTCATGCTATGTTTAAGAATTTGGGGGAATGTGCGGTGGACAATTTATCTTCCTGTAAGTTTTCATCTGATTATGGTATGGGGGATTTAGGATTTGCATCTCCTCTTAGATTTAAACATGTGCCTTCTAGGGGATATTTTCTTTGGTCATGTTCAAAGGCTAATGAGGAAATTTGTTGTAAGCATGATAAATACCGAGGACCTTGTGGGATTTTTGTTGAAGACATTTACCACCATACACACTCTTTTTGGTCAAATTGGCCTAGTTAAACCACTATCCTAAGTGTTATTGACATTAATTGACATTAGTGGAGCATTAAATGACATCATCCAGTCACACCCATGCCTACCTTCAGTCAAGGAGGCTAACTTAGCCTTCTCCTACATTCGGGGAGGCTAACTGGAGCACTCCGGGGGTGATATGAGTGTCATTAATGAAATTTATTGCTAAATGATGTTTACAATCAGTTAAATAAGGTAGTGAAGGCACCTCCTCTCATTAAATTGATTATTTAATGATTAATTAATGAACTGGAGTCAACAGGGGCGCATCCACCAACTTCTGATGTTCAGTTCAACTTCAGTTAACCTCATCGGGGTTCATTGGATTCATTGAAGCGCTAGCACTTGATGGTTGGCTTGCTATGACAGGTGTTTGATCTCTTTCAGTTGAGACTCAGTCATTTATTGCACTCCAACTTCATTTAGGGCTCAGTTGAGTCAATTAGGGTTTTGATCAGTGGTTAACTGGAGTGTTGACTATGGCTTTCATTTAGTTAAGCTAGACTCTATCATTCAATTTGAATGACCTCCTTGAGGATTCGAATTGCTCATTCATTCATGCTTGTATCATGACATTGTATTGTAATTATTCATTCTTCATTGAACATACAGAGCGACTACTCATTCCGTAGTCCGATTACACCATTTCATGAGTTATTTGTTGATTAATATTTGATGAGACTGATGTTTAGTTCCTAGATCAATGTGCAAGATTAATATGGTATCAGAGCTCATGACGGGATGAAGCTCTATCTCTCAAAAACAAGCTTTTTGACAGATTTCTGCATGAAAATTGAGCAATAGCTTAAAAATCCAGCACTGCACCAGAAGCCAAGGCTTACCACTTAATACCCCAAGTAAAGAACTTGTTGATCAAGCTTTCTTGATTGACTATGCTGGGTATGATGAAATCCTAAAATGTGCAGGCTGTCCGACCTTACATTGCCCTTTTTGTTGTGATTTTCAGGTTTTCTACAGGTGAAGCATTCGCTCCAGCAGATCTAGATGGCCTCCTCAGTAGATATTTTGACTGCATACAATTTCCACTCATGGAAAGGTGATATGGAGATTCAGCTGTGCTCCAGAGGAATTTTTAGAGTCACCATGGACACTAAAGATGAGCCTGGTTCTGCCATAGAAAAATCAAGATTCTTGAACAAGAAGGATGAATCCTTCAGTTTCTTGTGCCTCTCTATTTCCCGGGATCTTCTCTTCCATCTTGCAAGATTGAAGACTCCAAAAGAAATATGGGAAAAATTGGAAACTCTATATGGAAAGCATGATGACTTGAGAGTTTACCGGCTCGAAAATGAATTAATGTCTCTCCATCCCTCCAATTTCGAGACTCTGAATGACTTTTTCACAAAGTTCAAGCACACTGTTTTACTCTTGAAGCAATGCAAAGTGGAGAAGGAGGGTGTTCAGCTCATCCTCACCATACTCTCCAAACTTGGGGCTAATTATTCAGTTTTTGTTTCTACATTCCGTGCAGGGAATCTCACAACCCCTGGATGGAAGATGCCTACACTCAATGCCTTCATTAAGTCCCTAACAAGTGAACATGACAAACTTGTCCATATGGGGATCATCATATATTCCCATGATCAATCCCTCCATTTCTTGAGGCCCAAAGATTTGAAGGGTAAAGGAAAGCAGCAGAAGAACACAAAAACCAAATTTGATGCTCCTAAGCCTAGAGTTGAAAACCAACAGCATGATGAGTCTTCCAGCTCAAGGAAGAACAAAGGAAAAGGGCACCATGGCAAGGAAAAAGTCAAGTGTTCTTATTGCAGGAAGGGATTTCACCCTGAACATGCCTGCATGAAGAAGAAGCTTGATGAATCAACCTCTCTCCTTGAGAGAAATCACATCAATCTGCTGGAAAAATTTCAGAGGAGAGATCAGCAAGATCGGGAACCACAGCATGAAAAAGGTCATGCCCTCATGGCAAGCACTTAGAATTCCAAAGCACTCTTGATTGATTCTGGAGATTCAAACCACATGATGGCTAAAAGAGACTCCTTTTCATCCAAGGAGACCGGAAAATCCATCCCCATCCACATGGGAGATGACTCCACCATCATTTCAGAAGGACAAGGTACTGTTGATCTTGAACATGGTTTTTTTTCAAATGTTTTGTATGTACCATATCTGGCATCAAATCTCCTTAATGTCTATCAGATGACAAATCCAGGAGTGCCTAAGAGAGTTTCTTTCATCCCAAATGATGTTGAGATAACAGAAATTACATCCGGGAAACTCATTGCTAAAGGCCTTGCAAACCATCATGCAAAAGCCTATGAGTTCTCTCACTTTGTTGCGGATGCAAAGCCCACCGCTCTACTAACTCATGGAAATGAGGTTTGTAGGATGTGGAATGAGAGGTTTGGCCATCTTAATTTCAAATATTTGCAGCAATTACAGAAAAAATCCATGGTTGAAGGCCTCTCGGTCATCAAGACAACCACGGGAATTTGCAAGGGCTGTGTGATTGGAAAACACCCTGAGCACAAGTTCGATCGAGGGAAGGCAAACCGAGCTACATGCATATTGGGGCCGATACATTCTGATATCAGCGGTCCAATGTCTGTCACATCCATGAATGGATCAAGATATCTTCTTACTTTTATTGATGATTTTTCAAGGTACACATGGGTCTTGTTTCTCAAAAACAAGTCTGAAGTATGTGAAAAATTTTCTGAATTGAAGGCCTTGATCGAGAGTGCCTCTGGGCTTAAGATCAAGATATTGAGATCTGATAATGGAGGGGAGTATGTCAGTAATGAGTTGCTTCACATATGCTCCAAAATTAGTATTTAGGTCCAACATTCAATTCCCTACACTCCCCAACAGAACGAAGTAGCGGAAAGGAAGAATCAGTCTCTCAAGGAGATGACCACCTGTATGTTGGAATCGAAGAAGCTTGATGCAAATTTATGGGCTGAAGCCATGCATGCTACAGCATACATTCATAACAGGGTGCCACACTCATCCATGAAATGGAAGACCCCTTTCGAAGCATACTTTTGACACAAGCCGGATGTGTCGAACCTACGGGTGTTTGGGTCCACTGCATGGGCCCGGATTCCGTTTGATAAAAGAAGGGCTTTGCACCTTCAAAGAATAGAATGTCTATTTATTCAGTATCCTAGTGAATCTAAAGGTTTCAAGCTGCTGGATATCAAGACCAAACGGATCATCATCGAGAGAATTGTCAAGTTCGATGAGCCTCTTCAGGAGGTGGAACTAGTGAAGGAGAAAACTGTTGAATTTCCTTCCTATTCTACTGAATATTTGGATGATGAACTTGGGGGTGATGACCCGAATTTGGATCCTCCAATTTTTTATATCAATGTACAGAAATCATCAGATGCTGAATCAGAACCTGAAGTGCAAAATCATCTTCCTACATGGGCCCGACAAACACTCTCCTCTGCAAGAGATAACATTGGAAATCCGGATGATCCAAGGAGAACCCGATTTGATTTCCAAAGAGCAGGTATTGCGCTCTCTTGTCCTGATAATTTGCTATCAAAAACTTGCTATTTGATGTTTAGTTCAGATCCAAAATCCTACTATCATGCTCGGAAGAATCCGAGATGGCAAGTTGCCATGGATGAAGAGATGAATTCTCTTCAGAAAAACTCTACTTGGGAGCTAATTTCTCTTCCTACGGGAAGGAAATTGGTTCAATGCAAGTGGGTGTTTCAGACCAAGGTTGCTGCTGATGGAAGCACCTACAAATATAAGGCAAGGCTGGTGGAAAAAGGTTTCTCTCAGGTCTAAGGTGTGGACTACCATGAGACCTTTGCACCGGTTGCAAAAATGGACTCCATCCGCCTTGTTTTGGCAATTTCAGCATCCAAGCACTGGGAAGTGCATCACATGGATGTTAAGTAATCCTTTCTGCATGGAGATATTCATGAGGAGATATACATGAATCATCCTGAGGGATACATCACTGATCCATCTTTGGTTTTCAAGCTAAAGAAGTCACTATACGAGTTAAAATAGGCCCTAAGAGAGTGGTATTCCAAGATGGATGCCTTCCCTATCTCACAAAACTTTCAAAGGTGTATATCAGATCCAAATGTGTATTTAAAGTAGTCTAATGGTCATCTAATTATTATTGTTTTATATTTCGATGACTTACTGATCACAGGTAGCACAGTTGCCTCCATCCAGCCATCAAAACTGCTCTCCACAATGCCTTTGAAATGAGTGATTTGGAGCTCCTAAAACAATGTTTGGAGCTCAAAATTGAGAGAAATTCTAATGGGATTATGGTCACTCAGTCCAAATACATTTCATACCTGTTAGTCAAGTTTAACATGGCTGATTGTAGGCCTGCACCATTCCCTTTCCTTTCAAGGATCAGCCTTGAAGAAGGAAAAAACACACCTCCCATGGACTGCACTATCTATCGACAGCTAATTGGTAGCTTGTTGTACTTGACACATTCTCGGCCTGATATTTGTTATGCCATGAATGCTGTATCAATATACATGCAGCAGCCTCATGATCTTCATTGGAAGGCAGCCAAGAGGATCCTCCAGTATATTCAGGGAACCAGGACCTACGACATTCACTATGCTGCAGACTCCGAGCTAGAGCTGGTTGGATACACAGAATCTGATTAGGTGGGTGATTCTATTGATTAGAAGTCTACTTCCCTATATGTATTCATGTTTGGTGGTGGCCCCATTTGCTAGTCAAGCAAAAAGTAGGCTGCCATAGCACTATCTTCAGCAGAGGCCGAGTATCGAGGAGCGGTGAATGCTTGCATCCAAGCAGTTTGGTTGTAAGGCATTCTTTCAGAGTTTGATCTTGGTAGTACTTTGTCCACTGTCCTCTTTTGTGACAATCAAACTGCTATTAAGATTTCCACAGATCCAGTTACCAAGCAGAGGACCAAGCATGTAGAGATCCACATGCACTACATCAGGGAGCTAGTGCATGACAGGTCCATCATTCTGCAATACTGCCCGACTGATGAGCAGATTGCAGACATCTTCACCAAGATATTTTCAGAAAAGAAGTTCACTTACCTCCGTTCATTGTTGGGGGTGAGTTCATTAGGGTGATTCAGACTACTTTCAGTGTTCAGCTTGAGGGGGGGTTTTCCCACTGGGTTTTCCCTCTTTTCCTCACTTAGTTTGTTTTGAGCATTGTTTCAGTTTCAGCATTGTATAGGGTGACCTATGGCCTTAGTTTCCGGGGCCCTAGCATTTTTATGCATTTTGTTTTCTAACTCCTCCTGAGTATAGCTTAAGGGGGGTGTTGGAGACATTTACCACCATACACACTCTTTTTGGTCAAATTGGCCTAGTTAAACCACTATCCTAAGTATTATTGACATTAATTGACATTAGTGGAGCTTTAAATGACATCATCCAGTCACACCCATGCCTACCTTTAGTCAAGGAGGCTAACTTAGCCTTCTCCTACATTCGGGGAGGCTAACTGGAGCACTCCGGGGGTGATTTGAGTGTCATTAATGAAATTTATTGCTAACTGATGGTTACAATCAGTTAAATAAGGTAGTGAAGGTGCCTCCTCTCATTAAATTGATTATTTAATGATTGATTAATGAACTGGAGTCAATAGGGGTGCCTCCATCAACTTCTGATGTTCAGTTCAACTTCAGTTAACCTCATCAAGGTTCATTGGAGTCATTGAAGTGCTAGCACTTGATGGTTGGCTTGTTATGACATGTGTCTGATCTCTTTCAGTTGAGTCTCAGTCATTTATTGCACTCCGACTTTAGTTAGGGCTCAGTTGAGTCAATTAGGGTTTTGATCAGTGGTTAACTGGAGTGTTGACTATGGCTTACATTCAGTTAAGCTAGACTCACTCATTCAATTCGAATGACCTCCTTGAGGATTCGAATTGCTCATTCATTCATGCTTGTAGCATGACATTGTATTGTAATTATTCATTCTTCATTGAATATACAGAGCGACTATTCATTCTGTAGTCCGATTACACCATTTCATGAGTTATTTGTTGATTAATCTTTGATGAGACTGATGTTTCGTTCCTAGATCAATGTGCAAGATTAATAATTTTTCCTTCTTACCCGGAATCTGATGATTTATTTTGGGTTGTGAATATTGATGTTATGGTTGTTCCTGGGGCACTTAGAGTAGTGTATGCCCCTTCCGGCGTCCCCTTATGATTGTGATGACCCTAAATTGTAGAGGGTTGGATAGTACTCCCAAAATATTAGCAATTCGTAGGTTGATTGAAGAATAGTTTTTAGATGTTTTATTCCTACAAGAAACCATGAGTGATGGGACTTTATTGGTGGATGAATTGGAAAATATGCTTAAATATTGGAAGTTTGTATCAGTGGATGCTAAAGGTAAATCTGGGGGCTTACTTTTGGGTTGGAGGTATCGACACTTTTATATGTTTAATGCATGGGCAATGTGTTTGGGTCTGTGTCTTTCGCTTTATTCTATTAAGCTTAAAATGGATTTATGTTTTCTGAATCTGTATGGCCCATATGTGGATAGGGAAATCTTCTGGAACAACCTGTTTAAAGTGGAGTGCTTAAAAAGTACTAAATTGATCCTTAGTGGGGATTTGAATTATTATATGGTTTTTTCTGAAATTTGGGGTGCAAAAGCTAGAGTGGATAATTTATCTGATTTCTTCATTAGACAGATGGATGGGTTTGGTTTAGTGGATATAGTGCCGTCTGTTATTCTCCCTACTTAGTCTAATCGTAGAGTTGGGTGTGAGAATATCTGTAAGAGATTGGATCGTTTGTTTATTTTGGCTGATCTCCTGGACTGTGATCTTCATTTTAGGTCATGGGTAGGATGTGGTGGGATTCAAACCATCAGCCTGTTCTTTTACAAGTATTAAATAATGATATCATACCTCGTAGTCCTTTCAAGTTCAATGCTAACTAGCTCGTGAATGATGATTTTGTTTCATTATTAAAAGCATCTTGGAAAGTTTTTGATGACAGTTCAGAGTTATCACCTGCTTCTCAATTTCTTGTGAACCTTAAGATCATCAAAGATGTGTCTATAACTTGGTCAGTTAAGAAAAAAGCTCTGGATATTAAGGACCTTGTGGATATTGAAGTATTAATGGTCAAGTCCTTTAATAAGTTGGGTTTTGGGTTCACATCCGAAGAGGACAAATATTCTTTGGTTGAGCTGGAAACACAAAAGAGGAAAATTTTATGTGATCATGAACAAGAGGTTAGATAGAAAAGTAGGGCTTTATGGCTTTTATGTGGGGATGATAACACACCTTTTTTCCATAAGTATTCCAGTTACAAGAAAAATATAAATTCTATCTGGAAGATTGCAGATGATGATGGAAATATGGTTGAAGGTTTTGACTCTATTGTCGGGGCGGGGGTGCAGCATTTTGAGTCCTTGTTCCAAGAATACAAGAACCTTCATCTTCCTGAAATTGTGCAGAGTGGTGGGTTTTTTCCCACTTCTATTACAGAGGATGAAAATGAAGAACTTATGAAGTCTGTTACCCTACAGGAAATACAGTCTATACTTTCCATGAGTAAGAATGATAAGAGCCCGGGCCCGGATGGGATACATGTTGAGGTATATACGACTCTTTTTGATGTTTTGAGTGAGGATCTACTTAGGGTTGTTGAAGATTCTCAAAAAAGTGGTAAAATCCATGCTATCTTTAATACTACTTTTATTGTCATGATTCCTAAGACTGGTCATCCTAAAACTTTTGAATACTTTAGGCCAATACCTTTGTGTAATTACATTTATAAGATTATTGGTAAGATCATATCTACTCGTATCAAAAAGGTTTTGGGTCAATACATCTCATGTGAACAGTTTGGTTTTCTGCTTGGTAGACAGATTCATGATGTTGTGGGGGTTATTCAGGAAGGCATGCATACCATTAGCAGTAAAGGTTTAAAGTCAACGGTTTTAAAAATTGATTTGTCAAAATCCTATGACGGGGTTAGTTAGACTAACTTACGAGTCATTCTTTCTAAAATGGTGTTTGTAGGGTCCTTTATATCTTGGGTAATGAGCAGTCTATCTTTTGTTACTTTTTCCTTACTTGTTAATGGTGTATCATCTTCTTTCTTTAAATCTAGTAAGGGGCTTAGGCAAGGATTCCCTCTAGCCTCTTTACTTCTTCTCATTGTTGTTGAAGGATTAAGTAGGGCACTCTTGAATGCCAAAGAGTGTGGGGTTTATCATGGTATTTATTTTGGTAATGATATATCTTTATCTCATGTTCTTTTCGTGAATGATATTGTTATGGTAACTGATGGCATAGAGCAATATTTATCTTCATTATATGAGGTTTTACAGGTTTTCTGCAAAGCATCCGGTATGAAGATAAATGAGGATAAATCTGCACTGTATTTTCTAATCTGGATGAGTCTGAGATTATTACTTTACAGAATATTTTTGCATTTTCTGTTGTAAAACTTGAGAATGGCATGAAGTATCTTGGCTTTCATCTCAAACCATGCAGATACCTACTGAAGGATTGGGACTGGATGATTGCTAAAGTGGAAAAAAGGATAATGAATTGGAGCTTTCGGTGGCTTTCCAAGGGAGGTAAGATAACACTGGTCAAAGCAGTACTTGAGGCAATCTCGGTCTATTGGATGCACTTTTGGATTCCGGTGGGTATTATAGAGAAGATCAGGAAGTTGTGTTTTAAATTATTATGGTATGGAAACAAGGATTCATCTGGTTTACCGTGGACCTCTTGGAAGAATTTGAAATGCCCAAAGTTTCTGGGGGGTTTGGGGCTGAAAATCCCAACTATTCTCGCTAAATCCCTTGTAGCCAAGAGTGTGTGGAATGTTATTCATGGTACGGGTCTGTGGGTTCAGTTTGTTGTGCAGAAATATGTGCATCCAATGTCTTTATTGGATTGGATTATATCTTCTATCAAACAGAAAAGGAGCATGTCCATATGTTGGAAGGTTGTTTTATGGTCTTTTGACATTATCGGTAACAACCTTGTGTGGAAGATTGGGAATGGTGCTGAAGTACGCCTTGGTCTGGATCCCTGGGTGGGATGCAAGTGGAGACACCTCTTACCCTCTCATTTGATTGAGAAACTACATTCTTTTGGAGTCTTTTTCCTAAAAGATATTGGAGTCCTTGGTATGACTTTTTTGATGGAATAGGGATGGCTATCTGTTGATCACCTTGGTTTAGTAGATCTTTAGGATGTATTAGTTTGGAATGGATATCTAGCTATTATCAAAGCTATTCATGTGAGATTATCCAATGATGATGATGAGTTGGTTTGGAATCTATCCAAATCAGGTAAGTATTCACCAAAAGAGGGCTATGTGCAGTTATTGTTGGACGGAAACGAGATGGAATACTCCTGGTGGTGGAAAGTGCTATGGAATCTTAAATGCCCACTCAAGGAAAAAACAATTTGCTAGTTTTTATTCTCTGATAAGGCACTTACTTGGGATGTCATTTTTAGGAAAGGTAGGGAAGGTCCAGGTAGATGTTATTTGTGTAAATTGGATGTTGAGTCTAATTTCCATCTTGGTGTGGACTGCCCCTTCACACAGAGTGTTTGGTTGCATCTTGAGGATAAATTGAGAATCAAGAATCTATGGAGTGGGGATTCTGTGATAGATTGCATGAATACATGGTGTCTTAATATGGAGGTTAAGCATATTAAATATTTACCTATTATAGTTTTGTGGTTTATTTGGAAAGCCAGAAATCAGAGTTGCTTTGAAGATATCACCTTAAGACCTTCTTAGGTAGCCTCTTTCAGCTTGGGCTTGTTGAGATCTTTTCCTCGGGACAATTTGGTGGTGAATATCAGATCGGTTGCTGTAGAAAATATTGATAAATCTTATCCTTGGGGGTATTTTGATGGCTCTGCAGCTGGTGACCCAAAAATTTGTGGAGTTGGAGGTATGCTTTATATTTCTGATGAGCATTATTTTTCTTTTAAAGCTAGTTTAGGGACTGGAACTAATAATTTTGCAGAGCTCTGTGCATTAAAGCTTTTACTTACCATGGCTAGGGAGAATCATATTGTAAAAATCCATATTTTTGGTGATTCACAGTTAGCACACAGTTAGTCATTAATTGGGCTAATGGTAAGTTTCGATTGTTGAATTTAGAGCTTTCACAGGTTCTTAATGAAGTTAACAGACTATCAGATATGTTTGAGCATTTGGACCTCAAGCACATCTACCGTAAAAGAAACTCTCATGCAGATGTCTTAGCAAAAGCTGGAGCGTTGGTTATGGACAAATATTGGTTCATCAAAGGGTTTCGAGCATCTAAATATTTTGAAAGATATCAGCTATTTTGAATAAGCATGTTTTGAAAAATGATTGGCTTTGGACCTATGATGATGATTTATGGGATTAAGTATTGGTGATGTTTTTATATACATGTTTATGTTTATTGATAGATATGAATTTTGAACATTTATCCATTTGACCATATACTTTTCCAGTGATGCTGTGGAGGAGTGACGAATATATATTGTTTGTTTTCTATTGTTTGTATGTATTGCTAAATACAATGATCTTTTGTATAGTTTCTGCTACGATATGTTTTGTATTGACAAATACTATGATCTGATATAAAAAAGTTTCTACTTTGAGACTAGTTGGATAAATCTATGAGAATGGACAAGTTTTGATCCATCTAAACAATGTAAATAAAATTTACAATTTCTTTTTTGTGGAAAAAAAAATCTAAATTACTAAGGCCAACAAAATATATAAAGAGTACATCACAAAGTTATGAATTTTAATTATTTGACACAAACACATAAAGTTAAAGTTAATTTAAGTTTTGGAAATATTAAACATATTTTTATAATTTATTTTAAAAAATAATAGTAAATAAAAAATGTTTAAAAATAATATTAATAATGATAAAAAAAATAACAATATACATACTATTTCTAATTATTTTTTAATTCAAAAAAAATCCATTAAATAAATAGATTTTAAAATTTAATATATACATTTTAAAATTCAATATATATAATTTTTTTTTAAATTTAAAGGAAAGTTTATTAAAATATAATTGTTATTATTAATTTTTACAATTAAATATTTCTATATTTTTATCAAACTTTTTTTAAATAAAGACCATTTTTAAATAATTATTTAAGTGTTTGAATTTAAATTATAAATTAAATTAAAACATTTAACTAAAACATAATTTAGGTTTTGGAAATATTAAACATATTTTTTTAAATTATTTATTTACTTAATTTTTATTTAAAAAAAAATATAGTTAATAAAAAAAATTGAAAAATAATAATAATAAAAATAAGAACAATATAATTACTATTTTTTTATTGAAAGCAAATTTTACTTAAACAAATAAATTTTAAGATTCAATATACATAATATTTTCCAATTGAGAGTAAAATTGATTTGAACATAATAGTTATTATTGATTTTTAGAATTTAACTATAAAACCACTTCTTATATTTTTATCAAACTTTTTTGTAACATCCCCCAAGTTATTTCAATTCTTTTACAATAGAGAATACAAAGGTGAATGTAAATGTGCAACTATCCGGTCAGAAGCTCAAGGTCCATAAAACACTCACGAGGGCTTCACTTGTTGACGAATATCCTATCACGTTAGTTCATATTGTGGGTTTTAAAATTATTAAAAATTGAACCAATATATTGCAGGTATTGGGGGGATGAGGGGTTTAAGGTGGGGGTGGGTAGGGTGGTTTATAAGGATTGAGGTATAAAAAGGGGTGGGTAGGAGGTTTGAAGTATTGGGAGGGAGTTTCAACAAAAAGAGTTTGGGTCAATATCTCTGGAAATTAAGGGTATTCTTTAATATCCCATGATCGCACGTACTATGTGAGATGTTCACGAAGTGAAGTCCCCGTGAAAACACTCTAAGTAATGTTATTTATTTTTCTAAATTGTCAATAGCATTGGTAGACTTAGAAAATGGAAGGGCTTGACTTGACTCACCTACATAACGAATCCACTAAGAAAAATTGAACATGGTTGCAAAGCCAAGGATATCAATAACTGATGCAATCTTGGTGTTAAACCTAATTTAAACTAAGTCATCGTTCACTATAAATAATTATCTTAATTTAGGCATGGGACGTTAAGAAATTAACTCTAAAGCTTCCAAAGGAAAGAAGATAAGGTTTCTTTCTTTTTACTATAATCATCTTGGGTATTAAGTGAGAGACATATTCCTACTTAAAGGTTATCTTAATAGTCAATTTTATATAAAAGTGGGGATCTCCTAATAAATATATTAAAGACAAAAACAAAAAAACAAAAAAATATTGTATTTTAATGTTAAAAAAAATTATCTTTATATAAATATTGTTTCTAAACATATTTGAAAAAAAATGTTAAGATAAAATATTAAATTCTTCTTTATGAATAACAAAAATATATCCATTACACCAAAATTTAATACTGGATTAAAAAAAACCATCAAACTTAATATATAAGCCATCAAAATTTAATACTTAATTAAAAAAAACCATCAAACTTAATATATAATCCATCTCATCTCAATTCAGTGCATCTTATTAGTGCCAAGGTTTCGTTATGATCTTTCTGCTAGGTGGATTTCCATTCTCCCAAAACTTCTGCAACCAAATATCCAGCTACTTACGGCAGCTTATTTCCGCATGGACTTTCAATATTTCTTAAATACTTATGTGAAATAATAGCAATAACTTTCAGTATTTCTTAACATTTCTTTGAGACTATTTTAATATATTTAAAAGTATTTTTAACTTTTGCTAACAAAAAACTGTAATGATGAGAAACAATTCTGCTAAGAAAAACAGATATCATGAACAGACTTATTTCTTAAATAAGCATATGAAATAACAACAATGACTTTTAATATTTCTTGAATGTCCATTTGAAATAACATAAAAAGATTATTTCAATTATTTGAAAGTAGAGTAAACTTTTATTTGTAAAAGACTGCAATGGTAAGAAACACTTCTACTTAAAAATGGAGACTTATTTCTCAAATACTTATATACTAGCAATTGCCCCAGGAAGGTGCAATAATATGCCGAAAGGTAGTTGCTGGAGGGTAAAAAAAGGTTGAAAAGGGGAACTAAAATTGAGTTGGTGTAGACATGCCTTGTACCATGAAAAAAAAAATTGCAACAAAGGTAAATGAAGGGGCAATTGCAAGACACAAATGAGACAAATTTTTCACCTCGGGATGCAAGGAAGCTACAACCTTCAACCTCATTGACTTCTCTTTTAAAAAACAAAGGAGTGATGGCGTCATTGAGTATAATCAATAAAACACACAAAAGGAGAAAAATGGCAAACTAAGAGGCACACAAATTCTCTCACCCAAAAAAAGAGACAAATCTCTCACTCAAATATGCAATCTAACACTTTAACCCAATGAACTACTCACTTTGGGGAAAAACAAGCTCTCCATTAAGTTCAATGTTGAACTTTTACAATTGTTTCTTGTTTCCTTGGTTCATCACTATTTCACCCTACGGATTTTCATTTACCCAAAAACACCTTTACTTATTGACTTTATGTGGCAACACCAACATCTTGAAAACCTATTTCTATGGCTAGTGTGAAAGCTAGAGCATTGAGAATGAATCAGAGGAATCTGAGGAATTGGTCATAAATCAGTATGTACAATATCTCATTATATGTTAGGATACCATTAAGCTTATTTATCAAGATCTACACTACTTTGATCGTTCTTGGGAGCCTTCTACAGAACTTAACTTTCCAAGATAAAGACAAATATTTAAAATGCCCAAACAAAACAACAATGGATCATCAGAGTTATACACAGGTAAACCCTAAAACCCACACTAAGGGGTAAAACTTAAAAGGAACATTAGCTCTATAGAAAAGGGTCGACTGTGATTGTTTTCCCTTTGAATTTTTTTCCAATTTCATTGAAATTCTATGATTGTATTTGATTATTTGAGCCCCAATTTGCATAATAAAGCCTAGAATCCCAATTTGGGTGTATATCCACTTAATGGTATATTTGCATTTTTGGGTGGCTGTAATTGTTTTCGTGGCATTTACCCACGTGGCATTTCATAGTCTTCTACAAATTCTGGTTTTGTGAAAGCATTTAATAACTCTTCATGAACACTTTGACACAGAGAGAGGTTGTTTTCAATACAAATGAGAGGTCACACAACATGAGGGTAACTAAAAAATCAGAGTGTTTTGCATTGAGGGTACTTGTGGTTTCCCTTTTTAGCGGTTCTCCTTGATGCGCTTAATGATGAAGGGCAGTGTCTTCTTGAGTTTAAGAGAAACCTTGATGACCAGTTTGGTAAATTGATAAGTTGGATGTCTACGAATGAGAATCCATGTAATTGGAAGGGTGTAAATTGTGTAAACGGTACAAGTAATCCTAGAGTATGGTCACTCGATCTCACTGACATGAATTGGATGGGAGCTTGTCTCACAGTATTTCAAATTTGACATTTATAAGAGTTGTTAATGTTTCAAAAACAACCTATAGGGTAACATACGGCTTGAGCTTAGGGACTGCTTACAGTTGGAGATTCTTGATGTAAGTAACAACATGTTGCAAGGCAAAATCCCTTTGCAATTAAGCATGTTATCGTCACTGAGAAAACTTTATATGTTTAACAATACCATTGGTGGAAATCTTCCACAAGAGCTTGGTAATCTCTCACCTCTTCTGGAGTTTTTTATATCTTTAACAATAATCTTACCAGTGAATTTCCCTCATCGTTCAAGTATCTCAAGAACTTTAAGGCCTTCCGAGGTGGGAATAATAAGCTTTCAGGTACAATTCCCCTAGAAATCAGTCAATGTGATAACTTGCAGGTTCTTGGATTGTCTCAAAATAACTTTCAAGGTGAAATTCCAAAAGAGTTGGGAAGGCTTTAGAACTTAAATTTTGTTATTGTGGTTGAACAAATTTTAGGGTTCAATTCCTAAAGAGCTCGACAATTGCAGCAAGTTAGAGATGATTTCTTTGTATGGAAACAATTTGGTTGGAGACATTCCAGCAGAGCTTAGAAACTTGGAAAATCTAAATTTAATATAATTATTTTGTTAATATCAGTGATTCAGTGACATTTAGTTATTAATATCAATTATTTTGTTCATCTAAGTTAAAATATAGGTCACCCTCATTCTCATTGTAGCTAGAAAAGTCATTTACGAGTTTTAAATTTTTAATAAACAAAATATGATCATTTTTATCCAAGACTATGCCTATTTTTATACTTGCAGTTGGTATCATTGACACGAGGCATATGTACCAAGAATACGAATGGTCAAATCACTAGAAAACATGGTGAATTGTATGAACAAATAGCGATGAACCCGAGGAAAACTCAAAGGGTCGATGGGACATTGTGTATGTTAATAAATTTTTAAAAAAATCATTCATTTTGTAATGATTATGTTAGTGATTCAAGTGAGTTTTTTTTTAATATCTTAATTATTCTCATTAGTTGTTATGAGTTATTGTTTGACCTTGTGAAGAGTAGTTAGTTGTTCATGCATTTTTTTTGTGTCATTATCTTTTCCAGTTCCATATCCATAAGCAATAGATCTCGTTCTGAAGCCATCTGTCCTAGCTCCTTTTGATGATCATAAGTGTGATCCAACAATTTCTTATCTTCATGATCCATACCTTCATAAGCCAACTGAATATTTTGATGTTCGTTAGTGAGATCTTGATGCTCATTCTCGTTATCCACATGAAGAGCTAGATGTTTCTGATACTCCAGATGTTCCAAGTGAAGATTATATCTATAAAAGGAACCAACTCTTTCGAATCTAAAGCTAGAAGCATACCTTACAGTTTATAGCCATCGTACCAAAATATTTGAAAAAAATGACCAAAATTGTTGATCGAAAAACTAAATATCTTATAACCAAAATATCAACAACTATAGAAAAAGGAAACCCATAAATTATGAATCCGTGAAATGACATATGCAACAACTATCTTTTTTAACTCGCCACAAAAACTATTTACTCAAACAATACTATGCATTCTCGACAACTACAAAAGGAAAACACATAAACTATGAATCTCTGAAATGACATATGCCACAACTATCATTTTTAACTCACCACAAAAACTATTTACTCAAACAATACTATGCATTCTCGACAACTACAAAAGGAAAACACATAAACTATGAATCTCTGAAATGACATATGCCACAACTATCATTTTTAACTCACCACAAAAACTATAATGTTAATACTATTACAACTTACTCAAACAATACTATGCATTCTCAAATTTCAATCTAAAACCAACATTTCTTGTTGCCCAATGTTGTATTACAGCTTACTCAAACAATACTATGCATTCTCAAATTTCAATCTAAAACCAACATTTCTTGTTTCCCAATGTTGCGGGAGTTGTTGAACACAAAATTGAATGGAAAAATATTTCAACCCTTTCAAATATGTAGGTGTAGCAATGTTCTCTAATCTCGATATGTAGGAGTAGAGCTACGATGTATACATGATCCACTAATAACTTACAACAGTGTCTTGGCATCAACTTATTCAGTTATGTTTCACTATGTGTATTTCTATATGTAACTTTAAAAAGAACAATGCATGCACAGGGATGATCTGTAAAAAGAACAATGCATGCACAAAGATGATCTTGAAGTATCACTATTCAACTTTAAATAAAACTTAACTAATACAAATGAAGAATGTTCACGTTAGTGGTAAAATATGGTGTTTGCAAATTAGAAGTTCTTTCCATTTAGATTAAAATAACACACATAGCGATTGTACTATGTATCTACAAGGATATACAACAAACCTGGATAAGAGAATCCTTCCCATGCAAACCCAAGAGTCTTTTTGTTACTATTATTCTAATTGCATCTCGAGATTGAAGATACTTTGCATAGGGAGTAGGGGTGGAAGATATATCACTACTACACGGTGTATCTAGATATTGGATAAAATGTAGACAATGCATTGTCTCCATTAAATATAAACATGATCGCAACCAAGTACACCCCAGCCTGATATACACATGGAGGAGTTCAGACAAATAAATTCCCTACTTTGCAAGCTCAATATTCATTTCAGATCCGGGCTTAAATGGTTTCTACTATGTAGTATGGTTGTGATGACGTCAGTCAACTTATATAATTCGTAATGCTGGAAGCCGCCCAATTTCATCCGACAGTTGTCCCTTGAGATTCACTGAAGAGAGAGTCCTGTAAAATTTTCTCCATGGAAAGATTCAATTAAAGAGAATGCCCAACTTTTGTACAAAACTCAAGAATTTCCATAAACCACATGGTTGTTGTTTTGATTTGAAACTAAAAATGCACAAATTACTTACAGTGAAGTTATTCGGGAATCAATGCAAGAAATACCATCCCATTTTGAACAACAAGGATCTCCATCTTTCCATGTCAATGGTGTATTTCTCAATTTCTTTTGCAGTAACAACATCATGTCCATTGAACATATTGAAATGCACGATCACCCATTTATATCAAACATTAACATTGTTAAAAAAAGTGACAACAACAAATTGCAGTGAAATATTGACCTTTAATAGCAATGGTGACTACTGGATGCTATTTTGATGAAATAGACTCGAACCTAGCCTCGAATAAGGGATATCTAATAACTCATATAAGGGATATCTAATATTCCAAAGTTCCCCAAGACTTGAACCTAGCCTCATATATTGAGATATGGGTCATCAAGATCCCTAATAACTCATATAAGGGATATCTAATATACCAAAGTTCCCCAAGACTTGAACCTAGCCTCATATATTGAGATATGGGTCATCAAGATCCCTGGTACCTCCAACCAGTAGTAGTTAACTCGGTTGGCCACATCGATGCAACAACAATCCTTCTGGGGAATTTGAACCTGGATCTTAGCTTTGAATGTTTTTTGATTAACCACCTCACCAGATGACACAACCCACTTCACTGAATTTACATTAGAATTGTTTCTATAAGATACTTTCAATTTAGACCCCACCAGGTGTGGACAAGTTGTAGACAACAATGAATTGCAGTGAAATATTGACCTTTGAATAGAAATGGTGACTACTGGATGCTATTTTGATGCAATAGACGTACTAGTTAAACTGTTGTTAACATACATAAATTAGAATTCTTGATATGTACGATGGTTTAGAAACCATAGAATAGAGCCCACCTTTAAATGTTACAGACAAGTGTTTCAATCAAAACTCAGACAACAATTATAAAGAAATGCATTTCTATGCAACATCCAGGTGGAAAATATTGTCACTACTATCCTGATTGAAATAGGAAAGGCCATTCTATATCCATTTGATATAGGAAAGGCCATTATGTATCCATTTGAAATAGGAAAAGCCGCATTTTCAGTATAAGCACAGAACTTTACCACAATTATACTTAAAACAATCAAGTGTTCAACTAAAACAAACACATCCTAAAATTTATTGCATGTTTTAATAGTGTAAATGGCATCCTCTAAAGTCGGTACCCATATTGCATTGTTGGCGATTACAATATTATCAGTTGGATGATATAAGTTAATCCCAATAGCAAAAAGCTAGTTCTCAAGCTAAGATCCCTGTAGCATTATCCAAAATGCAACTCACAAACACCTATCACTACATCTGAAAACAAAATGTAAAAGGCAGTTGAGCACCCTGAACTAAAGGGGCACTTATCTACAAATAAATAGAAACACTATTTCGATATTTCATGATTGGATTTTACCACAAAGAACAATAAAGCTAGCCCCCAGCCCTAGTTCTGGAACTTCCAAGCCAAGTTGGCTTGTACAACGAACTTGAGGCATTAATGCTCCATTTCCCTTTTTACTAGGGTAAAGTACTACATCAAGTAGTGTAGGATGTGATCAAAAGGATGTAAAATATTACACTTTGCATTACCAAATTCGCCCACTTCCAACCGGAGTCAACACTACAAATTGTCGTGCTCAATAGATTGCAAGAGCATGAGAAATGCTATAGAGCACACCAGAAAATCCAAATGAAAGCATAGCTGGTCTGTCTATGAAACTGACCCTACATGTGCACTTCATTCTATTTTTCATACATTTATCTATTTAATCTGATTTTGAATCCTTTCCAGCAGCGAATCCATAGGATCCCTCAGAACAACACAAATAATTAGATGTACAGATCATTGCTTACCAACAACATCACAAGTTTCCTGCCATGCATATTCATGAAGGTAACAATTTCAAAAGGGAAAAAGATCCTCAGCCTCTCAAACACGTGCATTCTATTTTTAAAGGCTGGAACAAATAGAGATAAAAATATTTTCATCTCTGCATAAAAACTGTTAACCAAGACAATAATCAGCAAAGGAACAATTGATGTACCCAACTATTCTCGAAGCATTACGAAAACCTAATCAAATGGAATCATGGAAATACAGAGATGGAACTTCAAGTAAGAAGTGATAAATTTATCTTTGTTATGTTGATCAAAGAAATATTACCTAATATCTTTCTGACATAGAAGATTCCCTTGATTGTGACATGTAATTGTGTTCTCCATACATAATTGTAAACCCACGTGCTGGAACATTTTTTGTCTCACTGGTCTCTCTCCTCCATGAGTTTGAGGAAGATCTTAATTGATATGAACTTGTTTATTGACCTGCACCTCTAATGCCATAATAATTTGGAGGCCTCATACTGGATGCAGAATCAGTTTGAACTTGTCTAGATGGCCAGCAAATATTTTACCATAGGCAACCCTATCATCCAATTTGTCTTTCTCTTGAAGACTGCATAAGTTGACTAGGTCATCCTCTTCCTTGAGCTATCCACCTGTCACATGGATTACAATATGTGACTCGATAGATTCTACAATTGGTTTGCCATTTGTCACAATTTCAACTACTTCTTCTCGTGTCTTGTTGAAGGCCTCCTTCCTACCTCTTTTGCAAAGGCATTGCTTCAGAAAACTGGGCCTGGTCCTCAATTTTTTTCTTGCATTTTCTATTTTCTTCTCTTCCTCTGTAGGATATGGCCCTTCATCATCTCCATAAAAGGTTTGATCAGTATCCACTTTGTGACTGAATTTTACTAATTAATGTTCATGTCCCCCTGCTTTGATGGATTCTAAATTAATGATATTAGACTCCATTGAGTAGTCACTAACAATTTCTTGATGTCCTTCATCTATGATTGGCTCTGCCTTGTAAATCTCTCGTTGGGGCCTGTATGAATCAAACTCATTGAATGAATCTCTTGTATTATCTAATCTCTTGTTAGAAGCAAAGTCTGAAGACTCGACTTCATTTGCTGGAAATGAACCCTCAAAATGGTATCGTTCTTGAGGTATACTAGAAAACCCCTCTCGGTCTATTTTTTAAATGAAATTATTAGAACTACTCATCTGAGAATCTGAAGATGCCATGGGCCTTCCAGAAACAATTCCTGTTAGAAGCAATTTTTATTTGTTAGAAAAAATAACAAAAATTTATCTCAAAAAGTCTCTTCAACACAATTTAAGTAAACCAAAGTATATTAATTTTTTTTTTACTTTTCTTTATGAAATCATAAATATAATTAAATATGCTTAATTAAAACAATTTATGTTAAAATAGCAAATTTGTTTTGTTTTTTCTAAATCAGTATGTTAATTTTGTTAATTCTTTTCAGTATGTTAATTCTTTCAAAATCAGAAGAATGTTAAGACACAACAAAGGATAGGACTAAATAAAAAAAATTACTTCAAAGCATCGAGTTTAAATAAGATCATATTGATCAAATATGTAGTTTTGGCAGTGAAATCGAAATGTCTAGCCATATTAATCAATAGCATTTTTTTGTTATTATTAGCGTTTAACAAATTTAAGTGATAATATGTTCAATTGATAAAATTCCTCAGTTAATTATAGGTATCTCCTTAACTTAAATAGTATTGTTAAATATATTAGGGTGAAAAAATATTTAAAAATTTGTATAGCGAAATTGTTTAAATGTCGAGATTGATAAAATTCTTTTGTTAATAAAAATTTTAAATTTTTTGTAAAAGTTTTGGTTTATAATTTATTGTGATAATTTAATCTTTTTGTAAAAGTTTCTGTTTTTTATTTTTTTATAATTTTATGAAACTTTTGCAATTTTGCAGTTAAGTTTTTGCACAAAAATAAATGGCACATCTGTCCTTGATTCTGCAATCGAACCCAAAGGAGAGGAAAGTGTATCGTGTGAGTGCTCTTTCTATTTGTCGTTTCTAATTTTACTCTCTACTTGAGATACCCAAGCACAACTCAATGAAGAAGCACAAATGGAGAACGCATAGCAGGGGAAATATATAGATTTCCTTCATACAATCTTTGAAGATTCAGTCTCACTCACTCAGTGGGTTTTGGCCCTCATGTTTCTGGATTAAATTCAGAATTTTTCAGACCACTTACTTCTCAGATAACTGAAAGAAAAAAACATATTTCGTTTGAGGTTTGGTTTTCACTTTAGCCCTAAAAAGAACAAGGGAAATAGTTCGTTTGAATTTTAAAGTCAGTTTCCACAGGTCTAAGTTAAGCTAAACTTTATTTCAGTGGACATTGATTTAAATAAAGTCAAACTATTTTAGTATCTATGAATCTAGCTAAAGGATTTTGCATATGGTTGTCCAAATACAAAAATCTGCAGAAAACTACTTTAATATAGAATTTATTTGGAGATATAGAGTCTAGATTTTCTGCAAACCAATCCCTATAATTGCAATCAATTATGTGCATCAAACCTCAAAATGTTGAGATTCAAGCTATATTTTATTATTACTAATTCACACGAGTGCTTCCAATGCAAACACAAATATGCTGACACTAAACGACATCAATATCTACCAGGAACATGCTCTAATTGTCCTAATATGATTGTAATATTGAAATAATAAATAAGAACCCGATGAGTATTTTTGAAGAGGAATCGTTACAGTTCTCTACAGGAGAGATTTTTTTGGCCACAACTCTAACCATGTGGAGATCTCATCTTCTCTATACAATTTCCAAATGCCTCCATAAAATCCATCTAACCCACTGCTATCCTCACGAGTCCTTCTTTTGATTGGAACTTGCCTCCACCTTGAACCCCTGGTATATTTCCTGAATTCTAACCACAATACATCTGCTACAAAACCAAAGGACTCAAGGAATTAAATAACTAAACATATAGTAGCATTAACACATTGTACCAAGTAGATGTAGGAGAAAAAGTACACTAAAGGAGCAATGAACAGAAGGTTTAAAACAACATTATACACATGAAACAAATATCTACATCATATGAAAATTGGTGTTGCACATAATCTACTTTAAAACAGACAATATAAATATTAAAAACCAAAACATAGAAATCTCTTGTTAGGGAAATAATATTTATTGAAGAAGTTTGATATGTTTTACCTTGAGAAACTCCTTTATTTGGTCCTTTTGAATCTCCTTTTTTGGTTCCTTTTGACGGTCCCTTTCCAATTTTCCCTTTCTATGTAGGTTTGGCTAGTGACACCTTAACTTTCACTTGCAAGAAAACTAAAATATTAAGAAGTTACAACTGAAATTGCAACAAATTTCATATGTTATTTAATAATGTATCCTCCCAAAATACAATGGAACTACTTCAAAGAAAAGGCAATAAGAAAACCAAACCTTTATATCTCCATCAATCAGTTCATCATCCTTGCTGAATGCCTGAATACATGCAAGAGCAAATTCCCGAGTAGTGTAGTTCAAAAACCCAAAGTCTTTTCTCTTGGAAGATTTCATATTTGGATGCAATAACAACCATTTCTATCTCACCAAATCTTCCAAAGAGTTCCTTAAGTTGTTCCTCATTCCATGTAGGCAGAAATCCTTCTACAAATATTGACTTTACTTGCAAAGGAAAGGAAGCTCCCACTTTCGCAAGCAATACAGTTGAAAACCATACAGAGGAATGATTAGAGCACATATTGAAAACTAAAACATTTGCAAAACTGACAATAAACAATATCTACAAAACTATCTTTAAAAAACAATGCAATAAATATTCATCTAGTCATACTTGTGCCATTACATGTTCATCTAGATCATTCAAAGGCTGAGCCATTTGAATGATTAGACCATACAGAGGAATGATTAGAGCACATATTGAAAACTAAAACATTTGCAAAACTGACAATAAACAAGATCTACAAAACTATTTTTAAAAAACAATGCAATACATATTCATCCAGTCATACTTGTGCCATTACATCTTCATCCATATCATTCAAAGGCTGAGCCCAAGCAACCTTAATAGGCCTTTCCATCCCAAAAGCATTCCTCTTTTGCAAAGTTGTTTTAAATGCAATTTGAGGATCTTTATAACTTTCTAGTTTCACAAATGCAAAGCCACGTTTAATTCATGTGTTTTGGGGATCTTCAATCACAGTGACATCGATAATATTTTCAACTCCAACCTCTTTCACCTTGTTTAAAACCTGCAAAGACGCAAGCAACATATTTGTAGCTTAAAATTTTAATAAGCAAATGATATGTCTGTTCATACTGAACCCTAAGCAACCCCAAAAATACCTGAGATATATTTAATATGGATAAACTAAATGATGAACTGACAACAATATTTCGGAGAATAAGACAATTCATTACAATGTAGTGAAGAACCTATACATAAAACTTTAGACTCAAACTCTCTAATATATTCAGAATGAAGAAACAATAAAGAGCACACGAGGCCAACAACAACAATAGGGTGTTGTTGAGGAAGATAGTGTCATTCTCCTCATGGTGCACGACTCCATGCTTCTTACCTTTCATTGCTATGTATTTTCTGGTGTACAATCTGATTGTAGCAAAAGTACATATAAGCAAAAAGTCTCCATCTTGTTGTCCAAAAGGCCGAAAATAAATACACTAAAACCATAAAAGTACTCAGAAAGTCATAAGAATTGGAAAATTATGAGATTACCAAGCGTTCCCTGAAAGCAAAACGTTTGCCACACTCATGTTTTTTCGAGTGTCGGCAAAGCAACTGTTTGCTCTTAAAACGCATAGCACAATCTTCAAATTTGCACTTGTACGGTTGTCCCCACTAGAAACAAAAACTGGATTTCAAGTACAAAAGCAAATACACACTCGTACTGGTCAGCACATTCGGATAGAAATACTTTATATTTTGAATAGAAGTGTAAACAAAAAAGACTCCATACTATTTAGTAATTTAGGCTTTGCTCATTCTGATGGTCCTTCAAGTTGCTTGGTGTGGCAAATATTTTCCCGCAATCTAAACAGTTATGCACTTTTTCAATAAAAAAAAGCATCCTCTTTGTTTCTTCTAGCATCAGAACAATATGAGAAACAATTTGGCATTGAACTGAGTTGTACAGGCATCATCATATTTCTTGCAAAGCCAATAAGTTGGAGATTCTTTTCAGCACAACTACCTACCTTTTCTATTTGTGACATTGTCAACTCCTGCCATGGGATTGAGAGAAATTTATATGTTACTCCTGATCCAGGTGTTGATGCAGCAAGCAATCTAAATTACATCGCTAGTTCCTGAGTTTCACTTCCTTTCATCTATTCAAACCTTTGTGAAATCGTAAACTTGTCAGACAAATACAGTTAGAACCAATCATATTTTTTAAACAGTAGGCAATATTAATGCATGTCTGTTGACAAAATGACAAACCCATTAGTTTCCTCCTCCAATGAAACCAGTTTTTTAAGTATCGTGGTTTTCATATTCATATTCCCAATTATCCTAGAATAGCATGAAAATTGCAAGGAAATGAGAGTTTTTGTGTTGTGGTTGAGATATGTTACTTTTCAGAGATTGAATAGTTGCAGCTTCAAATTCCAAGGAATCACATAATAATCGAGAAGCATTCACAGCTTAAACACATTGGTAAAGTGGGACAAGGACCTCGATTACCTTCAGAAGCTACAGCTTGAGTTGTTCCAAACTGCATTCCCAAAAGCAAAATACATAAATACAACATAGACAAAGCACTAACCTAGTCCGCTTCCACTTTGGAAGTGTGGCTTTTTTTATCACTGCTTTCTTCCCCGACTTTCCTCCTACTTCTAAAGCATTCAAAGTGGCAATAATAAATCGTTCAACACTACCATTGTCTTGATCACATGCAACTCTCATCAGTTTTTTATGCATTGCACAAATACAAGTAAAGTGATCAGCTCGGAAACAAGTATGTTCAATGAAATGATGAAAAATAAAACTCCTTAAATTTTGTAATATATTCAAGCATGATTCATCAATGGAGCAATTATAAAAACTGAAAAAGAGATTTTATTAATAACTGAAAAGTTTAAAGAACTTATGTTAATAATGAAGATTTTTAACAGAGTCCAGCAGATCCTGGTCTCAGTGGGTGACAAAAACATAGACAAAAAAAAGTAAAATAAAATTTCAAAAAGGAAATATTAGGATTTTCCATTGGAGTTGGCCAATCTCTAGACCATTTGTATCTTTCCACATAAGTTTGGATGGAATTCGACAACACCATTTGTCGTTGAAAATGAGATTTCCAGTGTTAAAATTGCAATTTTTATTGCAGAAATGGATTCATGACCCTCGATTACCCTTGGGGCACCTAGATAATGCAATTCCAATCACTGAAAACTACCCCTTGAACAATTTCCACCGGATTTTGATCAGAAAACTCGTCGGATTATAGGTGCAAATGGTCTAGAGTTTAGCTTACACCTTTTCCATCATATTTTGGGCAAATAAAACAGAACATTGGATCAGATGGTTCTGAAACTACAACATAGTGAAACTCTAAAAGAAATCCATGTCTAACCACTGTGAAAGCATCTATGCTCAAAATATTCAAAGAGCCAAAAACTTAACAAAATGGATGGTCAAACGGGCAGGTTGAAGCATTTGGGATGCCATAAGATGGACAGGCGTTGTATTTTTATGGAAAAGGAAAGGCTGTACGATTTTGAATGGGAAAGCTACTGCATGTCATTTAGGTGAAATCACAGATTTGCAGCAATACTAGGATTTCCAAAATTTATAACATATGCAACAAACCAACACATCATTGGGCTATGATAATTTTCAAAAGACAAAATATCAAAAACATGGATGCTCATACAAGCAGGTATAAATGTCCAACACACAATAAGTTTGTCCAACATTTCCTTTTTTTATTAAAGAAACGGCAGGGTGACTTTTAATGGGGAGACTAAACCATTTAATTTGGGCAAAATCACAACTTTAACAAAAGAATAACTTATTTCATTTGAGTGAAATCACAGTTAATAGTCCTGATTTCAGCCAAATTTGCAATTTTCAGCAAAGGAGCAGATTCTCTTAAGATTGTAGCCAAAGAAGATATGCCGGTTAACCTAGACTATGTAAGAAGGAGTAGCTTGTATACTCAAAATCTGACTCAATGATCTGTATGCCTTTGTGGGTCTAGTCTAATGTAATACAATATAAAAAAACAAATACATTAACTCAAACATATAAACATATAATTCTGACTTACCAAGTGAGTCTAATTGGAGGTGTAGCCGCTTCAACTTTTTCCTTTTCTTCTTCCCCTTTGGTTGTTCCAAATTAGGGGTTGTTCCAAATTATCAACACAAGTAGAGCATGAGTGTTCCCTCTGAACATTTCCATGCACACCTTCTTCTTCTTCATGGGATTCGGGGCCACCCTCAGAGCCATCAGATTTTGGGTCAGAAATATTTTGGTCCGTAGAATGAATGTGTGTTGAAATGGGCTGATTTTGAAGGACCTAGTTTGTGACAACACTTTTAATGAAGGCCAAAACAACCACAAAACTGGGGTCCCCAAGACCGGCCGTGATGGGAGCTAAGAGCCTTCTGTTCAAAAACCTCCACTGAAGAAGAATCGGTGCATGGGATTTGAGACCCGTCTCTGTTTTTTTCGCTGTTGTTATCATTTGCATTGCCTTCTTCCGAGCCTTGATGGATTTCCTCTTGATGATTTTCTAAATTTTCTGAAGTGGGTTCTCTGTATCCCTCATCTGAAAGCTATGGCTGGTCAAATTGAGGCAGTTGAAAATGAGTTGTGGTTGGCGTACTATATGTATGACCTGTAATGGGTGCAGCCCAACTGGGTGATGAATCTGATTAGGCCCTCTATTTTGAATCTGCTCCTGCTACTGACAGAATTGTTGTTGTTGCTGCTGCTGTAATTGGTGGAAATGGATGAAATGATGGTGCAATGGTGATGGGAAAAGGACGTGGTGGGCAAGGAATGGAGGATGAGAATGGGGATGGTGGCCAAGAGAAGAAGGAGAAGAAGTCGTGTGGAGAAGAAGCTACTACTAGCTGTGGAGAAGAGGGAAAACTGCTGCTGGCTGTGAAAGCTCTGCTGGAGGAGACTCTAGCTTTGTTGCTAATCTGAAGCAGTAGAGAGCCCGGGAGCTTGCAGCCTCCGATGAAAGGAGAAGAGTCACGTGGAGAAGAAGCCAGTGAGATATATGTGAAGAACCAAAAGACACACTGAAAACCAATGAACAGACTAGTGGAAAAAGGAAAAAAACACTGGATTTTTTACTAAACAGGTGGCATTTTTTCATTTGCAGAAGCGATGACGAAGCCAACAGTGTTTAAAAACCAAAGTTCAGAAAGAAAATGCCTTACGATGTAAAACTAATAATAACAATGACTTTCAGTATTTCTTGAAAATTTATATTACCAAAAATGATCTGGATAAAGATTAATCATCATTATCATATAATAACACAATTTATATTACCACACTAAAAACTATTTTAATATATTTAAAAATATGGTAATAACAAAAAAAATTACAATGATAAAGAAACAGTTCTGCTCTAAAGACTTAAGTAAGGTAACCACGAAATTGAGTCCATTAATATATGTATATCACACCCTTTCATGGAAAGAAATAAACTAGCAATTGCCCCATGGAAGGTGCAATAATATGCCGATAAGGTAGTTGTTAGCGGACAAGCGAGGAAAAAAAGGTGTAACATTGAAGTGAGGTAGTGGGAGATTGCAAGTAATACCAAAAAAAAATGGAGCACTTCAATGTATTGAAAAATCAGAAAATTAATAGTTTAACATTACATTATACAGTGAAGATGCCATTGCATGGGAGAAATATATCTGATGAAGAAAAGAAGCCAATGTGTCGTCATAATCTGGAATTACTTGTTGTCCATGTGGTTCCAAAGTTCATAATTGTGCTAGCATAGGTTGTCAAAGCCGCTTGAAAAACAAACATTTGACAACGGTTTATATAGTTCTAACTTCTCACATTAACAAAAGTCCTGTTCAAGGAGTAGACATGATAGCACTGTATGGTTTGGCAAAAATGGTACAAATTTGAAGACATTTCCTGCACTTCACAAATACAGAAAAGAACATTAAGAAGAGTAAACGCAAAGATTTCAGTATATATATACATTTGATAATTCAAGGTAATAACACAGTATTAGTGAACACTCTTGACAATGTATGATAAGTAGCCAAACTAACGACTATCAATCCATCATACATCAATTGACACAATTGAAGACAATATCAGTACCCATGATACTATTTTAGATGATACAATGAGCTTCCAACCACGATTCATTATCATCCAATCCATCAATAGATGATTGAAACAATTGCAAACAAAGTATTTATCAATAATTACATCTCTAGCCAAAACCTGCAGATTCTGGAATCTTGACAAATCTGTAGATTCTGGGATCTTCTACAATGGAGCCTGGAGGTACTGTTGAGTATCCGGGAGATTTGGCAGTTAAATTTGGTTCCCATGAGGCAACAAGACAAAGGGAGTAACAAAAACTACCTTTTCCATATGAGGATGCCTTGAAGACAAACCAGAACTTCTCTAATCTCGATGAATTGCAGGAACAGATGCAGCTCTTGCAGAAATGGGACCATGAGAGACATGGACTGAACCTGAGGAATCTAGTATAAAATAAGTAAATCCCTCCGGTAAATCTTGATGGTCTTTAAACAATAAAGCTACCCACCAAAACCAGAATTGACCAGTATAGCATATAAATTTGCAATATAGATGCATTAATGCATCAGTTGTCTGTTACAAGAGTTTTAGACTTGCTAAGTAAAAGGAAATACAACAAAGCCAAATCTAATTCTGTATGTATTTGCAGTATATTTAGGAAAAACATGGCAATTTGGAAAATAATGGTGCAAGGTATAGTATACCTCTTCATATACTTCACTAATAGACTTGTTTCCCTTCCGATACATATTTAAAATCTCAAGGAAGGATTTCTATACTTGTTCATCATTTTGAAACCGAGTCTAAACACAAAACATCAATTAATATTGTTAGCATATTGTTAGCTAGAACAAAAAGGCTCGAAAACTTGAATTTAGAACACAAAGGCTCAAGAAGTCACTTATCATTTAAATTACCTTGATTTTGCTGGCATAATCGATTGCTTGGTCAAATTAAATTTGTTGTTTTTTGGGTGGGGGTTCATTGTTAGCTAGAAAACAGAGGCTCCAAAACTTAACATAAAAGCAATTCAAGTAGTCACTTGATCAACTAAATTACATTAATCTTGTTAACATAATTAATTTCCTGATCAAATTCAGCTAGACGCTTTTTTCGTGCAAGTTCCTCCTCAAGTGGAAGTGTAATTTCATAGTCTTTAGGAAGAAAGGTGTTAAAGCCTAAAATAATATTGCGGTGTCCTTTAAACAATTCCTTCACCCTAGCAATAACATCAACGGTATCGTTTCTCCAAGGCAATGAAATCAGGTCAAACCTGTCAAATGATGAATAACTAAATCTACTTATTACTAATATCAATATAAAATATTGATTGTCAACCTTTATGCCTTGAAATCCTTCATCACTTCAAGAAACTCATCATACTTTCCCTATTATCCTTAAATATGTCTTTGACTGCTTTGAGATAGGCCAGAGCATCATTAGTTGCTAGCCTTCGTGACCCTTCTGTAGGTTGAGGTGGTCTAGAGCTATTTCATATCACACAAAACCAATTAAAAGTTAGTAATACCATCACACTATAATCTACGACATCTATACACAAGAAAACAAAATTTTGAGAAAACGAAAGGCGATATTCTAAGCCTATCGTGTGCTTAAAGACTTGCAAGTTCTACAAAATACACAATGTGAAAAGTGAAATGCTATAAATGCAAAAGGTTCAATGGCTATAAATTGCACAAGAGAAAGACAGTTCTTGATCCCAATCAATAAGAGCCAGTCTAACCACCAAATAGTTGATATTACAACAAACATTAAGATGCATCTACCATTAAGAGCTAGTCCAGCCACCCATAAGATGCAGTGATAGAGTAAATAAAGGAAAAGTATATTACTACATAAACGTAGGATTTAAATAATAATGAATAAATAATGATTTGGGCCCTTTTAACCTGGTGCAGGATTGCATATATAAGAACAAAACTATTCCCTAAGTGCATGGATGTTTCCATTGTGGCATATATGTTTTACTCTCTTAACTTATGTATGTGAAAAATAAAGAATACACATTAAAATGGTTATGATATTGGTGATTAGAAATCATTGCCATCCAACCCAGTTTTCAGTCCACATGTTTGGATTCCTAAAAGAATTAGGTTGGAAATAGTCACAATAGTAATCATTTAAGGTATTGATATGTGAACAAATTAATTCATATATCAATCGAGCCTTGGATTTTAGCAAATTGCTCATGGAAGGTTATGTGGGAAGCCATGATTCTTTGATTTCACAAAGCTATTAATATAGACTCATAATTGGGTCTAGGGAATTAGTTTGTTTGCACTTCCTTATGATTTTAGGCCACATCGATGATTATACAGCAACCGTTAAAATGCAAGAAACAATTGCTTTCAACAATTTCAGGGAAGGGCATGTGCAATGCATGCCCAGGTATCCAAAACGATCTAAAATCACATTTTCCATTTGGGTTTCATGGATTAAAAATCAATCAAACATTATAGTTCAGAAGTTTATCTGAAAAAAGAAAAAAAATTAAAGCACCGATGTTGAAACATAGATGCTGACACAACTACTTCCACATAGTGATGGAAAAATGGCACTATAGATTGCAAGCCCAACAAACTCTTTTCCAATGAGCTTTAAATTGTTTCCATACCTAAATCCTTCTTGCATTTGTTTAAAACCTAAAAAAATACAAGAGAAACCACACTATATCAACCCATTTTTGTCATAAAAATATACTAGAAACAATTCTTACACTCAAACATACAAATTGAGGTTCTGGTTATCCATCAACTCTTTGCATTTATGTGAACAGATGTGTATCCATGGATTGAATCTAGATGGTGCAACAGGTATATTAAACTGTACACTAACAGTCCCAACTCAGGTGAATCTAATCTGCACCCTGCACTAGAAGGAAACCTTGCATTCATAGGTTCAAACTGAGGGTGCAGTGATCCATCAAATTTTTGTGTTTGTATGTTCCACTTCCTATATGTGTGACAGTGCATTGAATTTGGTGCATTGGATACATTGAATCGGGACATTAGCGGTCTAAATTTAGGTGACTCTAATATGCACCTTTCACTGGAAGCAAACCTTACATCCACAGAATCAAACTGAGGGTGTGGTCATCCATCAATTTTCCATGCTTGTATGTGCCTAAATGTGTAATATATGCGTATATACCTAGCAAACCATCTAAACTGTGATATGCACCATACCCAATGGACATTTTTAAATTGAGGGTGTGATGATCCATCAACTCATGTTTATGCATGACTATATGTAACGGTGCCTTAAATCTAAATAGTGCATTGGTTGTATTGAATGTGGACACCAGCAAAGATCCATTGAAACTTGGATGACTTTTTTGTGATATGCACGGCATAAAAGACATGCTTCACCAAAATGCAGGCAAAATGACTATGGTTTGTTTGACTTAAACCTACAGAATGAAGAATAATGCTATGAGTTATCATAAAATAACAAACTTATCAGTTATCCTACTCCATATTCACAAACGTCAGTAAGTCATGAGTTTCAAATAAGTGAACATGCAGTATAAAATGGCATGAGAATAAAAGTAACTAATGACTCCACCTAGCCCATTCCTCAAAGAAATATATTTTATCCCTGGCTACTTTTCCAGAAGTAGAGAAAACAAAGAGTATAATTATAATTATCGGAAAGGAAAATTTTGAGAAATGATATTATTTTCCCTTGTCTTTATAAAGTTGGGAATAGAATCCCTTTACCTGGGAAAGCATAAAAAATAGTCCTGTATGGTGATCCCTTCATTTACATCTGTCGCCTGATAGTGTCAAGCAGGTAGCACAAAATTGTAGCAAAAGAGACTGAAATAATAGTTGTGGCAAAAGAAGCCTCTGTCTTCTTCCTATATTCCTTTCGAAGAGACTTCTTAACTCTGCCATTTGAACAAATGAAGGTGTGAGAAACTAAAGTAACCAAGACTAGATAAATGTTAAACACATTGTTCTAAAATGATATTCCAAAAGTCATGTGCCTCGATCATGCAAACTTCTTGTTCATTCAAACCTTTTAAACACAATAAAAATTTATTTGGGACCATCACATATAGAATATCATATATTTCAAATAATAAACTTCAAAGGACACATACGGACTAGAATCTAGACTCACAAGTAAAAAATACAGAAGTTGACAGCAATGTAGGGTGCAATGCCAATAAGAGATGGCCCAAGCGCTCTGTAAAATGATGCAAATCCTTCCTCTCACATCATATTTATTGCAACCTGTAAATTAAGAGGAAGCAGATAAATAATAGATGGAATCAGTCTTAAGGCAGAAGGAATGTCAGGTCAAAACAAAAGAAAATAAAAACACAAATACTGAGCCTATATGAAGAATCAGTACCTGCCTCATGGTTTTGCAGGCTGGATCAACAACACTATCGAATACACTACCCACTATATCCCAAGGGATCACTTCCAGCATCTCCAAAACCTAAATAACGTCCAGGATATGAAATATAGAAGTAAAATTTCAAGTCATTTAACAATTAATCGTTGGAAAGATGCAAACTACTTACAAGCCTTCTGCGGAGTTCAGTTGCAAGTTTATCAAACAACCATGGTAGAGGCAACTCTGCAAGCATTAAAATACATAATTCATAAAAAGAATGAAAAATGTAAGAAATTATGTAACAGAAATCAAATGTAATAAGAAAGAGTGCAATCCACCAGGTAGCAAAAGAAAACCTCACCCCCAACATGTAGATCTAAATCTGCATCATCAATTGAAGTAGAAGCACTTGACACCCCTGGAAATGGAATCAATCCATAGCCCAAAGATGCACTTTCATCCACATCACATAAAGAAAACCCACGCACTACTTTAATGGTGTCCCCAACAATGTAAACCTAGAAAAGTACGCCACTTGCAATGAAGGTAGATTTCTTGATTGATTTCTTCGTAGTAATCTACAATTCTTTGATGGCAGTGTGCAAGCAGTTGGAAAAAAGGTGTACTCGACCTGAGTGGGTGAATATAAAAACCAGGACAACCATCAGTCCAAGATAATTTCACAAAGAAAATATGAAGTGAGCATGTATTGAATATTATGAGAATATGTACATATAATGAAAAAGATTATGTACCCCATATGTAATTCTAATAAGAAAGAGTGGTTTACAAGTAATGTCTACCAAAATCAATGAGTGTATCTTACCATAAAAGCGTTGAGGTTGAAGGCATTGCATCATCTACCCACGTAAATAAAAAAAGGCAATGGGAACCTGAAGATAGGAAATAATTTTTTAAAGATTGAGATATACTGTAGAGAAGAAACTAATTTGCAAAATAAAGGAAGCGAAAAAGGAAGTAGAATCCTGTAACAAGAGAGAAAAACCATGTACCCATATGTAGACCTTCATGAATGGCTAGAAAGTGAGGCATAGATGTTAAGCATGTTTTTTGTATTCTTCTGTGATGTTGAATTTGAGTTGCAATACATGTAATGTAAGAGAGAAAAATAAAGTATTTTTTGTTTCTTCTTGTATAAAATGGACAAATAGCATGGAAAAGAAAAGTAGATAGGACATTACCTTTCAGTTTGGAGTTGGATGCTTTGCATGCCAGAAAGGAAGCTTGCATTGGTGGGAACAGGAGATGATAGGGACAGATGAAGCAGTTGTACTAGTAAATTAAAAAATCGACTAACAAACTATTGCAACAGTTATTTACTTACAGAACATATACTTTCTTATGGAGAGTATTTTGAAACGATTTGAGTATCGCGAATATTTGAAACCAACTGAATGTACAAATAGTATACTTGTAGTAGAAGTTAAAAAATGGGCAACAAATTTACTTTCAAACCAAGTATAGGGACACCATGGGAAAAAAATAGACATAGGTATGAAGTCAAGAAATACAAGCTAAATATACACATGGGATAAATGTACAATAGAACTTAAGAATTTAGTATATATTGTGAACTGTTTCTATGTACATACAATATAGTGTGAACTGTTTCTCTGATCATAAGAGAGTATTTGAAACGAAATGAAGATTGTGAATATTTGAAACCAATTTAATGTACAAACAGTCTAAATTGAGTAGAAGTAACAAATGGACAACATATTTACTTTGAAACCAAGTATAGGGACTCCATGGGAAAAAGAATATACATACGTCACTAATGACAAGAAGTAGAAGCTAAATATATACATAGATTAAATGTACAACAGAAGTTAAGAACTTAGTATATTGTGAATCATTTCTATTTACATAGAGTTTGTTGCATTGTATTTGTAAAAGAACTGTTTGTTTGATAGAGTAATACTTTAGAGAGGTGCATTACATGCAAGTAGAAGGGAAAAATAATAAACGTACATGTACTGTGGTAGTAGTGGAAGCATGTAATATGTACAATGTTTGTGCATTCCATGTGTGAAAAAGGCTAATACATTTATTCAATTAAAGCATAGGTTATGGACAAGGTAGTGCATACAAGTGAAGGGTAGTAATGGCAACTGAAGAACATGTGGGAATCAAAGAAGAAGGGTTCTTGGGTTGTAAGGAGAGGGAAAAGGGAACTGCAAGCAAGGAATAGGCTTTAGTAATAAATGCAAGAGGGATTATGGCAACGAAAACACCATGTAATGTTTATGTATTGAGCAAGACAAGGGTGGCAGGATACTAAGCCTTTGCAGATCTTGCACATGGTGTCCCTTTCATGCATATGGATCATGCGTTGAAGGAAGGCTCTTATTTCTGAGAAAAGCTTAATAGTAGGGTGAATCGGATTCAGTGAGATGTTTGAAGTCGATTGGAATCGTGCTTCGATTTGTTGTAGCGATGCTTGTTGTTCCTTGATCTGCTTGCAGAAGTCGGCAAGGGTGTCCAGGTATTGCATGTCCATGTTTGTTGTCGAAGAGCCAGGAAAGAGAAAACAGAGCCATTAAAAGCTTAACATGTTCAAATAATACAGAGTAAAGGAAGGCATATTTTTTTTTGTAATTGAACTGCTATATTGACAGTTTTTTTTTTCATAGTAGCGAATAACAAAAGCAATAACATATTCACATCATAGATGAAAGAAAAACAAGTTGAAAACTTGTGTAATGGACATTTTGTTGTTCTTTTTTTTGTTTGTTCTATTGCAGAGAGAAAAGAATGTTGTAAGTGTAATGTTATGGTAGATTCAAGTAGATGAAACAAAACAAGGTTACATAATAAACATTGTATACATATAAGAAAACGTGAAATGTTGCATGGACACATATGTATGGCGTACTTTAAAAAAAAACATGTAATGTATACAATAACACATATGTCATGTGAGCACAAAATTTATAGTAGCTAATTACATTGCAGATCTTTGTAAAAAGATAGAAAAGTAAGGGAAAAGTCTATATACAAGCAATGAAGGAAGGAAAGCTGGGGGGGGGAATATAGTGATCATGATGAAGTGGAAGAAACATAATTGGGTCGAGATGAGGTGGAATGCATTTGGAGAGATGGGATGGTGTATAGTAGGGTACGATGTGTCGAAGATATGGAGGTAGAAGAAAGGAGTGAGGGAAGAGTAAGATGTGGGAGGGTGAGTAAAAGCGGTGGTTGGAATAGCCGAGGGTGGAGTGTATGAAGGGGAGGTTAGAGACAGCGTGCAACAGGATGGCTTTGAGTAGTGAGTGCAGATATTTCTTCAAGGAGCTTGGTTTATGCAGCAGCATAAGGAAGCTCTTTAGAATTGACAATGGTTGTCTTCAAGCGTGTACTGGAATTGAAAGTCTCTGTCGTAATGGACAAGGTGAACAAGTATTGGCGTGAAGTTATGTTTAGAGAGATATCCTTTATGGCTAAGGGCTCAGTGGTGAGTAGGCATAAATCCTTTGCAGAGACACCAAGTAGTTTGTTGGCTGCATCATCATAAGATGTGGCCTCGTTAATCTGGCTAGTGTGGTCTTGCAAGGTAAGCTTTAAAATGTATCTGTAGTCACATTCTGTGAATTCACCATCACAATTGCTACAATGCCAAGTGTTGAAATATCTATCAACAATTTTCTTCATGCATTGAACGCCATCAACAAAGAGAGGGCATGCAAGGAAGTGGAAGTCATCCATGTTAATGTCAACAATGGAAGCGCGCACGGAGAGCCACAGGGCCTTATCAGAGGGTTGCATGCTTTGCAAGTCGAAGATTGTTTTAGATGGATGTGTTCAAGACATAGAGCCTATGTATTTGCGGCTCAAGGATGGCGACGCAGCGCAAAATCCATGATCAATGTACCATTTTTGAAGGTGATGGGTTGCCTCAATATCTGGATTGATAAGGATGGTACTACTGGGAACACTTCCAATTGTTTTACCATTGTATTCTATAAGACAGCCACCATTTATTGCAAGGACAGTTGGTGGGTCGGAGGAGTATAGTGAAGCAAGATGTGAACGCTCAGTGTGGCAATGATGACCCGAAAGTGTGACATCAATGCTAAAACAGGATGTGTCTCTGAGGCAGACGGTTCTCCTACTTGTTTCATAACCGTCTTTTTTTTCGAATTGTAGATGCAAGCGAGACAGAGCTAACCAGGCCAACCAGGTCAACCATGGAATTTGAAGGTAAAATTTGGAGGTCATTGATTGTTTTAAAGTGGACGAAATGTAAAGGAATTGAGGGAAATGCATCGAGGCAAGGATGGATGGTCAACATAGATGAAAGGACAATCTCAAGATGGTTGTTCAAATGGTTATCTGAAGGGTTGCTTGTTTTGATTGTGCCATTTGAGATAGTGTACACTGTCCCTATTTTAACAAGGGAATAGAAGGTGTCAACAAAGTTGTTAAAGGAAAAGACATGGATCTCTTCTCCAAAACAATCAAGAAGGTCAAAGCCAAATAGTTTCCCTGGGCCACGTTGGTTGGTGTATTCATGGATGGGTGTCTTAGCAAGCACACGACCTTGGATGGACCATTTTTTATAGTTGGGATTGAGTGCTTTGAATGGAATTACAGTAGTTGGCATGGATATTGGTGTATCTGATGCTTGGGATGAGTGAACATCGCTTTCTTCTATGAGGCAGCTGGATTGGCTAGTTGATGAACCAATTGGAATGCCAAAGCTAGTCGGTAGTAAAAGAGGAACAGGGCTCCCAATAAGGGAAAGCTTGCGGTGGACCAGTTCAAGATCGAGTATTGTAATAGTCCTGTAGGAGAAGAAAAGGCAAGAATTAGTAAACATGTTATAAAATTGATGTAGGTAAAAATGTATAGGCTAAGATACATATGAGGGCTTAAAATAATGGGCAGAAGACAGTACGTGTTATTATGGATGACGATGCAGGTGCACTTGGAGAGCTTGATGACAGAGCCTTCTTGGAGTTTTCCATTTGATATGAGGGAGTTGAAGGTAGTTGGGAGAAAATTCTGATGCATGTTGTTACTTGATTCCTGGAGCAAAGAAAGTGCAAACTAAAGAAGAATACAGACCTCCCACAGGGTATTGACTGTTCAAGAATGTAAAGTGAAAGCTATGGATCAATCAAGATATAAACACGTGGGAAGAAAATAAATGAGTAAACAAGAGATAGGACTAAGGAGCACCAGGAAGGCACAAGTTCTATTAATGATTGCCTACTTATTTCAGTAATGGCAATGGAAGCTATGTAATTGCTGCCAAGTAACATGTCAGATTCGCTTCAGTTACCTATCTCATTTTCTAATAAGGCAAGGCACATATGATGAAATTGTAATAACCTTATTGGTTAGATAAAAGTTCTTAAAGCCTGTGTTTAATGTTATGACCTCCCTATAGTGGAGAGTGGCTGTGTATTCCCTTTAGGGTTGGGGGTTGGGGCATGGCATGACCAATATCAGCAAGTACGAGCATCAAGTCTGAACAGGGCAGGAAGGAAAGTTAGCTCTGTATGGGTAGGTAAAGAAGGTGAAGACCTCATCCCATGGCCAACAAAAGAAGGTCATAGTAGCCACGACCCAGGTCTTGGAAGGCCAACACAGGGTAGTTCCCAGCCCTAAAGGGCAAGCATAGCCACATTCCAGTCACAAATAGGATGGGAAGGAAGGTTGAAGGAAAAACACAGTCATGTGCTAGTCGCGAAGAGGATGGGAAGAAAGTATAGAACGCACATGAAAACAATGTATATGCAGGCTAAAAAAAGGAGTCAAAAGCCAAAGGATATGTTGTTTTTTACCTAAGATAAAAAGGAGGTGTTTACTTGATTCTTGGGGCAAAGAAAGTGCAAACTAAAGAAGAATACAGAGCTCCCACAGGGTATGGAGTGTTCAAGAGTGTAAAGTGAAAGCTATGGATCAATCCAGATATAAACACGTGGGTAGATTGTGGCCAATATATGGTTCTAAATTTGCAGTTGGTTAAAATTTGATAGGATTTAGTTCTAAAAGAACATATAAAAACATGTTTTTTTTGCTACATGAATAACCTGCAGTTTGGTGGTCGTTTCATATATGGAGACTGAGTTTATTTTTTTACCATTAGGTGAAAAATTCTAAAGCTAAAGTTAGTATAAAATAAAAAAAAAATATTGGGAAATTTATAAATGACAAAATAAACAAATATAAAGGAGAAAGTAAGGAAAGTTTGATTATAATAAAACGTATCAAAGTAAATTTGCAATTTGTAATGGATTTTGAACTTGTTTTTTTTGTCCACAATGAAAAAGCTATGATGTGTTATTCAAAAGATTGAATCAAAATTATATAATTAGTTCAAATATATCAAACTACTCTAGATATCCTTGTTGATCTACTACTTGTAATATAAGACAATAATCATAATACTAAATCGGCATAATACTAAATATGTTCATTGATCTACTACTTGTAAATCACTTTGAATACTTTAAGTGGATTCTAGACTTTATTCCTTGTCATTGTGGTAGAATGATGAGAATATTACATTCGGTAAAGATACAGAGATTTCTCTCTTCCCAACCCTAAACTAAGATAAAATGAAGGACAAAGGTAATATCACATTGTCAATGAAAAAGTTAAAGGAAAAAGTTAATATCACATTGTCTTTCTGACCTTAGAGTATCTAAAACAGAAGTGAATATTCTTGATCCTAAGTTCACTTGAGGTTTCAAGCTTTTTTTTAGTAAAAAAAAACAGTTCCTTGATATTCTAATGAAACAAAGGTAACGTTGTACATCATCAAAGAACTATCCATACCCCAATGGGTCAGACAGAACAATAAATATTACATTACAATGCAGTTCAAAATAGAAATATAACTATATCCAAGATGTGAAAAAATACTATCAGCACCTGGGTATCAATACATGAAAAGGTCCTCTCATAAGTGAGCGGTATATACATCAGTCAGAGAAATGTCCATAAAGAACATAACAAGAGCCCAGACACCTTATCCAAAGCAGGCAAGTGACTCTCAAAATTCTTGTAACTACTGCTAAGCATAACCAGAAATAACTCAAAAAAATCCATGAGATAAATATCTGAAATAGAATGAGCAAATTCTAAAAACGCTGGATTGAGGCTTCCCCAATAAACTCATCATCATAAGATTTAGTAAGTAAGAGATGACCAGGAGCCATACACAAACCCTCCATGGATAAGATGTCTGCCCTCTTGTTATGTTCCTTATAGACATGACTGAAATCCACCCAGGTAATGAGCATATGAGTAATCTGGTGTTGTAGCACGAAGCCTCAAGGTTCACCATGTCAAG
>LPNX010914265.1:5169-15223 GCA_001517045.1 Pseudotsuga menziesii | reverse complement strand
TTTCATTTAACAAAATCACACTGTCATCAATCACATTACACCATGATGGAAATCTAACTGTAGTTAGCTTTCATTCATAAAACATTGCATGGTGACTAAAGCTAATTTGTGTTCGTTTTAATATGGTAGTTTTCTATCTAACACAACCACATTGTTATCAAATACGTTACACCATAATGAAAATATAATGGAGTTAGCTTCCTTCTAACAACATGGCATGGTAAGTGAAACCTAACATGCGATTGCTTTCATAAGGAAGTTTTCCATCTAACACAACTACATTGTCATCAATCACATTGTACTATAATAGAAATCTAGCTGGAGTTAGTTTTCGTTCTTAAAACATTGCACGGTTAGTGAAAACTAAAGTGTGTTACTTTTCATAAGATAGTTTTTCATCTAGCACAACGACATTGTCATCAATTAGTTTTTCAGTTGACACAACCATATTGTCATCAATTACATAGCACCATGATGGAAATGTAGTTACAGTTAACTTTCATTCTTAAAACATTGCACCGTGAGTAAAAGGTAATGTGTGTTAGTTTTTCATAATGCAGTTTTAAATCTAACACAACCACATTCTCATCAATCACATTGCACCATGATGAAAATGTAGCTGGAGTTGGCTTTCGTTCTTAAAACATTGTACGATGAGTGAAGCTGATGTGTGCTAGTTTTCATAAGGTAGTTTTCTATCTAAAACAACCACATTGTCATCAAATATATCACACCATGATGGAAATATAGCTGGAATTATCTTTCATTTTAACAACATGTCATGATAAGAGAAAGCTAATGTGTGTTAGCTTTCATAAGGTAGTTTTTCATTTACCACAACCACATTGTCATCAATCACATTGTACCACAATGGATATCTAGTTGGAATTAGCTTTCGTCCTTAACTCATTGCACAGTGAGTGATATCTAATATGTGTTAGCTTTCATAATATAGTTTTTCATCTAGCACAAGCACATTGTCATCAATCACAATTTACCATGATGGAAATCTAGTTGGAGTTAGCTTTTGTTCTTAAGACATTGCACGATGAGTAAAAGATAATGTGTGTTAGCTGTCATAAATTAGTTTTCCATTTAACACGGTCATATTATCCTCAAATAAATTACACCATGATGAAAATCTAGCTGGAGTTAGCTTTCCTTCTAACAACATGTCATGATGAGTGAAAGCTACTGTGTGTTAGTTCATTGCACCCTGATGGAAAGCTAGCTGGAGTTAGCTTTTGTTCTTAAAACATTGCACGGTTGAGCGAAAGTTAATGTGTGTTAGTTTTCGAAATGTAGCTTTCTATCTAAAACAATCACATTGTCATCAAATACATAACATGATGATGAAAATCTAGCTATAATTAGCTTTCATTTTAACAATGTGTTAGCTTTCATTCTTAAAGCATTGTACGGTGAATGAAAGCTAATGTGCGTTAGCTCATTGCACCAAGATGGAAATCTAGTTAGTGTTAGCTTTTGTTTTTAAAACATTACACAATGAGTGAAAGTTAATATGTGTTAGAATTCATAAGGTAGTTTTCTATCTAAAAGAGTCACATTGTCATCAAATACATAACACTATGACGAAAATCTAGCTGAAGTTAGCTTTAATCTTTAAATCATTGCGTGATGATTGAAATCTAATGTGTTAACTTTCATAATGTAGTTTCCATCTAACACAACCAGGTTGTCATTAATCACAATGCACCATGATGGAAATCTAGTTGTTGTTAGCTTTCATACGTCAGTTTTTCATCTAACACAACCACAATGTCATCAAATACATTACACCATGATGAAAATCTAGTTGGAGTTAGCTTTGCTCCTAACAACATAGCCGGATTAGTTTTCTATCTAACACAATCACATTGTCACATTGCACCGTGATGGAAATCTAGTTGGAGTTAGCTTTCGACCTTAAATCGTTGCACGGTGAGTGAAATATAATGTGTGTTCGATTTCATAATGTAGTTTTCCAAATAACACAGCCAAATTGTCATCAATCAAAATGCACTATGTTGAAAATCTTGCAAAGTTAGCTTTTGTTCTTAAAACGTTGCATGGTGAGTAATAGCTAATGTGCATTAACTTTCGTAAGGTAGTTTTTCATCTAACACAGCCACATTGTCATCAAATACCTTACATCATGATACAAATCTACCTGGAGTTAGCTTTCCTTCTAACAACATAGCACGATGAGTGAAAGCTAATGTGTGTTAGCTTCCATAAGGTAGTTTTTCATCTAACACAACCACATCGTCATCGATCTCATTGCTCCGTGATGGAATTATAGCTGGAGTTACCTTTTGTCCTTAAATCATTACATGATGAGTGAAACGTAATCTGTGTTAGCTTTCATAATGTAGTTTTTCATCTAGCACAATCACATTGTCATCAATCATAATGCACCATGATTAAAATGTAGCTAGAGTTAGCTTTCGTTTTTAAAACATTGCACGGTGAGTAAAGCTAATGTATGTTAGCTTGCATTAAGTAGTTTTTCATCTAACACAACCACATTGTCATCAAATACCTTACACAATGATGGAAATCTAGTTGGAGTTAGTTTTTCTTTTAACAACATGGCACGATGAGTGAAACGGTTAATATGTGTTATATTTCATAAGGTAGTTTTCCATGTAACACAACCACATTGTCATCAAACACATTGCACCGTGTTGGAAATCTAGCTGGAGTTAAATTTCGTCCTTAAATCATTGCACAGTGAGAGAAATCTAATGTGTGTTAGCATTCATAATGTAGTTTTCCATCTAGCACAACCACATTGTCATCAATCACAATGCACCAAGATGAAAATCTAGCTAGAGTTAGTTCTGCTTCTTAAAACATTGCACGGTGAGTAAACTAATGTATGTTAGCTTTCATAAGGTAGTTTTCCATATAACACAGCCACATTGTTATCACATACAATACGTTATGATGAAAATCTAGCTAGAACTAGTTTTCCTTCTAACAACATGGCACTATAAGGGAAAGCTTATGTGTGTTAGCTCATTACACCATGATGAAAATCTAGCTGGAATTAGATTTTTTTTTAACATGGCACAATGAGTTATAGCTAATGTGTATTAGCTTTCATAAGGTAGTTTTCCATGTAATACAACCGCATTGTCATCAATCACATTGCATTGTGTTGGAAATCTAGTTGAAGTTAGATTTCATCCTTAAATCGTTGCACAGTGAGTGAAATCTAATGTGTGTAAGATTTCATAGTGTACTTTTCTATCTAACAAAGTCACATTGTCATAAATCACAATCCACCATGATAAAAATCTAGTTGGGGCTAGCTTTTGTTCTTAAAACATTGCACAGTGAGTAAAGGCTAATGTTTGTTAGCTTTCATAAAGTAGTTTTTAATCTAACACTGCCACATTGTCTCATTACACCGTGATGAAAATATAGCTGGAGTTATCTTTCAACCTTAAATCGTTGCACAATGAGTGAAATCTAATATGTGTTACCTTTCATAATGTATTTTTTCATTTAGCACAACCACATTGCCATCAATCAAAATGCCCCATTTTGGAAATCTAGCTAGAGTTAGTTTTCATTCTTAAAACGTTGCACGGTGAGTAATAGCTAATATGTGTTAGCTTTTGTAAAGTAGTTTTTCATCTAACACAGCCACATTGTCATCTAATACATTACACCATAATGCAAATCTAGCTGGAGTTAGCTTTCCTTCTAACATGGCATGGTGAGTCAAAGATAATGTGTGTTAGCTTTCATAAGGTGGTTTTCCATCTAACACAACACATCGTCATTGATCACATTGCACTGTGATGGAAATCTAGCTGGAGTTAGCTTTCATCCTTAAATCATTGCACAATGAATGAAATCTAATGTGTTAGCTTTCATAATGTAGTTTCCATCCAGCACAACCATATTATCATCAATCACAATGCACTGTGATGAAAATCTAGCTACAGTTACCTTTCGTTCTTAAAACATTGCATGGTCAATAAAACTAACGTATGTTAGCTTTCATAAGGTAATTTTTCATCTAACACAGCTACATTGTTATCAAATACATTACACCATGATGGAAATCTAGTTGGAGTTAGCTTTCCTTCTAACAACATGGCACTATAAGGGAAAGCTTATGTGTGTTAGCTCATTACACCATGATGAAAATCTAGCTGGAGTTAGCTTTCCTTTAAACAACATGGAATAATGAGTGAAAGCTAATATATGTTAGCTTTCATAAGGTATTTTTCCATGTAACACAACCACATTGTCATCAAGCACATTGCATCGTGTTGGAATTCTAGCTGGAGTTAGCTTTCATCCTTAAATCGTTGTACGGTGAGTGAAATATAATGTGTGTAAGCTTTCATAGTGTATTTTGTCATCTAGCACAACCACATTATCATCAATCACAATGCACCATGATGGAAATCTAGCTGGAGTTAGCTTTTGCTCTTAAAACATTGCACGGTGAGTAAAGCTAATGTCTATTAGCCTTCATAATGTAGTTTTTCATCTAACATAACCACATTGTCATCAAATACATTACACCATAATGAAAATCTAGTTGGAGTTAGCTTTCCTTCTAACAACATGGCACTATAAAGGAAAGCTTATGTGTGTTAGCTCATTACACCATGATGAAAATCTAGCTGGAGTTAGCTTTTTTTTAACAACATGGCACGATAAGTGAAAGCTAATGTGTATTAGCTTTCAAAAGGTAGTTTTTCATCTAACACAACCACATTGTCACATTGCACCATGATGGAAATCTAGCTGGAGTTAGCTTTCCACATTAAATCTTTACACTGTGAGTGAAATCTAATGTGTGTTAACTTTCATAATGTAGTTTTCTATTTAACACAACCACACTGTCATCAATCAAAATGCACAATTTTGGAAATCTAGCTAGAGTTAGCTTTCGTTCTTAAAACATTGCATGGTGAGTAATGATTAATGTGTGTTAGCTTTTGTAAGGTAGTTTTCTATCTAACACAGCCACATTGTCATCAAATACATTACACCATGATGCAAATCTAGCTGGAGTTAGCTTTCCTTCTAACAACATGGCACAATGAGTGAAAGATAATGTGTGTTAGCTTTCATAACATAGTTTTCCATCTAACACAACACATCGTCATTGGTCACATTGCACCGTGATAAAAATCAAGCTGGAGTTAGCTTTCGTCCTTAAATCATTGCACGATGAGTGAAATCTAATGTGTGTTAGATTTTATAATGTATCTTTTCATCTAACACAACCACATTGTCATCAATCACAATGCACAATGATGGAAATCTGGCTAGAGTTAGTTTTCATTCTTAAAACATTGCAGGGTCAGTAAAGCTAATGTATGTTAGATTTCATAAGGTAGTTTTCCATCTAACACAGCTACATTGTTATCAAATGCATTACACCATGATAAAAATCTAGCTGGAGTTAGATTTCGTTCCTTTCTAAGAGAGTACATTGTGTCCTCTACTATTACAGCCCAGTTGGATTTGATTTCCTTCCTCATTGTGGTGGTAAGAGGAAATTCAATGATGTAAAGGATTACTCTTTGTACATTATATTGACTTATAAAGCTAAGCCTTTTGAAACAGCAACAAAAAAGTATTTACTGGTTTCATCCAACCTCCCCTCCAAGAATATAGGATATTTCCAAATTGAAATATTCATCTCTATGAGAAGAACTAGAAAACCTGCTGGTTATCTTTATAATTTTATTTCCTGAAGTCACATATACTGAACAAAAAGAGACCTAAGCTCCAAAACTTCTCATAAACTTCCATATTGTGCACCTTTATTAAGTTAAATTCCATAGATATATGGAGCAAATGCTTTGTTGGATTCCACTTGTGTAATGATTCAAGGATTCAACTTGACTAAAGGATCCAAATGCTACTACAACAATTGTTTCACAATCTACCATGCAAACCTATCCAAACTTGCCATGAGTTCCCCACGCGAGTTGAACAATACTCCAAACAAGGCATGAATGGTCACACAGGCAAATCACCCCCTATAGGGCTTTCGTTTCATACACATGAATCCCTAACACACATCAAACCTGGATTTTTTAAGGATTTTATGACTATTGTTTATACTTTTGTCACATTTTCTATTGCAAAAGGCTATATCAAAATTTTATATTGTTATTCTAGGGCACACAATGCACTCAAAAAACCTCCAAATAGTTTGTAAATGAGAAATGAGTTCTCTTACCATCCCTACTCATGCCCAAAATTAGACTAGAACTTACCAAAGCTAGTTTTATGTTGTTATTCATCACCTTTTAAGATTGAAACATGCCCAAAAATGTATTTCAACCCTTAGATTCAGCCCATATTCAAAGGTTATGTCTTGTTACTGCTAATGTATAGTCGAAAATGATCCCCACAAGACAATTGTGAAATATTTCCTAAAGGCTTCCTGGCCAACTTAGCAGTAACCCCCAAGTAAGTATCTTCAACTTTGTCCAATACATATGCTGCCTTCTCAACACTGCAGGTTATGGTTTCTTGCGGAGCTAAACTCGAACTCAGACTATATATATGTGTAACTTTTCATTTGAATGGGTTATCCTGAGCGCTCATTACCCGCGTAAAAACTTATATAAAACCCAAAGAATCCATTTTTTTTTGTGGGGGAGGACGTACATATTTTGAAACCTTCTCGTTTTAGGGTTAAATGCCAGGAGAGAGAGGTTGCAGAACAAAAAGAAAGTTTCCCTCTGATGGGTAGGAATGCCCTTAGACCCTTTCCCCCAGTTCCATAGCTGACTAGTAAGGCTTTGGATCCATAGCTACTCACTTGGATACTTGGATTGGCTTATATCCTTGGTTACTCAGCTTGGTTACCACCCTATACTCCCTAAATAAAAACAACCTGTTTAACCAGTCTGCAACTTATTCCAAAATATCAAATTTTCAACATCTTGGCACTTCAAGATATCAACATTTTGTGTTTTCTTCTTTGAGAAAGCACCATTTTACTTCATTGCCTCCTATTCACCCTCCTTAAGTGTCTTTCTCTCTTTCATGAAAATGAATAGATAAAGCATAATGAATCTGATAACTGCCAACTTTTTTTTACCATCCACCAATTGAAACAAACCCTAATCTTTGGCACTTATAAATCATCTTCTTGCACTTCTTGTCAATAATTAAAATTTGATTATTACTGAAGGAAAAGATCGAACTGTGGGCTTTGCTTCATTATCCAACTAACAGAAAATAATTTTTTCTGTGAACCAGGGACATCGTCATAAATAACAACCTCTTACCTATCATCTGAACTTTCCCACTTCTCAACTCTGCATTTTCTCCACCACTCGAATACAAAATTAGAGTTGGATTTGTCCTCAACAAAATCAATATACCAATCTTTCTTATTAGTAAAATGTTGTGAGAAACTTGAATTGAGGATAACACTCCTACTCTCCACCACCTGGCCTAGGCTGAATTGACAGCTAATCAGCTAGTTGTTGGAATGACCTTTTAGTTATTACACAACTGTTGATGAAGTCCAGTTTTTTGACAAACTCACATCTTATCCTTTTATTTAAAAGTACATGCTTATTTTGTGATAAAAGTTTGGTGACAGTTGGCATGCTTCTTTAGTGATTGCGGGTGTGCCAATGGGATGCTGGTTAGCGTCTCTTGGTACAATTTCTCATGTCAATAGCTCTCTTGTATTTACCCAACGAAGTGTTCCTGCTTGTCATTTTTCAAGATTTCCAACCAAGGAATTTAAAGTATTCTTGTATGATATATGTTTTCTCCCCAAGATATTTTACTCTTTAGGTCCATCCTTTGGAGGCATTTGTATTAGATCACTATGGATCAAAATTCCAGTAGATAGTAGAAGTTTATGCCCACACTCCTCAAAGATAATTTATCGGTAATGCTAGGCTTTTTGGTAAGTAGCTCATTTTTTTGATGAATTTGTACCCAACCTCCATAGTTTACCCTCAGCCTTACTGCTGCCAGGTTATTCTGTAATCTCATAATTCTTGTCTCTTGTCCAACGGCCTCTGCTCATACTTTTCTTGATGAGTCCATCCCTTGTAGTTTTCTCCAGGTCTAAGCTACTATTTCAATGCTTCCAGGTTATTCGGAAAGATTCTAATTGTTGCCTCTTATCTGGCAGCCTCTGTTTTCCCATAACACATTGTTTAGGGAGTCATCCAATGCCTTGAAGGAATAGCAATTTTTAAAATTTAATTTGCAATCTCTTTTGGGAGCTTTTTTCTCATAGTCCTCCTATTTGTAGCATTTAATATCCAATATCAATTGTTTTTCAGGTACCTTATTAGTGAGGGGGACTTGTTAAACAATTTTTAATCCTTGGTAATGGGTCAGTGTTTGAACTTGCGATAATATCATGAATTCAATGTACATGAAGTGTCCTTACCTGTACATTAACCATCTGTTGGACTACCTTTCCAGTGTTGTAGCAACTGCTAGCTTCCTAAGACTCATCAAGAGTTGAACTTTGGTCCAAAGGGCACAAAGCTGGATTCCCACACAGATACTGGGACTGTTAAACTAACTTCATGACAGCCACATTTTCATTTTACAATACATGTCATAGACACAGTTGCAAGATACATCTTTTACATCTAAAATAGCTAACAAGCAATAAGACACTAACAAGTGCATGTTTCAAGTTCAACCAAAATCTACTTAGCAGCTAGCTTCAGCATAGATTATGATTTTTTTACTGTCCAAATCAATTGAATTTTAGACTATCCTTCAAATTAATGTAAAACTTTATACAGGTAGCCACAAAATTTTAAATAATCACTAAGAATGAAATATGCTAACATCCATAGAAAACCTTTCATGTACCACCTATTCTGATGAAACTATAGATATAATAATATTGTTAAAACTAAACTAGCATTGTTACTAATAACAACTACAACAACATAGTATTGATATTATAGCTAGAAGCATGTGATACTCATGGTGTTGATTTTGAACCATGTGCAACTCAGCATAGGAGGGCTGGCTCCTCCACCCTTTGACATTCACTGTCGGTAAACGCCAAGGGTTTCTATATGCCGCTCACGACCCCCATTGCAAACGGTCCCTTTAACGCATCTCCAAAATCCCAGGCACCTGTAAAAGAGTCCCATGAGGGAAACTATAGAGCTAAGTGAACTTCTAAAGTTTCGGAAGGAATAAACAGAAGAAATGTCAAAGATCTGTGGGGATAGAGAGGAGTAGAATAGTTTCTCATACTTTTCAAGATCATTGTGCTGCAATTTCTTTTCCTTTAGAATTTTCTCTTATAAAAACATACAGTTGTCCTTTGGCTAAGATACCATTCTATTTGGGGTGTCTTCTAGTGAAATCATCTATGCTTTGTGCTTGGTATCATTTGCACCCACATAGGGGTTTTGAACTTTGTTCCCTGTGTCACTAAATGTATGATCCTAGGCCTAATATCCACCTACATAGGGGGTTTTGAACCCAACATCCCACATTAATACCAATGTTACCATAATAGACTAGTTCACACCAAGTAGAATAGGTGGACTGGACATCATATGAAAAATGTAGAATTTCAGGTTTCATTCAAAATTCAGTAGACTTGAACATTTTTAGCATTTCATCATTTCAGGACTTGCATGATTGCAACTTTTCAGGAATTTATTCTATGATGTTTGATGGTATATGATTGGAATTTAATTAAGAGCACTAAGCCCTCTTTATCCCCAAATGTTGGTGGTGTTTGTTGTTGAACTCATTTGTCATTTCCATAGTAAAAATGTACCCTTCACTTATTCCAAAACCATTGATTGTAGCCTTATGGGTTTTGGAATATCTAGTTCCCACTCTGCGAATATTTACTACTTTTGTATTACTTAGCTATACAGTTCAGTTACAGCATTTTTATTGCAAATTTTGTTTTTGTTAGAAAACAAAACTGAAGATGATCAATCACTAACAGCTTTGCTTTTCTCATATATATGTAAAAGGATAGGAAATAAATACAAAGTAGCATACCTCTGTGGGAACCCGAACTAAAAAATTAAAACCCTAATAT
>LPNX010914243.1:616562-642934 GCA_001517045.1 Pseudotsuga menziesii | reverse complement strand
TCTATGACTTTCCTCATCTTGAAAGAACTCAATCTAGCGGAAGTTCTAAATTCTAGATCCACTAAATAATTACAAATTTAATGAAATATGTGTTTTTTGATAATGAGGAAATAATGTATTAAAAAAAACCTCCTCAACACTGAACCACAAGCAGGTCACACCGTTAGAAAATAACAACCAACCTAACATAAATGGTGAGGATAAAATATAGCGCCTAACCCTAAATCAGAGATGGTAAGAGCTAGGTAAACTCTCCGATAACCTACCAGCAAGACTAAACTGTGCACTGACCCACAAACATACATAGAACATGGAACTTAAGCCACTTCCCCTGCCCAAAAACCATACTCATGCTGCTCTCATGGTTCTCTTTCTGACAACTTTCTCAAGTGCATCAACAAATATTCATAGATGTATAAGCCTAATACAAACCTCTTGAGAAACAAAGAAAAATCTATATCTATTTTATACCAACATTTGATTTCTTTTCTAAAATATTTTGAATGAGGAGTGGTTTAATTGCCAATCACTATAAACTATGGGGACAATGTAGTGTATGCATTTTATTGGTTGGATATTAGGATTATTGTTGCATCTAAGATAGTTTATATTGCCGGGCATTGCAATATGGTTTTAAAAAGTTTGTGTTTAGCTTTCCAATTATGCAATACAAGTTGTAATATCATATAAAGACACTTAGACTATGTCTAGATGGATTTGGAGGGTCAATACTTATTGCAAGGTGATATTTTCATAGTGTAATGGGAACCATGAATTTTAAATATGTTTCCTTAATGGAGGCCTTTTAACGGTTGAACTATTTTCTGTTGATGTAATTGTAACTTCGAAATGTATTCACTTTTATTTCTTATCTATTGTAACCCGATGTTTATTCCAGGATGTTATTGTGTCATGTCATGCCCCGATGTTTCGATCGAGAAGATCTATAATGTAAACAAGTCATGTCAAGTCATTGTGGGTAACCCTCCTATTGGCTAAGGGTTAAAGTCCCCGCAATTCCGGGGCACTAGGGTTATTAGACTCTCCTAGAGAGGTCAACCCTAGTAGGGTTTTAGTCATGTTGGGATTAGTATAAATAGAGAGGTGACCTCTCTATTTATCACACACTCATCCACACTCAGTTGTAGTGCATAGCTGAGGAAGAGAAAGACACTGGGGCAAAGAAGAAAGAGGTTACTATTGTCGGGAGATCATCTTACTGTTTTGGGGTTTTACCTTTTCTGTTGATTCTATCTTTGAGGAAGTTGCAGGGTTTTCTCCATTTATGGTTTCCCTGAGGAAAAACATTGTGTTCATTGTCTCTTGTTTTTGATTGTTGTACTTGTTGTTCTCTCAGTTAAAGATCCTAACATAATGCTAGCTTGAATGATTAAAAACTAACATTGTGTCAGAGCTAGCATGAGAAGAAGACACTGTGCAGCTGCGGGAAGTAGGGATTCCTACTTTGTGGATCTCTCTGCACATATTTTCAGCAGAATAAGGTTGGAATAACTCTCCTCCCTAGGGGGCATCTTTCTGTCGAATCAGAATCCAATTCTAAGGTTTTTCAGTTTTGGACTCGACACTACTGCCAGAAATTAGGGCTTTTCACAGAAGAGGAATTTTTTAGTGAGCCTAGGGCTGGATTGATATCCTCCCTAAAACTAAATTTAGGGATCAAATTCAAAGAAATTGGTCAAACATAACTCTAGAAAAGAAAAACCCTAATTTGCTCCTGAACCAGCTCTACAAGATTTTAGCTCCAAATCCAGATCTGACATCTTGACCTGGTAAGATCTAAATCTTTTGTGTTTCCATTTGAGGTTCTCAGTTAAGATGTCTCATCATACCAAGATTGATGAAAACCTTAAGGGAGGTGATAACTTATGAGCTTGGAAGTATAGGATCTCCCTGGTCCTAGAAGAAAATCACTTGGACTCCTATATCAATGAGGAGGTTCCAGTTCCAAAGGGAGATGAGGCAAAGGCCTTACATAAGAAGAAGTTGGTTATGGAAAAGAGGATCACTATTGATTCTATCAAGGATCACCTTATACCACAGGTGTCATCCCTCAAGAAACCTAAAGCTATGTTTGATTCCCTAACCAAATTGTTTGAAGGGAAGAACATAAACTGGAAGATGACTTTGAGAAACCAACTGAAGAATGTGAAGATTCAGAATGCAAAAACAATCCAGTCTTACTTCACAAGAGTTTCTCAGATCAAGGAACAACTGGAAGCAGTATATGAAGAAGTGGAAAATGCAGAGATTGTGATGACTACCTTGAATGGTCTCCCTAGATCATGGGACTCCTTTATTCAAGGGATCTATGCTAGAAAGAAGTTAGTCAAGTTTAGAAGACTATGGGAAGAGTGCTCTCAAGAAGATGCTTGGATAGCAGCTCGAGAGGAGAAGATGGGAAGTGAAGATCAATCTCTCACGGTACGCTCCAAGTCAACCAAAAGAAGATCTCATCACTCCATAGGTAAGCACTCTCACAAAGATAACACTAGAAAAGATTTGTCTAGAATCATATGTTATACATGTGATGAAGCAGGACACTTTGCAAGAAATTGTCCTAAGAGACAGAATAATAAAAAGAGCAACAAAATAAGACATCGTGCTCATGCTGTAGAGGATGATGAACCATCCAAGAAAAGAACCAGATATGAAAGTGAAGATTCTTCAAGCGAGGATGAATATGTTTTGATTTCCACTCTCACAGGAAACATTACTCATGGAAGCAATGATTGGCTCATAGATAGCGGGGGTTCCAAACATATGACAGTATTCAAGGAGTCCTTTGTGAGACTATCAGAACATGAATCACCTCACAAGGTGAATCTAGGAGATGACTACCAATATCCAATGAAAGGTAGTGGGGAATCCTCCTATAAGCTAGACTCTGGAAAGTCTATGACAATAAAGGAAGTATTGTTTGTACCAGGACTCAAGAAGAACCTCCTCTCCATATCAGCATTAGATGCAAAAGGAATGAGAGTTGCATTCATAGACGGTCAAGTCATCATGTGGCCAAAAGGAAAGACTATCGATGATGCGGTGGTGATTGGAGAACAAGAAGGAGGATTGTACAAATTGAAGGGCCATTCAGAACAAGCCTTGGTCCATGACACAGTAGAGCCAAATAAGCTTTGGCATAGAACGCTTGCACATGTGCATTACAGAGCACTACCTCTTGCAAGCAAAGCTGTTGAAGGTATTCCAGAAACCCAAGAAAAACATGATGGGGTCTGCAAAGGATGTTTGAAAGGAAAGAATACAAAGAAGACATTTCCAAGCAGCGGAAGCAAAGCAAAAGGAATCTTGGAAATCATCCACTTCGATGTATGCGGTCCTATGTCATCAAGCTCACTAAGCGGGTATGCATATTATGTTTCTTTTATTTATGACTTTTCTAGGAAGACATGGGTTTACTTCATGAAGAACAAAGATGAAGTATTCAGCAAGTTCAAGGAATTCAAAGCCTTGATCAAGAACCACACTAAAAACAAGATCAAGACCTTTTGATCAGATAATGACGAAGAATTCACTTCAAATGAATTCAAAGAGCTATGCAAAGAATCAAGGATTAAGAGGGAGTTGTCCACTCCTTATAATCCACAACAGAATGGGATTGCAGAAAGGAAGAATATAACTATCATGGAAGCTGCAAGAGAAATGATTCATGATCAAGATCTTCCTATGCATCTTTGGGCGGAAGCTGCCATAACAGCGGTGTATGTACAGAACCGTACTCCACACAAAGTAATCAAGAACAAGACTCCTGAAGAAGTCATCTTCGGCAAGAAACCAAAAGTCAACCACCTCAAAATATTCGGCTGTCCAGTGTACATACACATTCCAAAAGAGAAGAGGACTAAATTAGATCCTTTAGGAAAGAAGGGTATATTTGTGGGATACTCTAAAAGCTCGAAGGCTTACAGAATATACTTCCCAGGATTCAAGAAGATTGATATCAGTAAGGATGTGACATTTGATGAATACACAACTTACAACAAATCCAGAAAGAAACCTACTGAAGAATCTGAAGAAGCAGAAGAACCCAGAATTCATGATACGACCATGAATGAAGAAGCTCAAGAAGAAGATTGAGAATTTGAAGAACCACAAAGACCTATAGATCCACCTGAGGAAAAGAATCCTCACAAGAGGAAACATGCTTGGGTACGAGAAGTTATCCAAGGTGCGGAAAAATATGAGGCTTCAGAAGAGAATCATAGAGAAAGAAAAAGGACCAGATCCTGCTCCGGGTATGTAGCATTGCTATGTGATTTCATTGATAAAGAACCTTCCAATTATGAAGAAGTGGTAGAACGGAAAGAATGGAAGGATGCTATGATCAAAGAGTACCAATCGATCATGAAGAATGATGTTTGGGATGTTGTCCCAAGACCAGAAGGGAAGTCAGTTGTAACTTCCAAATGGATCTATAAGATCAAGAATGCTGCAGATGGTAGCATTGAAAAATATAAGGGAAGATTTGTTGCTCGGGGTTTTGTTAAAAAGAAGGAATAGATTATGAAAAAACCTTTGCACTTGTAGCTAGATACACTTCCATCAGTTCAGTACTTTCTCTAGCTATAGTAATGAAATGGAAGATATACCAAATATATGTCAAGACTGCCTTCTTGAACGGTGTAGTGGAAGAGGAAGTGTATGTAGAACAACCACTCGGTTTTGAGACACATGATAGGGAGCATCATGTGTGTAGATTGAAGAAAGCCCTGTACAGTTTGAAACAGGCACTCAGGACATGGTATGGAAGAACTGACAGCTTTCTATCCAGTTTGGTATTTACCAAGAGTAAAGCAGATTCCATCCTTTACTACAAGGTTGAATATGGAAACCCAGTGATGCTTCTATTGTATGTAGATGATCTGTTTGTAATAGGTATGGATGGGTTGATTGCTGATACAAAGAGAAATCTTGCTGTCGAGTTAGAAATGAAGGAATTGGGTATGATGCATTATTTTATAGGTATGGAGGTGTGGCAGAGTGTGGATGGAATCTTCCTTTGATAAGGGAAGTATGCAATAGATATCTTGAAGAGGTTTGGGATGATGGACTGCAAGACTATGGCCACACCTATGGCATCGAACCTGAAGCTATTGAGCAATGCTTCATCAGATTCAGTTGATGCTATGATGTATCATCAGATGATTGGGTCCTTGATGTACCTGACGAACACGAGACCAGAAATTTTCTTTGTTGTGAACACCTTGAGCTATTTCTTGACAGATCTGAGAAATGTTCACTTGATTGTTGCAAAGCATATTCTGAGGTACCTGAGGGGTACAATTGATTATGGGATCAAGTACTATGTGAATGAGAATATTAACCTGGAGGGTTATGTTGATTCATATTGGGCAGGAAGTGCCATCGATAGGAAGAGCACTTCAGGGTGTTGCTTCAGTATAGGATCAGGTGTGATCTCTTGGTTTAGCAGGAATCAATCCTATGTGGCACTAAGTACAGCTAAAGCAGAGTATGTCGTAGCTTGTTCAGCTAGTTGTGAGGTAGTATGGCTAAGGAAGCTACTATCTGATTTATTTGATCTCTAGTTGGATGCTACTTGTATACATTGTGACAACCAGAGTTGTGTGAAGTTGTCAGAGAATCCAGTGTTCCATGACAAGTCGAAGCATATTGAGATTAAGTATCACTATATTAGGGATATGGTGCAGAGAGGAGTAGTTAAGCTCCAGTATGTTGCGACAGATAATCAGATAGCTGATGTGTTGATGAAGCCATTGGCCAAAATGAAGTTTGAGTACTTCAGGGAGAAGATTGGTGTTCTCCAGATTGAGGTCCCTTCCAAGGGGAAGTGATGAGTCTAGAAGCCATTCTGATGAGCAGGTCAGATATCAGGGCTGAGCTATTCTGTCATGGTGAGAGGATTTGGTTCCTTCCATGTCAGATATGAGTGCCAAATTCCATTCTGGGAATGGAGGTACCTTGTTAGTTACTAGGAACACTCAGTCTGGGATTGAGAGAGCCATTTTGACGGCAGGCCAGATGTAAGGACTAAGCCATTCTGTCATGGTTAAAGGATTAGGTTCCTCCCATGTCAGATATGAGTGCTGGCCATTTCGATGAGTAGGTCAGATGTAAGGGAAACTGCCACTCTCCGGGAGAGTGGAGGCACCTAGTCTGTTACCAGGTAGCTCAGTCTGGGACTGGGGGCCATTCTGATGATGATGTAGGATTTGGTTCCTACGAGATTAGATGTGAGTGCAGGCCATTCTGATGAGGGTGTAGGATTTGGTTCCTATGAGATCAGATGTAAGGGTAATTGCAAGGTAGCTCAATCTGGGACTGGGGGCCATTTTAATGAGGGTGTAGGATTTGGTTCCTATGAGATCAGATGTGAGTGCATGCCTTTCTGACAAGTAGGTCAGATGTAAGTGTTGAGCCTTTTCACAGATGATAGTAGTTGTGTCCTATCATGCTGGTGAATGTGAGTGCTGGGCCTTTCTGATGTGATTATAGGATTGATCCTATATGATCAGATGTGAGTGATGGGTGTGCCTTTCTAACGAGTAGGTCAGATGTAAGTGCTAGGCATGCCTTTCTGACAAGTAGGTTAGATGTAAGTGCTGGATGGGCCATTCTGATGAGTAGGTCAGATATAAGCGTTGAAGAAGAACTACATGATGGCTAGGCCTACAACCAGCATGAAAGAAGGATGGATCTGTAGAACTTCATGTGACGAGAAGAATCATGAGATAGAACATATGATGATGACCAGAGAAGATCCAGATCGAGCTATGATCCAAATCCAATTATGATGTCTCCTAGATGATCCAGATCAAGTGATGATCCATATCTAGTAGTGATGATCCAAATCGAGTGATGATCGAGATCCAGCAGTGATGATCCAAATCGAGTGATGATCCGGATCCAATGATGATCTATATCGAGTGATTATCTAGATCCAATGATGATATCCAGTGATGATCTAGATCGAGTGATGATCCAAATCTAGTGATGATGATCCAGATCCAAAAATGAAGATGACATGAAGATGAATATGACTTCAAGACAAAGATGACTTGGAGATCCAAATGATGAGAAGATCCAGAGAAGAATACCAGTGATGAAAATTGTGTTGAGAGAATACCTTCCAAGTTAAGAGGGAGTGTTGATGTAATTGTAACTTCGGAATGTATTCACTTGTATTTCTTATCTATTGTAACCCGATGTTTATTCTGGGATGTTATTGTGTCATGTCATGCCCCGATGTTTCAATTGGGAAGATCTATAATGTAAACAAGTCATGTCAAGTCATTATGGGTAACCCTCTTATTGTCTAAGGGTTAAATTCCTCACAGTTCCAGGGCACTAGGGTTATTAGACTCTCCTAGAGAGGTCAGCCCTAGTAGGGTTTTAATCATGTCAGGAATTAGTATAAATAGAGAGGTGACCTTTGTATTTATCACACACTCATCCACACTCATTTGTAGCACATAGCTGAGGAAGAGAAAGACACTGGGGCAAAGAAGAAAGAGGTTACTACTGTCAGGAGATCATCTTAGTGTTTTGGGGTTTTAACTTTTGTGTTGATTCTATCTCTGAGGAAGTTGCGGGGTTTTCTCCATTTATGGTTTCCCTGAGGAAAAACATTGTGTTCATTGTCTCTTGTGTTTGATTCCTGTACTTGTTGTTCTCTCAGTTAAATATCCTAACATAATGCTAGTTTCAATGATTAAAAACTAACATTTTCTTGGTGAATTGTGTTATTTTTGGTGGATTGTGTTGTTTCTAGTCTTTGATTTATTTCAGATGCAAATACATTTGGATAATCTTGGTGAAGTAGATTGGATGTAAGAGTTGCACCCTAAAGTTATAGGTGAAGGAGAGCAACATATTCTTCCAATGTCGTTGGTAGAAATAATCATGGTTTTGTTTTTACTTCTAGATTATACTCTTTAATTGGGAGTTGATTCAATGAGTAGTCAACAATATTAATGGGGGTTTGTTATTCTCTAATTACATTGGAACACATTTATGGTATTTTTCATTTATTTATTTAGTGGGATAATGGGCAATAAATGTATTAGTGGCGCCATGGGTTTCAATGTAATAAACTAATCAAAGAGTAGCTCCAAGTTTTTTCTTAATCAATTGAATCATTTACTCAAGGAATGTTTTTGACAAGAATGCCATATGTTATAGGTTCAAATTCAATTGCGTCCTCAATGTTACCTGAACTATTAAGGTTGGAAATTGATACACTTTTTATTTAAATACATGACGGTAAAAAGGAATATCTTGTGAGGCTTTCTTTCGGAAAAAATGAATCATGGAGGAGTGGAGAGATGGGATTCATTTAATGATATCATCCTTCATGGGCTTTATATTATGGCCTTTATGGGTTGAGTAAAATGTAGTTTATATTGAGAATCATTTATCAATGTATTATTAACTGTAAGTGCATATAAGAGTTGCATATGGTTTTGCTCATATGTGAAGCATATGTAATAGATTTATGTACTTATCTTGAAGAAGAATAAAGTAGATATAATGCTATGGAAACTATTTGCCATGTTTTTGTGTGTGTTTATTTGGAATATTTACTGTTTTTTAAGGCTTAGTAAACTTAGTTCTTTAAAGGTTCCCTCCTATTGATCGCAATATTGGATCATGCTTTTAACATGAAATAAACAATTCCCACACACGTCAAATTATCTATGATACTAAGGATTGTAATGCTCACTTTAATTTGTCAGTGCTTGTAAGGTCTCCTAAGGAAATTTCTATGTTTATTGCACATGTTGTCCTTATTCCATTTGTTATCTCAACTTCTTTCATGAGTCTCTTCCTCACCCTGTTATTTCCAAATGGAAAAATAGGCTAAATTTTTGCTTTGAAGAAACATGGGAGAGAACCCATTGATTTTAATATTTTGATGCAAGTAAAGGAAAAATATGAACTAGTCTTTTTTACTATGTGATTGTTGAGTGGGGAAAAATAATTATTGCCATAAATTTAAATGACACCAATTGGGGAAAACAATTAATAGTTTTTGGTATGGTTACCATATTTTCTACTATCAATATAAAGGGTTATCATTTATATCATGTATGTTGAGGCATAAAAAAGTTTGCATGTACAAGATAATTACAAACTAGTCTTACTTTGCATTGTCAATGATATATAGGTTATTGCTAGTTTGACAATGGTATGGATTTGATATTGTTTAAATCAATGATACGTGGCCTATTTTAATTAGCCATGATCTATTGTTTATGTTTATTGGTGGTTCAATTTCAATACATATTATAAATGACTAAAATAGATGTGACCAATGGCAAGTGATGTTTTTCTCTTTTGGTCAAATGATTGCATTTTTTTTAATGTTATGCCTATATTTGAGAAGCGAACTCGATGAAATAACATTCATTTCATGCTATAAAGTGAATAAAATGATTAATATTGAGTCTGAAATGCAATCATGCATGTTGATTTCTATAACACAACATGATTTGAAATCAGAAATTATCTTTCGGACATGGAAAATATGATTGACTTTAGACTTGTTGGGTCCAAGAATACCGTGTTAAGTTGTTTGAGTCCCTCATGTTAAGAAAAGGCTAGAAATATAAAATCCTGGACCCGAATGCTTTACCCGAAGTGGTTTTATGCCATGTATTATTTATCATTATATGAGAATTCCATAACTTCTTCATTGTTCTAGGTTATCTTCAAAAGGAGAAGTAAAAGGGAGCAATAAGGATCTCTCTTTTAGGTTATATACATATATTGCACATACTCCTTTCTATACATATATGAATTTTACACATTCCATTTTCAAGATGGGGAGTTTATGCTTGGTTGTAATTACAAATAACATGTTTGTGCTGTTTTATGTTGAGTGAAACCCGCAACCCATGAATTAAGGTAAAATACCTTTATTGCCAATATAAGTATTAGCCTAATTAGCAAGCCATTGCACATACTTATTCATACTAACTTGATTTGATTAAGTAATTATTTATATATGTCCTCTATCCATCTAGCCACATAATTTCTTAGCTATAGCTTCTATTTTTTTTAGCACCAGAAAAAAACTTACTTCTGTTATTCAATATTGAATCAAAAAGTACAAAGATGTTATCTCTAGTCCTTAAAAGACTATTCATTAGTCTTTCATATTAGTCCCAAAAACAAAAATATGCTGAAAAAACTAGTTCTAGCCTATCTTGTAGATAATAAGAAAGATCCCATACTAGAAAAATATCAAACCCAATAAACATGTACCAGATTTACTAAATCCCCAAAATACTACAAGTCTCATTACTTCAAAAACTGAGAACTAGAAATCATAGATATTTGTGGATCCAGAATCAATTTGAGTATCATCTATCCATTCACCCCAAATGAGCACACCTTTGTTTCCTTATAATGCAGACTTCGAAAGATAGTAAATTGTATGATTCTGCTGTTGATAAATATGTTGGAGTGAAATATGACTAAATTTTTTAAGAACCAAGCAAATCCTACTGCACCAAGGTAATAAAGAAACTACATTTAGTATATATGATCCAGGCCGTGCCCAGGTGAACGCTTGGGACAACAGTCGACTGAATGAGTCAAGTTTTGTTATGGCGGAAGCATATAAGAGAACAACAAAGTAGGAATACTATCAGATTGACAAAAAGTATATGGACAGACAAAATGTAAGAATTTGAACCAATTTATTACTTCTTGTCCCTGAAGGATGGAGGAATCATAATTATTTTTATATTACATTAGTGTACATGCTTATATAGGATGTTGGGATGCTTGGGTGACTACCCGTTACGTTCATTTACAAAGAAGTTATAACAGTTTAGAAGTTCAATCATCGAGGGGAACCTATCGAGGAGAACTTATCAGTGCTCACCGGTTGGTACAAAAAGATATCCAAGATTGTATTGAAAGGTGTCCTTTAGGAAGTAGTCGGTAGTCGACAACATGTTGGTCTGAAGTTGTCGATAGATTGTAGAGAAATAATAGTCTACCAAATACAATTGTGGCCAAGTAGTGGTGTGGTAACCCTGCATACTCATCACTGTAGATAGTAGAGTAATGGGTGGTATAATGAGACAATCATATGCGGAATTGGCTTTGCCTTTCCGATACTTAATTACCAACTAAAATTATTGCAAGTAATTAATCCACTTGAGTTGTCGAGTTATATGTAGTTTCCACTGGGATGGAGAGAACTGCAAAGGTTTATTGTCAATGAGGATGACCGTTTCCTTACCAAGAATGTAGTGTCTCCATTGCTTAAGAGCTTGCACAATGGCATAAAGTTATTTTTCATACTTAGAGTATCATAATGAAATGATACTTGGTGACCTGAATGAGTGATCACTGCGTTGAGGGCATACTATGATGCATCCGTCTCAATCTCAAAGGACTGATGTAAATCAGGTAACACAAGTAGTGGTGCAGTACAAAGTTTGTTTTTGATTTGTTCAAAAGCTTGTTGTTGTGTTAGTGTCCATTTGAAGACAATTTTCCCATTGCCTTTCGTAAACTAATTCAAAGACCATGCGATGTCACTGAAGCTAAGTATGAATCGTCGATAGAAATTCTCCAAACTAAGAAAATTTATTAGTTTATGAATTTTTTGAGGAATGGACCAATCTTTGAGGATCTGTATGTTTTCAGGGTCGACATGAATGTCTATACAGTCAATTACATACCCCAAATATTTGATGTTGGTCATCGCAAATGAGCATTTGTCCATTTTCAGATATAGTCAATGTTGCTGGAGAGTGTTGAAGACTTGTCGAAGCTGTTTGACATGTTCTTCCCATGATCAACTGAAAATCAAGATATCACCGAGATAGATAATGACATATTTATCGACAAAAGGTCGTAGAAGGTCATCCATATATCTCATGAAGGTTGCAGGTGCATTGGTTAAACTGAAAGGCATGACTAACCATTCAAACAATCCTTCCCTGGTTTTGAAATCCATTTTCCATACATCAGTGGACTCGATTCGAATCGGGTGGTATCCTGACTTAAGGTTGAGTTTTGTACAGAATTTAGCACCTTTCATATTGTCGATGAGTTCATCAATCTGTGGAAGAGGGTATATGTTCTTCACTGAAATTTTGTTAAGACATAGTCCATGCACATGCTCCAAGTCCTGTCTCTCTTTGGAACTAAGATGAATGGACTTCCACAAGGAGAGGAGTTGGGCGGATATGACCTGTGTCGATCAAATCATGGATTTTCCTGCGAATCTCCTCATTTTTGAGAATGGATATTCTGTAAACAAATGTGTTAGGTAATGAAGAACCAAGAACAAGTTCAATGGATTGTTTTACTTGAAAGTGCAGAGGTACTCCGTCTAGTGCTTGAAATATGTTCTAGTATTCCTCAAGAATGTTTTTGATCGGTTGTTGTTATCAAGAGTTGTGCTGGTCAGTGAGTTGACTCGTTGCTACAATCTCCCTAGAATGTTGAGGCTTGATCATGATTAATGTGAACTTTTGAGCACGATTGATAAGCTTCTTTGTTTGTTTGGAAGATATCATAGAAACTGTTGATGTGGGTCATCTCTTTGGTATGCTATACCATTGATTTCGGATTTTGACAATCAGCTTCTAAGGTCATGAGTGATATGTACTGTGTTGATCCCATAGGTAGGGTTTACCAAACAGGGTGTTGGCTATGGAAAACAACGCCATGTCACATAGTAATTCATCTTCAAAAGGCTTAATGAAGTAGGTGAGTTTGCATTGTCATGTGATCCTTAGTTCCTGCCCATCCTTCATCCAACCTATATTGTAAGGGTAAGGATGTGGAGTGGTGACAAGACCTAATTTCTTCACAAGATCTTCTGTCTACCATTATCCAGAATCAGATGTAATGGATTTTCCTAAACCCATATCTGTGTATGGAATAGGCACTGTCATTCCTCCTCATCGATGATAGTCGAGGCTATCGAAGTGGTCAAGGTTGAAGCCAAGATGGTTGATTCATTTGGATCATATTCTTCCAAGGTTCTGTCAGACAAGTCAGATGTCGACAATTTTTCCAAAAATGTCTTTTGAGCTTTGCATTCTGACGTATCATGCCATGCTGAACTGTGATAATCACACCATTTCCTAGTAGGAGCTTGTTTGCTATGATCCCTATTATATTTCTAAAATTTCTTCTTTTTATGATCTAGCTTTAGCAGATTCGACTGAGAATGGTTCTTGAACTTGTCAGAGTTGGCTGGTGACTTCTTATCAGATGTTCAAATTGTTGGCTTGTTCACAAAATGTGTTTTTCCTTTCTATTTAGCTTCAAGATTGCTGGGTCTGAAGGGGATTATCTTCCACTCCATGGTGCTCTTTCTACCGTACGCTGCCACAATCTGCGATGATGGAAATGCTAACTGTTGTATAGTCAAAAATTCCCAAATCCCTTGAGTGGGATCTCCCTACCATAACACCATGAAAGTTGTGAGATATACATGTCAAGAGTAGTGTTCCATGAAACGTAACTCAAGTATTTTGGTATAGTAATCCATGATCCCAATGGTCTGCATCCGTGTGCCTAGTATGCCTAGTTTGGGAAGGTGCATCTCGATGTATCGTCGAGCGACGAACAAACTAGTGGCTATGTTGTAACTAAGCAACTAAAACTGATACATCAATGTGAAATAGACTGTGTTTCCATCTAATGATATAGTAGACAGTATTTGTTTCCCAAAGAATGTGGATCTGACATCAGAACACAATCTTATACTCCACGTATCTATGGTGGAGCTGTAGACAAGATGTTAGAGACATTTACCCACCATGCACACTTAATTTGGTCAATTTGGCCTAGTGAAACCACTATCCTAAGTTTTATTGACTTAATTGACATCAAAGGAGCATTGTATGACATCTGCATGAGCACACCCATGCCTACCTTTAGTCAAGGATGCCAACTAAGCCTTCTCCTTCATTTGGGGAGGCTAACTAGAGCACTTTGGGGGTGATCTGAGTGTCATAAATGCACTTAATTCATAATTGATGGTTACAATCAGTTAAATATGAGTAGTGAAGGCACCTCCTTTCATTATATTGATTATTTAATTAACATTTAATGAACTAGAGGCAACAGGGGTGCCTCCAACCACCTCTAATGGCCAATTTAACTTCATTTAACCTCATTCGGGTTCATTGGAGTTATTGATGCGTTACCACTTGTTGGTTCACATGTAGTGACATGTGTCTGAGCTACTTTTAGTTAGACTCAGTCATTTATTGCACTCTGACTTCAGTTAGGACTCAATTGAGTCAATCGGCACTTGATCAGTTGTTTAACTAGTGTGTTTACTATGGCTTATAGTCAATTAAGCTACATCCATTCATTCAATTCAAATGACCTCCTTGGGAATTTGAATTTTCTTGGAATTCATGCATCTTGCATCATCATTGTATTGTATTACTCATTATTCATTGATTATACAGTGTTGCTACTCCCATTACAGCACCATTTTCCCAATTTTATGCATATTTGTCTGTATTCTTTGTGAGACTGTGTTTTAAGTTCCTAGACCACTATGACAAATTAATATGGTATCAGACCTCATAGAGGGATGAAGCTCAGATCTCTCAAAAATAATGTTTTTGACATATCTTGCATGAAAATTGAGCTAAAGCTCAAAAATCCAGAACTACACCAGAAGCCAAGGCTTACCACTTAATACCCCAAGGAAAGGAATTGTTGATCAATCTTGCTTGATAAACTATGATGGGTGTGATGAAAGCCTAAAATGTGAAGGTTGTCCGACCTTACGGTACCCCTTTTGTTGTGATTTGCAGGTTTGTTGTAGCTGCAACGTTTTCCCAAATTTTTTAAAATTTTGGACCCTCCTTTTAAATTTTGTCTTGCTTAGATTTGTTGGGATTGCTAAACTTTGTTGTTCCTCTAGTACTGCGAGTTTGATATTTTTGAGGTTGGTTTAAGGTAAATTGTTGATCACTTTCGGAAGTTGAATGATTTTTTTTTTCCTGCTGATGCTGTTGAATTGAACTTGAGGTTTTGGTTTCTCAATATTTTCACCATCAAAAGTTTATTGGATAGTGGATCGAGGCTGTAGTCATCTACGCAGCTGACATTGCGGAAGCTTACTTATGAATGACCCGATGGTTAGTTTTGATTTCCACCTATTCCTTGGGTTTATTGATAAATTGTTTAATTTGTGATTTTTTGTTTTAACACTATTGAAAGCCAGTTGAAGTTTGATTTGGATCTATAGTCATCTATGCAACCGCCCTTTTAGAGGATCAATAATAAAAGTTCCAATGGATTATGGCTTATCCTCGCCGATTCCATGTCTTATTGTTTTTCTCTTCGCTATTGGAAAGTTTTGTGACTTTGATCAAAGGCTGTAGTTTGATTACTTTCTGCCATTGTAGCTCCCGAGTGAACTAAACGTCTGCCATATAACTACTCCACTCGCCGATGTTTTGTTATGGTTTTCGCCGATATGTTTTATTTTCCGCGGATCCCTTAGTAATCGTTTTCCGCCATTGTAGCTGCATAATGCACTAACCATCCAATGCTATAGTCATTTCGATGACCTATGCTGCTATCTCTAGTGTTTATTTTGCCAACGTTTTACTTGGTCGCGGATCCCATAGTCTGTTCGTCGCCCGTCGTTGTGGCTTCTTAGTAAAATGATCATCCGATGCTTAATGTTTTTGCTTCTGACTATTAGTAGGGTTTTCTTGCCATTTCTTGTGCTATTACTCTATTTTATGGGATGGCGGAGTTTTCCCATGGGTGCTGGTTGAGTCGAGGTTTTTTCTAAAGTGAAGAGTGCAGTTTGGGGGTTTGGTGTTTGGGAGGTGGCGGTTGCATTGTCTAGATTCATGCTTCTTTCGTAGGATTTCTAGTTAGTTCAATTACAGTTTGGTTTTACATGAAGAATCTGTTCTGTTGGGACTATGGTTTTAGTGGGACAGCAGCGTGCAGGATTTTCTTTGCCTTATCATTTTCTTTTCATGTATTAATGTTGTTTATAGTTCATTTTACAGAATGCATGTATTAGTGCAGTTTGTGTTACTTTGATGGTCTAAAATATGCTATGTTCATGACAGGGTGACTACTGCAAACAAGATATGCAGAAGGGAGGAAGTAAGGAAAGAAGAGGCTGAAGCATAGAGACGCAAGATAAAAATAGGACCAGCAGATTCAATAGCAGCAGAGGCTCAGAAATTTTTTATCACTGATCAGGCTGATCTCTCATTATAAATGTTCTATTAACTTTTAATGAAATGTAGCATATTTTCTAAATCATGAGCAGTACTCACAAAAGGACAAAATTGTGATATTAAACGGTTGAGGAGCCCAAAGGTCACCGAGGGGCATCCCAAGAGTTTGCTTGTAGTATAATTATAGGAGAATTAGATAGGAATAAGGAATTTTTCCCAGTTATATTTGTGAAGACATGTTGTAAGAAGAACTATTTCCTTTTGCAATAGATAATTACAATTTTCCTGTTGGAGAAAGCTTGGTGGAATATTCAAATGTTGTGCTATGGATTTGTTGAAGAGGAACTATTTTGTTTTCAGCTTTGTGTCCATTAACTGTGAGATCGTTCTAACTCTTTGAACCTATGTTCTTGTATGAATGTTCTCTAGTTTATTCTATGAAATTTCCACTATGAGTAATGAATGTTGTTCATAAACAATTGGCTATCTGGTTGTTCAAATATCTTTAAATGTTCATGTGTTTTGAAAGAAGTATCAGCTATCTATAATTTTTCATAATGCATGTACAAAATACATTACTCATTAATGAATTACAATCTTTCTCCCTAGGGATAGGCTAGGTAGTTAGTTTTAATTTCTTATTGTGTGTGATTTAGATGCGAGTGAGTTAAGACGAGAGGTAAGAACCTGGGCATCACATTGTGACCGCTCCTCGTATTCTGTATCAATATGCATTTAGTTAGGCACTTGTATATCATGCTAAAAAACTAAAAAACACAAAAATATACACGGTTGACCGGGCCACAACTAGTAAAACCTTTTATTTTTGTTACTTGACCTATGGTATTCGGACCACAAACTGGATGGATTCCCCATACCAAATAGTAACGAGCTAGTTGGGAACATTTACTGGGGAGAATCCCTTTCTGTTGTTGCCTGCAATTTTCTAGGCCTCAATAGTTTTTGGTGCTAGAAGGAGGGCCTCCAGTGCATGGCTGGCCGAGGAAACCCATTTTCTTGAGATTATTCCACCAATGACATTTCAGAAAGTAGTTTGTTTCCCAATCCAATTCTTGAAGAGAAGGGTAAAGAGCACTTGTATTCTGTCAATAATGAAGTAGTTAATGATCTAAGAAGACATACAAGGGAATATGTGAAAAGGATTAGAGGATTACTAATTATCCTTGACTTACCTAGAAGAGAATATAAGAAGAAAGACTGTCCTGTATTGGAAGACTCAGTGTTGGTTGGAGATTTGGAATAACTGGTAGAAACAACATTACAGGAAGTTGTTCAGCCTTTGAATCAAGTGGGCCCAAATACACCTTACGGTTCACCTGTTAATACCCTTGTTCATTCACTGCCTCACTCTCCACCCAGACTCATGGTAGGCGTAAATGCAAATCAGCCACCCAACCCACCAAATCCACCACCTGCTTGGAAAGCCAGATCACCTTTAAACCTAACACCTCCTTTGCATGACTTACCTTAGGCTTTTGAGAAAATTTTGCCCAAATTTGACCCAAGTGAAAATATTTTAGTAGATGATCACTTGCAAAGCTTTTACTTGGACATAGAAGGATTAAGGGCTGGAGAACACGAAGATGTAGTCTACAGACTTTTTCCACATACCTTGAAAGGGGCAGCAGCTTCATGGTATTTTTCTTTGCCTGCAAACTCAATCCCAGACATGGATACTTTTGAATGAATATTCAGAAATAAATATACTACCTAGAAGATACATGCAGCTCTAATGAAAGGGTTGTGCGCTTTGAAGAAAGAAAGAAAATAAAAGGTGCATAGTTTTACTCAAAGGTTTGCTACTTATCTTAAGAATTTTTCTGCAGCCGATAAGCCCTCCGATAAAGTTCTGATTGAGTATTATACTTCAGCCTTAGGGCCTGACTTGGCCATGTTTTCCAAGGCACGAGTTAAACCTACGTTATCAGAGACTTATGAAGAAGCTGAGAGAGTAGAAGCTGAAAAAGAAAGAATAGAATATTATCCTAAGTAGTCAGGAGAGAAAATTTTTGGGAAGAAATCCTTATTACTATCTAAGCGTAAGGAGGAGAATTCACATGACTATGAAGGGATGGTAAAGATGATGCAGAAACTTTCCAACATAATAATAGATTTGGAAAAGGAAAAGGAAGCTCAGAAAGCATACAAGACTTACTATAAGAGAAGAGAGGACAACAATCAATCCAAACCTTCCCCACACAGTCCTGCATCAATGAACTTAACGGAGGTAGGTATGGATAACTTCTACACCTTTCACTAGCAGCCCCACTCTAAAAAAAATTGCCCTCAATGGATCAATTCGATGACATTAGTGATGAATCAGCTATTGGATTCTAAACTAATAGAAGCTGATGAGGAGGAGGAAAAGGATAATAAATCCATAGATAAACAAGAAGAAAATGCTCTGGTGGTATGGGACTGTGTCTCACTTTTTAATACCTTACACGAAGGTACTCTGAAACATGAGGAGATATCAAAAACAACTGTGACAGCAAGAAGTAAAGATTTGCTAAATAAAGACAATTCAATAATTCCAAAGATTAAGAAATTTCAAGACAATATGAAAAAGATACAGAAGAACAACACAGATGATGAAATACCTAAACTTACCATTAGTAGTCAAGATCCAAAACATGTCAACATTGAAGACAAAGTGGGTAATGTCTAGGAAAATCTCAAAGCACTTGAAGGACCAAAGGAAGAACTTCCCACCAACAACCAACCTGTAGAAGAAGTTGTTGAAGGAAGTGTGGGAGGTAATACAAGGTTTAAAACCCCACCATTCCTCCTGACTTTGGAGATTTTAAACCATAATGTGCATAATTGTTTGGTAGAATCAGGAACATCAGTAAATGTTATGCCACTTGCAGTCTACAAAAATATTAATGGATGTCCTAAAACTACTACCTGGGAGGTTACTCAATTAGACAGGACCAATGTGAAAGTAGTGGGGGAAATGGAGGATGTTTTGATTCATTTATCTGCTATTGAAAAGATATGTCAGTATATTGATATTGTAGTAGTAGACATACCTGATGGTTATGGACTTATTTTGAATCAAGACTGGTCAGCAAGACTAAATGGGTATTTTGCTTCAGATTGGTCACATTTGTGGTTGCCTCAGAAGGGAAGTCCGAACCAAATAAAAATATTAAGATAGCCCTACATGAAGCACAATGTCACTCAAATGGAAGAAAAAAATGAACCAGTGAATTTTGTGCTGGGAAATCATCTAATTGAACTAGAAATGAGAGACTACCATGTAGAAGAAACTAGCATTACATCAGACACCCAGCCCGATATCCTTCGATTTTCATGGGCTGATGAGATTGATTGTAAAGTAGTAGATATAATTTTTGACTCAGGTACAGTAGAATTAGATAACGGTTAGTTCTTTTTCATTTTGTAGACAAGCCTAGCCCCTTAACTTACAAGTTTTTAGATTTATAGGGGTAGGTAGAGGACTAACCAGTTAGTGGTTTAGTTCTCAAATTTTGTTTTTCTTGATTTCTATTTCTTGATTATCTTGTACATAAATAAATTGATTTGGTTGTTTATTTTTTATTTACTTTATTTCTGTTTTGATTAGTTTAGGTTTTGATTGATTTCAATAAAAAGAGGCAAACTTTTGGTTGCATGGAAAGCATCAGATTTCTGGATTAACTAAATCCTTGATTATAAGACTATGTACTATTGTTTTATCTAAAAGAATTTCTTCTGGTTTAACAGTTTTATAAATGGCTATGAACACATTGAATTCCTACTTAATCCTTGTAAAACAACTCAGGATCAAAAATTATGGAATACTATTTCGAGGCTCCATCCATCTCACACTTAAAAATGTCTTAGGGGGTGACAGCAAAAGACCCATGGAAAGGAAGCAGGGTAAATAGTGTATTATATATAAATGATCCCATGCCAAGAATTGAAAGCCAAAAGGAAAATAAGAGTAAAAAAACTCCTATGAAAGAAATATGTATCAAAACGAAGTACTGAACTATATGAGTACAAAATTGCCAAAATTTCTTCTCCATCCGTGAGCTAAAAATTAAATACATCTCTCACACAAAAGGACACTATGGATAGAGGAGCCTGAATAAAAAATTTAGAAAGAAAGGCATGTAGGAGGACTCAAATGAAAGGACAAAAGTCCAAAAGCACAAAAGTGCAAAATGGCATGGGAATGAGGAACAAATGAAAAGTTCTGTTTACCACATATTACAATCCTTTGGTGTCCAAGATGGAAACTACCTAAAGACAAAGGTAATAAATGAAACTCATATTCCTGGCCTCAAAAGAGTTAAATTGACTTTGAAATCCTAGTTTCCATTTTCCTAATTGGACTATCATCAATGATTAAAAGTACATATATTTTCCATTTGGGAAATCCAAACATCTAGAAGAATTCAACAAGTTGGTTTTATTGTTAAATAGTTTGTTACTTAAGGAAGAAATTATCCAGAGATCTGGGTTCACCAGGTAATCGCTAATTGTTGTAGCTGCAACGTTTTCCCAAATTTTTTAAAATTTTGGACCCTCCTTTTAAATTTTGTCTTGCTTAGATTTGTTGGGATTGCTAAACATTGTTGTTCCTCCGCTGCGAGTTTTATCTTTTTGAGGTTGGTTTAAGCTAAATTGTTGATCACTTTTGGAAGTTGAATGATTATTTTTTGCCTCCTGATGTTGTTGAATCGAACCTGAGGTTTTGGTTTCTCAATATTTTCGACATTGAAAGTTTATTGGACAGTGAATCGGGGTCGTAGTCATCTACGCAGCTGCCGTTGCGGAAGCTTACTTATGAATGACCCAATGGTTAGTTTTGATTTCCACTAATTCCTTGGGTTTATTGATAAATTGTTTAATTTGTGATTTTTTATTTTAACGCTATCGAAATCCAGTTGAAGTTTGATCTGGAATTGTAGTCATTTATGTAGCCTCCATTTCAGAGGATCAATAATAAACATTCCAATGGATTAGGGCTTATCCTCGCCGATTCCATGTCTTATTGTTTTTCTCTTCACTATCAGAAAGTTTTTTGACTTTGATCAAAGGCTGTAGTCTGATTGCTTTCAGCCATTGCGGCTCCTGAGCAAACTAAATGTCTGACATATAACTGCTCTACTCATCGATGTTTTTTTATGGTTTTCACTGATATGTTTTATTTTCCATGAATCCCTTAGTAATCGTTTTCCTTCGTTGCGACTGCGTAATGTACTAACCATCTGATGCTATAGTCGTTCTAATGTCCAATGCTACTATCTCTAGTGTTTATTTCGTCGGAATTTTACTTGGCGACGGATCCCATACTCTGTTCGTCACCCGCCGTTGCGGCTTCTTAGTAAACTGATCATCCAATGCTTAGTGTTTTTGCTTCCAACTGTTGGTAGGGTTTTCCCGCTATTTGTTGTGCTGTTACTCTATTTTATGGGATGGCAGAGTTTTCCCATGGGTGCTGGTTGAGTCGAGGTTTCTTTCTGAAGTGAAGAGTGCAGTTTGGGGGTTTGGTGTTTGAGAGGTGGTGGTTGCATGTCTAGATTCATGCTTCTTTTGCAGGATTTCTAGTTAGTTCAATTGCGGTTTGGTTTTAGATGAAGAATCTATTCTGTTGGGACTGTGGTTTTAGTGGGACAGCAGCATGCAGGATTTTCTTTGCCTTATCATTTTCTTTTCATGTGTTAATGTTGTTTATATTTCATTTTATAAAATGCATGTATTAGTGCAGTTTGTGTTACTTTGATGGTCTAAAATCTGCTATGTTCATGACAGGGTGACTACTGCAAACAAGATATGCAGAAGGGAGGCAACAAGGAAAGAAGAGGCTGAAGCATAGAGACGCAAGATAAAAATAGGACCAATAGATTCGATAGCAGTAGAGGCTTAGAAAATTTTTATCGCTGATCAAGTTGATCTCTCATTATAAAAGTGCTATTAACTTTTAATGAAATGTAATGTATTGTCTAAATCATGAGCACTCACAAAAGGACAAAATTGTGAGATTAAACAGTTGAGGAGCCCAAAGGTCACCAAGGGGCATCCCAAGAGTTTGCTTGTAATATAAGTATAGGAGAATTAGATAGGAATAAGGAATTTTTCCCAGTTATATTTTTGAAGTCATGTTGTAAGGAAATCTATTTCCTTTTGCAATAGATAATTACAATTTTCCTGTTGGAGAAAGCTTGGTGGAATATTCAAATGTTGTGTTGTGGATTTGTTGAAGTGGAACTATTTCATTTTCAGCTTTGTGTCCATTAACTGTGAGATCATTCTAACTATTTGAACCTATGTTTTTGTATGAATGTTCTCTGGTTTATTCTATGAAATTTCCACTATGAGTAATGAATGTTGTGCATAAACAATTGGCTATCTAGTTGTTCAAATATCTTTAAATATTCATGTGTTTTGAAAGAAGTATCAGCTATCTGTAATTTTTCACAATGCATGTACAAAATAAATTACTCATTAATGAATGATAATCTTTCTCCCTAGGGATAGGTTAGGTAGTCAGTTTTAATTTCTTGGTGTGTGTGATTTAGATGCAAGTGAGTTAAGACGAGAGGTAAGAACCTGCACATCACATTGTGATCGCTCCTCGTATTCTCTATCAATCTACATTTAGTTAGGAACTTGCATAACATGCTAAAAATCTAAAAAACACAAAAATATACACGGTGGACCGGGCCGCAACTGGTAAAACCTTTTATTTTTGTTACTTGACCTACGGTAGCCGGACCGCAAACCAGACGGATTCCCCATACCAAACAGTAACGAGCTATTTGGGAACGTTTACTGGGGAGAATCCCTTGCTATTGTTGCCTGTAATTTTCTAGGCCTCAATAAGGTTTTAACAGGTACAACTTCGAATGGACTGATCAGTCCATCTTATCACCCATTCACAAGTTATTCAGAATTAAAGTTGAAGATGATTACATATTTGAAGAGATGAGGTCTCTATGAAGTGTCTATTGGAATTGGAAAGAGTGTTTTGAGAATGAGAATGACTGGCTAAATGACAATGATAGAGATTTTGGAGCAATATGTCTGGCCCTTTCTCCTAGCTTGCACTACCTTATTGGTTATGCTGAATACCCAAAGGATCTTTGGACAAAATTGGACAGAACCTTTGGCAAGCAGAATGAGGATCATAATAGCACTTTGGAGATCAAATACAGCACCATAAGAGTTATTTACTCAAAAGTATCGGCCTCTACTCTCTCTGATGAAGTTGTTCAAAATGAAGAAGAAGCAAAATCTTCACAGTCAATTCGAATTGAAGAAAGTCTCCTTTCAGTGACTCCTTCTCCTGATGCTTCGAAAGTTTGTGAGATATCTGATATATCATCTCCTCATATGTATGAAACATAAGAAAACATTCAAATCTCTAATATTGAAGAAAAACACTACTGCAATTCCATGCAAACATTCACCAGTGATTTTCCTTTGAATTTTGTGTAAAATTTGTGGGTAATTGCTTTTGAAAGTGAAGAGAAATTTGATTTTTCTCCCTCTAATGTTGCTGCTGGTGTGAAAATATGTAAAATATTGGATATTTTGGAAGATATATCAGATTATCAGAGTGACACATTTTCTCCCCATGATCTAGATCTTCTAGCAAATTCTTGCAGGATTGCATGCACCAAAATTCAGAATTTTGAAGAAGAAGAAAGTTGTGCATCCACCGTACCATTTCTTTGGATCTGAAGTGAAACTCATTGGATATGATATGATATTATTTGGATCTAATCTGATATTTATTGGTTCAAAATTTCATGTTCATAAACCTTTAGTACTGCTTGTGGCTGTTCTCATCAACGGTGTGAAGAAACAAGTACCGCAAGTCTCCTTCAAAACTGTTGCCGGGGATTTGATTTCATTCCACATTTTTGGATCTGTTGTGAACCTATTTGGATCTGATTTACTTTCTTATCTAATATTATTTGTTTCAAATTTTAAAATCCAAGAGTTTTCAGTACTGCTTGAAGCTGCTTTCACCAATTTCGGTGTGAAAAATCAAGTACTGCAATTCTTCTTCAAATTTGTTGCTGGGTATTTGGTGTTAGTTTCCTTTTATGAGGTTGACGATATTTTATTTTTTGAATCATTAGCTATTTATGAAGCTATATCATATTATTGAGCTCAAGCATTCACTCTCCACAGTCCCAGGGCTTCTCTACCTTTGGTCACATGCTCATCTCCTCACAGACTCCTAGTAAAGCGGAAGACATTCTGCATCCGCTTGGAAACTTGCTTTTAAGAGTTGGGGATGATTTTACCACTCATGGTTTTCTGTTCAATTCTGAAACATATCAGCTTCTTGAGTGTTCCACACATGGTTCAAATCCTCAAGAACTTTTTCTCTCTTATCAGTTGATTTCAGTTGCTCTACATGGGTCCAATTTTCATCCTGCAGCTGTCTATGTTCCTGACTCATTTAAAAAAATTATTTTTCTTCCAAAGAGGAAGATTCCTCTAGACATATTCATTTATTTTTGATTCATAGGTTCACATGCACAGTCTCAAGATGTTGTTGTATAGAAGAACCAAAATTTCCTGATTTACTACTTAGTTTGAGGGGGGGTATTTTTCCCATCAGGTTTTTCCCGTTTCCTTGGTTATATTAAGAAATTACTTGCTGAGTTGATATGGAAGAAGAAAAATTGGCAGGGATTGTTGGGAGTAATGTCGAGAGAAATCCATGATTCATCATCGTTCCTCTTGTTGTACAACCGATCAAAGTGCTTGTGCGACAAAGACATGCGGCACCAAGCGATGCACATTGCCCCAACTCTCAAAATATTGAGGATCGATAACCAGGACATAATATAATGCACACTGTCCTCAGAGAGGTGCTCGATTGTGCATTCTAATGATCCATCATTACTCATTTTGCCTTGTGTTTCCCCTTCACCGCACTTGTCCTTGCCGAGCTTGTTGAGCAGTAGCATTTGATGATATTTTTGAGGCATACTCATTTCTTCTTTGGTTGCCCCTTCATCGCCCTTGTCCTTGAGCACTGCCATAAAGCCTTGCTTCTGCTCATTAAGATGGTATTGAAGGTTTATCCCTTCTAGCGAAAAAAAATTCCCTAGATAATGAATCTGCAAAACCAGGCTTTGTCCTCATAGCAAGTGTAAAAAAAATTCCCAGATAATGAATCTGTAAAACCACCACATTTTTCCCTAATAAAAAAAGTGCATAAGTGCAATAATGAATCTGCAAAACCATCTCTTTATTTATAGAAAAGTCTAAAAAAAATCCAAGATTTTACAATGAATTGTTCCCACAAGTTTGGATTTTCTTTAAAGAAAAATACCAATTCTCTAAATTATACAAACATAATTTGACCAAATCCTAATTTTATGGTAATATTTTACATTGTAAAAGTAAAAAAATATTCAATAGTGTATCATATTTTTTAGGGTTTTTTCATAACAATTATTCATATTTATTAATACTGATTTTTTTAATTAGTTATAATAAAAGTTATTAATATGTCTCTTTTCCCAAAAACAAGGAGTGTCATGCACTAAATTGGTGTCTTGCTTACTTGTCACCTTAAAAATAGATGATTAAATTTTGCTTGACCATAAAAAATAGATTCCCCCAAATGTTGAGTTTCTCCACTTCTTAATTACTTCCTTTAGTTAATGCCTTGGATAATTAAACATAAAATGCTATCCCCATAAACCCTTTGATGTTCCAGCAGTGAACGATGAAGCCCAAAAGAAGCACCCACAAATTGTGCTTTTCTAGTTTCTTGAACCTAGGATCAAAACCCACATGTGATCTCTTCATAATCAATGAGCCATGCCCAATTACTTATAACCTCTCCTCAATAGTACACCTGTACTCCTTCAATAGAAAGTGGAAGATATAATTCTAGCCACCATCCAGAGCCGTAACCCACAAAATATTCTTGATAATGGGTTTCCAAGTGTCCCAGATCCAAGTCACAATATCATTCCATGACAGTTTGATAAAATCAAATTTACCCACCAATGCTCTATGTGATAGAGCCAACACCATATCCATTGTAATGTCTTTAATGAGTACACACACTGGTCATGACGGTTTCACCTTTTCAAATGTCAACTTTGTAGGCTTGACAGAGCCTTTAATAATCTGAGCCACATT
>LPNX010914243.1:550587-616538 GCA_001517045.1 Pseudotsuga menziesii | reverse complement strand
TCTAAAAGGGACAGGACATATATCACTTTCTCATTAGGATTAGTACATATACCTTGACACTTGGTACCCTCATGAGGCATAGTCAAACCAAACCCTAAAATGATCACCTGAAAACCTCTAATTTAATTGGTGCAGAGGTAAAATGACGAGACCCACAATAACTCATGGAAAAGACAATATAACCCACAAACCCCAAAATCTACACTGGAAAAAATGAAATGATTCCTAACTTACCACATTTTGAACAAGTTGGTACTATTTTTATCGTAATGATTAACTCGACTCCTGTATAGCCACAGAGTAAACCGAAAATTACCCTTAGTCAAACAAGAACAGGGAAAACCACCATAGAGAAAGACCCAATACCTCACTGGAGAAACCGACACCATCCCGTAACACATCACGTGAGCGGTTAGGCTAAGAGCAATAATCATGAAAAATGGAAAAAAGAAACTGAGAAGACAAAGAAAGAAAACCATATGTTGAGTTCATAGACCCATGGGGAAAGGATAAACTTCCCAACTGACAAATCGACTTGCCCAAAAAAGAGCATAAAATTGACACATACCAAGGAAAACTTCAAGTAGTACACCCCTGAACAACACAAATATAATTATGATAACGAGGAAACAATGTATTAAGAAAAACCTCCTCGCCACTAAAGCATAGCCAGGTCACCCCTCAGAAAATAACAACCAACCCGACATAAATGGTGAGCATAAAATATAGCGCATAACCCTAAATCAGAGATGGTAAGAGCTCGGTAAACTCTCTAACAACCTACCAGCAAGAGTAAGCTATGCACTAACCCACAAACATACGTTGAACATGGAACATGAGCCATTTCCTCCACCCAACAACCATACTCATTCTGCTCTTATGCTTCTCTTTGTGACAACTTTCTCAAGTACATCAACAAATATTCATAGATGTATAAGCCTAATACAAACCACTTGAGAAACAAATAAAAATATATATCTATTTTATACCAACATTTGATTTCTTTTTTTAAATATTTTGAATGAGGAGTGGTTTAATTTTGAATCACTACAATATCATATAAAGGTCGTAGAAAGTTGAGATAGACAATGACAATGACACATTTACTGATGAGAGGTCGTAGAAGGTCATCCATATATCTCATGAAGGTTGTAGGTGCATTGGTTAAACCAAAAGACATGGATAACAATTCAAACAATCCTTCCTTGGTTTTGAAAGTCATTTTCCATACATCAGTGGACTCAATTGGAATCTAGTGGTATCTCAACTCGAGGTTGAGTTTTGTAAAGAGCTTAGCACCTTTCAAATTGCTGATGAGTTCATCAATCCATGGAAGAGGGTATATGTTCTTCACTGTAAATTTTTTGAGAGATAGTCGATGCACATGCACCAAGTCTCTTCTTTATTTGGAACTAAGATGAGTGGACTTCCACAAGGATAGGGGTTGTGGTGGATTTCACCCATGTCGATCAAATCATGGATTTTCCTACTAATCTCTTTATTTTCGAGAATGGATATTCTATAAAAATATGCGTTAGGTAATGAAAAACCAGGAACAAGTTCAATGGAGTGTTTTACTTGACAATGCAGAGGTACTCCACCTGGTGCTTGAAATATGTTCCAGTATTCCTCAAGAATTTTATCGATATATTATTGTTGTCGAGAGTTGTGCTGGTCAGTGAGTTGACTCGTTGTTGTAGTCTTCCTGGAATGTTGAGGCTTGATCATGATTAATGAAAACTTTTGAGCATGATTGATAAGCTTCTTCGTTTGTTTTCAAAATATCATAGCAACCATTGATGTGGGTTGTCTCTCTGGTTATATTCCATACCATTGATATCGAATTTTGACAATCACCTTCTAGGGTCGTGAGTGATATGTACCATGTCGATCACATAGGTAGGGTTTACCGAATAGGGTGTCAGCTACGGAAAGTGGCACCATGTCACATAGTACTTCATCTTCAAAAGGCTTAATGAAGTAAGTGAGTTTGCATTGTCGTGTGATCCTTAGTTCCTGCCCATCCTTCATCCAACCTATATTTTAAGGGTGATGATGTGGAGTGGTGAAAAGACCTAATTTCTTCACAAGATATTTAGAAACAAAGTTCTTCTAGCTACCATTATCCAAAATCAGATGTAATGGATTTTCTTGAACCCATATCTGTGTATGGAATAGGCACTCTTTTTCCTCCTCATCGAAGATAGTTGAGGGTGTTGGAGTGATCGATGTTGAAGCCAAGAGGGTTGATTCATCTAGATAATATTCTACCAGGGTTCTGTTGGACAAGTTGGATTTCAACAATTTTTCCAAAAATGTCTTTTGATCTTTGCATTCTGATGTATCATGCCATGCTAAACTGTGATAATCACACCATTTCCCGGTAGGATCTTGTTTTCAGCGATCCCTCTTATATTCCTGAAATTTCTTCTTTTGATGATCTAGCTTTAGCAGACTCAGCTGAAAAGGGTTCTTGAATTTGTCGGAGTCATCTAGTGACTTCTTGTCAGATGTTTGACATGTTGGCTTGTTCATGAAACGTTTTTTTTCCTTTCTGTTTAGCTTCAAGATTGCTGGCATAATGAAATGCATCCACAAGCATACTAACCGTCAGAAACTCCATCTCTTGCTGAATGTATGGGGATAAACTGTCAATGTACTTCAAGACAAGAAATTTCTCTTCTTCTTGGATGCCAAGTCTAGCCATGAGTCGATAGAACTAGTCAGTGTAACTCTGTATGGACTGGTCTTTCCATTGGCTTAGTGGCTACCACTTCTTATTCTATTGTTCAAGATACTTGGGTGGGTAGAACTCCTTTCAGAAATATTCAAAAAAATTTACCCATGTGTAGATGGGCTCCTCTTCTGTTTCCATCTTTATCGATAGATTCTCCCACCAACACTGTACAAAGGTCAACATTTTAAAGGATACAATGGTTATTTTTTCCACTTTTGAGAGTTGATTCACTGCATAGTAAGGTTCCATTTGTTGTACACAATTGTCGATGGCTTCTACGTCAGTATTTCCTTCAAGGTTCATTATGTCTAGATTCATTTTCTCTTTGAAGGGGTTGATTTTATCGAAGTGATGTTGAACTCGCATGAGAATCTCACTGAACTGGGCGAACATTTCGGTCTGCTGGCGAGCCAATGCTTTTTTCTATGAGTTGCTTTGTCACATCAGTTGCATGTCTATTGTCTACTTCTTCGGCCATCTTTTCTAAATTCAAAGGAAGCGTCTTCTTGTGTTGCTAAGTTTCCGAGCATGTTTGAACATGCATAAGTTAAATAACTTTGATGGAAGTGCTTATGTAACTTAATCTCTGGACAAGATCTTCCTTTGATACCAAAGATCCAGGTCGTTCCTAGGTGCACTCTAGGGACAAAAATATACTAAATGAGGTGATTTCTGTTATGGAGGAAGCATATAAAAAGAGAAACAAAGTAGGAATACACTCAGATCGACAGAAAGTATATGGAAAAACAAAATGCAAGAATTCAAACCAATTTATTACTTCTTCTCCATTAAAGATGGAGGAATCAAAATTAATTGTATATTACATTAGTGTACATGCTTATATAGGATGTTGATAGGCTTGGGTGACTACCTGTTATGTTCAGTTACAAAGAAGTTATAACGATTCATAATTTCAACCATCGAGGCGGACCTGTCGAGGTAGGTGAAGTAGTCAAAGTGCTAGACTTTTTTGAAGCTTGACAACCTACCAACTGCTGGTTGGATCAATATACTCACCTTGTACCAATTTAATACTAACCTTGGAATCATCGAAAATCTTGATATTCTCTATACCAAAAATGGAAGCCATCTTACACAAGCACCATAGAGCTAATAACATAAATAACATTTAGAAAACTATCTTCTGAAATATTCTTCACTCTGAGACTTAGCTGCTGAAATTTCTTGATGTGCTCTATAACTAGATCTTTTTGCTTGATATTTACCAACTGGATAAAGAAGGTGTTTCTATTTATATCCCCATAATGTGCAATAAATTCTTCTATGAATATAGACTAAGAGAAAATATAGTCCTTTTTACGTTCACAAATCCATTGGTACCATACAAATTGACCAGGTTCTAAATATAAGGATACAATATTTACCTTTTGCAAAGTGGGTGCCTCGTGTAGATCAAAGAATTGCTCCATTTGAAAAATACATGTGATTGGTATCTTGCCATCAAAGTCTCTCATGTTAATATTGGGAATAAATTAGTTCCTTGGAATTGAATTGAACCCATGATGTTGTAGTGAATCATCAAATTTTGAGGACTCCAACTTCCTACTCTCCAATAGTTTTTCAATTTTCTCTAGACGTGACTAGAATAAGTCCTCTTTTTCCTCCTTATCCTCTACATGAGGAATAAAGCTATGTTTTATATACTTCATTAATTCCTTCAAGTGTTGAATATATTTGTTTATAGAAATCCCTTTGAGATCCTCTTTACTAGCCATCTTATTTACAATTTAACTAAGTCATCAATTTCACATTTCCTTTAATCGTATCTTCCAACTTGGACACTCTAAAATATATGTCTTCCATTTCATCGTACGTCGGGGATGAATCCTCTGGGGGTTTGAGTGGAGTGTGATTCTTTTCACTTCCTTTTGGTGGAATTTTGAACAACAAATATACATCACACCCTAGGGTTTACCACAAATAGATTTTTCTACTCAAAGTTATTCAAATGCAAAATGACATACCTTTTTCAAACCTTCATTAGAATATTGTTTTAGGGATGACTTGTAACCAAGGTAAAAAGTGAATTTAGACTCCTCTCACTCTAAAAATTTGGCCTATGGTACCATGATGTGTCCTCTTTCCAATGTCATAGGTTTAACCTAATTTGGATATGACAAAAAATAATAATTGTAAATCTCCCAAAACTTCTTATTTTTGGTTTATCCAACAGAATGAACATGTACTGTATGCCACGTGTCTAATATTTTTTTTATGTAGCTGAAACTTATACCACATATAATATTGTGCACATTATTTTGTATGCAACTATTCTCTCTTGATTTGGATCTCGAATGCCTCAGATATGACCTTTTTTCATAGAACACATGTTTTAGACTAGGTTTTGGACTAGTAAGAAACCATAGATTCCTCTACAATTATCTATGAAACTGTAATGGATCAGGATTTGAATTTTGGATTGGAGATATTTCGGCTTGTTTTAGAAGTGGGTTTTTAACCTCAATCTCTAAATACTTGTATAAAAAAAGTTGTAGTGAAAATTCCAAGATGAATTGTTTTGCAAGAGCCAATCCCGAGGAAAGAGTTATGATACCAAATGTTATGTAGCCAAATCCTAGAAATAGAATAATTATAGCATAAATAGATAATAAGAGAGTAATCCATGCCTTAAAAATGAACAATATAGATAAATATCAATCCTGTTCAAGGGAGGAACCTCCTTACACAATGCACTGAGTACACAAGACAAGATAAGATATTATGATGACTAAAATGAGAATATATCCTTCCTATATATAGGAGACAAATGTGTACAATAACAACTAATAGACTCACTAATAGACCCAAGAAAACATAAATAATATGTAATGCACCACAATATAGGGGGTAATGCACCACACTAAATGGGGTAATGTGTCATCATTAAGGGCTTAACATGCCCCTCCCATTCAAAAAGTGTTGTACTCAATGCTAAAGTAGCTCTGAATGTTGTTGTATAAGGGAATCATCTTACCATGTAAAATCTTCTGTAGGTACGTTCTTCCATTTAATGAGATACTCCCAAATTGATCGATTTCCAAGATGTCTAGTTCTTATTTCATTGATTTCTTAAGGCTCCATGATGACTTTTCCTTCCTCATCAAGTTTTGGTAATATTGTTTGAACTGGTAGCTTGTCACTGATTTACCTTCTTTCAACAGGAAACATGGAAACTTGATGGACTCATGAAGATGCATGTAGTTCCAATTTGTAGGCCATACTACCAATATTTTGTAACACTTTGTAGGGAGCGTAGTATTTAGGTGATAATTTATTATCCTTCTTGGTGTTCTCCAAGGACATATGTTTGTATGGTTGTAGTCTTAAGAACACCCAATCTCCCACATTAAAGTTTTGTTCATTGCAGTATTGATTTGCTTCTTGTTTCATTTGATTTTTTGCTAGATTCAGGTTGTCCTTTAAGAGTTGAAGAACTTGTTGTTGATGCTTCATGTGGTATTCCACTTCTTGAACCTTAGAGGACTCTCTTAATGAAGATGTGATGGATGGTGGATGTTATCCACAAAGTGCCATAAATGGGGTCATTTTTGTTGATGTATGCAAGGAAGTGTTATACCACCATTATGATAAGAGTAACCACGTGACCCATTGTGTTTGTTTATCAATGACAAAACATCGAATATACCCTTCCAAAAAATTGTTTATGACCTCTGTTTGTCCATTTGATTGACGATGATAAGATGAGATATGAGCCAGTTGAGTACCCAACAAGAAAATAATTCAGTCCAAAACTTTCCAGGTGAAAATGGGATCTCTGTCACTTACTATACTATTTGGAGTACCATGTAGTTTTTGGAATCTCTCCATAAAATAATTGACAACCATACTTGATTTGAAGGGGTGATACAGTGCACATAAGTGTGCATATTTAGTAAGTCTATCAACAACCACCATGATGACATCCTTTCCTTCAGACTTTGGTAAACTTGTGATAAAATCCATAGAGACCTTTGTCCACCTTTGGCTTAAAGTGGAAAGTGGTTGTAGGATACCAAGGGTCTTAATTGTTTCCACTTTATTTCATTGGAAAACCAAACATTCAATCATATATACATATACATATATATATATATATATATGTATGTATGTATGTATATCTATATATATATATATATATGTATGTATGTATGTATATCTATATATATATATATATATGTATGTATGTATGTATATCTATATATATATATATATATGTATGTATGTATGTATATCTATATATATATATATATATAGATATACATACATACATACATACATACATACATACATACATACATACATACATACATACATATATATATATATATATATATATATATATATACATATACATATATATTTATGTGTATGTGTGTACATGTATATGCATATAGGTAATGGAAAGAGCATGCGAATAGGACTGGATCCCTGGGTAGGATCAAGTGAGATCTTTAAACTTTCAGAGTAGCTAATAAATCAGCTAAAGGAAAAAAGTATAAGCTCTTTGGCCAACGTAGAGTCACAATAGTCCCTGAAAAGAAGAAGAACTAAATAGAAAAATTTTCAGGATATAGGTTAACGGGAACTTCAATAGTAGAATGGAACTGCTATATAGCCAAACTAGGCTCATGCTTTATCCACCTGGAGGACGAGGAGAAGGACAACCTCATATGGACCAACAATGGGAAAGATGGGAGATTCTCTGCGAAAATGGGGTAAGACGTCACGATGCAAAGTGAACAGGATGGAATAGAGTTGTGGTGGTGGGATAAAATTTTGAAAAAACTAGGACCACTGAAAACAAGTTTAATGCTCTGGTTGGTGATGAGTAAAAAATTGCTAATGTGGGAGGTCTTATTAAAGAGGGGTTTCCAAGGGCCCAGAATTTGCATGTTATGTAGAACTAAAACTAAGACAAACACTCAACTTTTCTTCTCATGTGCCTATGCAGGCACAATATGGGAAAGAACCACCGCCAAGCTAGATCGTTCTTTGAACCCAAGTGGGAACCCATCGATGGAACACAGATTCAAGGACTTGTGGCTTAATGACAAGTTAGGTAACCACAAAACCCTCATTACTGTCTTTGTATTTACCATATGGGAAGCACTGAATAGGTCGGTGTTCCAAAACACCTACACTCTAGCATAAATAATAGAAACTTTGCTTGTGCATAAATTGATGGAACACTAAACGAAGCCCAAATCAAAATCACAACGCCTAACAATAACTCCAAAAATTAACAAAACATGTCCATGGTGATACTTTGACGGTGCTAGCCAAGAAGAACCACCGCTTGGGGATGCAGGAGGAGTGGTGTATCTCAACGAAAGAACAAAATTTGAAATTACTTTTGCACCAGGATGAGCCTCAAAAAACAAAGAAGAATTAGTGACACTTTGGTTAGTTCTAAGGATAGCCTTGGATAAACAGTTAAAGAATATGAGGCTATTTGGGGACTCAAAAATGACCATAGATTGGGCAAATTGAAAAATTCAAATCAATTCTCCACATCTCTAACACTTAATGAAAGCAACTAGGGAGCATATAGCAAATTTTTAGACAATCTCTTTCAACCACATCTATAGGGAGCTAAATACATAAGCAAATAAGCTCTCAAAATTGGCACTCACTCTCCCTCCACAAATAATGGATGTAAAGGAAATAAGCAATGGACAGATTGAAAATAAATATGTATGCTTATAAAACACATGATTCAGAATAAAGGAGAAGAAAAGGAAATGTTGTACTTATTTTGAATTTTTCAGAAAGGCCAATATTATGAGAAAACCGAAGGCAAATGTTGGGTTTTGTAATGTATGTTCCTAGAGGGCAGTTCAAGTTTATTTGATCAGAATAAAGAGATTTTTTCCTTGGGTGAAAAATGCATATATACAAGGATGGGGGCGAATATGGCGCTCTGCAAAACGACGCAGGGAGTAGCAGGTGAAGGTTCATGCAAGAAGGAGGCAGATCATGAAGGAGCAAATGACCATGGGGCCATAGTATTTTAAATATTTTATCTCTTTCTACTCTTGCAATGTTTGAAATTGAAAACTCGAGGTTAACGAGTTTATTTTCATAAAAGAACTAATGCACGCATGACCATCAACCCATTGTGAATCACAGAAACACATGATGTACTTGGAAGAGGTGGACTATGAGCCAGATGTATAGAGTGGATCCATATTCTATACGAATCATGAGGTGTAGTGTACACAAGAGTTACATGAGGCACAAAAGGAAAATTTAACACAGAATAAAATCATTTCATCTCACATTGTCATGATGGAAGAGGCTATGGAAACTCGCATGAATGACATCACCAAATCCTCAAGCAAGTTCAAGCCAAGAAAAATCAAAGGCATAAGGCCAAAGATATCATCCACGGAACTTATAGTTGGGAAGGATATAAAGTTAGAACAGATCCTAGAATACTTGAATTTGGCACTAACAAGAATATTTTGTGGAAAGACACCAGGAAGAGACACGCTCAAATTGTGGATGGAGTCAAATTGGAGCGAGGGTATAACATATATCCCCTATTTCCCTGCCCTCCCGTGAGGATGGTTCTTGCTCAAATTAAGACAAGAGGAGGATGATCAAAATATCTTAGAGAGACATTGGCAATGGGGGCCATCAAACATAATTTTAAAGAACTGGAAAATAGACTTCGACTCCAAAAAGGAGCCACACAATCAGCATCAGGTATGGGTCATTTTACCAGGGCTACCAATGGTATTCTGGAAATAATAGATTTTGGAGGTGATAGGAAACAAGTTGGGAAAATTTGTTGCCCGGAAAAAGGACTCTAAAACCAAAGTAGATCACAGGTGCACCATAATTCTAGTCAAAATTGATATGAGGGAAGGAATTTATGAAGAACTAATAATAGTAATGCATGACATCCTATGGAAGCATAGGTTGGATTATTAGAAGCTTCCATTCAGGGGTTACAGTTGTCACCAGGTTGGTCATTTGCAAAAGGATTGCACTGAGCGCAAGGAGATCCCTCAATTTAAAAATATATGGGTAAAAAAGTCAACCAACGTGACCATGAATGATACAACATAAGGTGGTGGAAATGTAAAAGGTGGCGAGGGGAAGACGCTCGTCAAGTCTATGGCTAACAAAGAAAAAGAGAAGGATCAACTAGGTGGAAAATCATCGAGCACATTGATGGACCACTTTGAAGGAAAAGTCAACAATAACGCATCGAGCAGTTCTCAACAAAACAAAGCATCATCCCTAGAAAATAGAGGTACTAATGCTATTATCCCACCTATAAACCCTTTGTGTTTAATTAATAATGAACTAAATGAGAGCTTAATGATTAATGAAACAAAACCACTTTCAAGCTCTCCCACACCTCGAAAGATAGTAGCACTAGCTAACAAAATCTAGGTGGACCAAAGAAAGGACTATAAACTACGATCAAAAAGTCTTCAGAAGGAAGAAGAGGAGTGCATCTCAACGAGAGGCCTAGCTCTCAACCCCCCCTTAAAATATTTGGCCGAAAGGAAATCACTACTATCAAAGGAACACAAACAAGTGGTTTTGGACGTTAAACAAGAGAAACAATCAACAATAAGCTGAGATCTTAGAGTAGAAAAAACACCAATTAGGGGTACTTAATGATAGTCCTTTCTCTCAACGCAAGGGGGCTAGGGGGGCATCCAAAAATAATGTTAGATTTTTATCATTTAAGCAATATGATCTTAGGATCTTATCTAAGAGAATAACATGCACATCAATCAATCATAAGAGACAATAGACACAAAGATTTTCCTCGGGGAAACCATAAAGGAGAAAACCTTGCAACTTCCACAGAGATAGAATGAGCACCAATGGAAATAGTAAAACCCAAAGACAAAAAGATGATCTCCAACAACTGTTCTCTCTCTCACTTGAAGAATGACCTTAAGAAACCAGCTCAAGGGAGTGAAGATTCAAAAGGGAGAGACTATGCAGCCATACTTCATAAGAGTATCTCAAATAAAAGAACAATTGGAGGCTATCAATGACATGGAGGAGGAAATAGAAGTTGTGACAACCACCTTGAATGGTATCCCAAGGAATCCGGAATATTTCATTAGAGGTATATGTCCTATAATGAATCTCACCAAGTTTAGCATAATTTTGGAAGAATGTGTGCAAGAAGGGAAATAAGAAGTTCCATGCCCAAGAATTTGCAGACGATGAATTAGATAAATAAAAGAACAATGAATATGAATATTCCAATGAAGAATATGTTTTGATTTCATCCCTTACTGGATTAGTCTCTCATTGAAGTAACACTTGGCTCATAGAAAGTGGATCCTCCAAACATATGACAGGTTATAAAGACTCTTTTCAATGTCTTTTCAAAGAATAATATCCTTACAAAGTAAAGTTTGGAGATGACTATTAATATCCAATCAAGGGAATGGGAGAATCCTTTTACAAGTTGGACTCAGGGAATTAAATGAAGATGAAGGAAGTCCTATATGTCCCAGGATTGACGAAGAATCTACTTTATATCTTAGATCTAGATAAGAAGGGCTTTAGATTTGCTCTTCTAGATGGAGAAGTACTTATGTGGCACTGGCTAAAGGGAAATAAAATAGATGATGCAATTATGATTGGTGTAGAAGAAGGAGGAATTTACAAGATATAAGGACATACATATGCAAATCTAACAACAATTTCCATAAACCCATTTGAACTATGGAATTGGATACTTGCACATGTGAACTACAAATCCCTACCAATTATTAGAAAGGTAGTCATAGGTATACCATAAATTCAAATAAATCATGAAGGATTTTTCATAGGATGTTCTCAAGGGAAGAACACCAAGAATCCATTTTGAAGTAGCAATAGTAAAGAAAAACAGATCTTGGACATTGTTCATTCAGATGTACGCAGTCCAATGTTAACCAATTCATTTAGCAAGTATATTTATTGTGTTTCTTTTATAGATGACTATTCCCGCAAGACTTGGATTTACTTATTGAAAGGAAAAATTAAGTATTTTAAATATTTAAAGAATTGAAGGCTCTCGTGGAAAACTTATTTGAAACGAATATTAAGACCTTGATATCCTAGAATGGAGAATACTTCACTTCAAATGCAATAAAATATTTTTGCAAAGAAGCTGGCAATGAGAGGGAGCTCACCACACCCTATAATCCTAAATGGAATGGAGTAGAATGAAAAAAGAATAGAACTATAATGGAAGCTATGAAAACCATTATTCATGATCGAGAATTTCCCAGGAATCTATGGGATGAAGCAGCTAGAACCACAATATATGTTCATAATAGAATTTCTCATAGTGCTCTTGGGAGCAAAACTCCAAAATAAATGTTTAACGAAGAGAAGCATGAAGTCAACCACCTAAATATTTTGGTATTTCTTGTGTTTATACATTTTCCTAAGGATAAAATAACAAAATTGGACCCTTCCAAAAATAAAATAATATCTGTTGGATATGTTGATTAGTCTAAATCTTATAGAGTGTACATTCTATGTTATCACCAGATCGAGATCAGAATAGATGTTATATTTGCTGAAGATGTAGCTTTCAATAAGTACAATAAATAACCACACCGATGAAGATCGAGAAGAAGAACATGAATCCCCCAAAGTTGAAGAAACATTTAGAATTCCAATTAGAGGTGTTAAAGAAGAAAAAATACCATAATACCATTTCATGGAAGAGCCTCGAAGGCCTATGGATATGCCCCAAGAGATGATCTCACATAAAAAAAGACCATTTTGGGCTCATAGTCATTCAAGGTTCAAAAAAATTTGGAGCTCTAGAAGGAAGAAAAATATCAAGGATCTATTCCAGCTATGTGTCCTTGATGTGTAATCTTGTTGATACATAACCTACATGTTTTAAATAAGCTACAAAGAAGAAGGAATGGATGGATGCAATGCTCAAATAATACTAATCTATCATAAAGAATGATGTTTGGGAAGTAGTACCAATACCAAGAGAGAATTTAGTTGTTTGTTCAAAGTGGATATTCAATACAAAACATTCAAAAAATAAAAGTATTGATAAGTATAAGGTAATATTTGTAGCTCGAGGATTATCACAAAAAGAAGGAATTTATTATCAAGAGAATTTCACATCAGTAGCAAGATATACCTAAATCAAAATTGTTATTTCCTTGGAAACTAATATGAAATGGAAGCTACACCAAATATATGTAAAAATGACATTTCTATATGGTGTGATAAAAGAAGAGGTATACATTGAAAAACCTCCATGTTTTGAAACCCGTGACAAAAATTCACGTGTATGCAGATTGACGAAAGCACTATAGGGGTTAAAGAAAGAAACCAGAGAATGGTATGGAAGAATTGATGGATTCCTGATGAGGTTAGGCTTTACCAAAAGTAAAGAAGATTCCAACCTTTACTATAAGATTGAAATCGAAGGACTCATAATTCTATTTCTATATGGTGATGACCTATCCCTAACAAGCGAGGAGAAGCTCATCAATGAATGCAAGAAGAATTTTGTTGCAAAATTCGAAATGAAATATCTTGGCATGATGCATTATTTTATCGATCTTGAAGTATGGGAGTTCCCAAAGGAATTTTTTCTAAATGAAGGAAAATATGTTTTCAATATCCTAAATAGATTTAGGATGTTGGATTGCAAAGAAATGAACACTCCAATGGTGACCAACTTGAACTTGTTGAATGATGATTCCTCAAATACAATCGATGTTACATTATACTTATAGATTATTGTCTCTTTGATGTATTTGACAAATACTCGTCCAAATATATCTTTTGATGTAAACACACTTAGTCAGTATATGGTGGATCCCAGACATGTTCACCTAGTTTTTTGTGATGATGCAACTGATGTCTACTATGATAATCAGAGTTGCATCGAGCTGAAAGAGAACCTGGTATTTCATGACAAGTCAAAAAAAATAGAGATAAAGTTACATTATATTCAATACATGGTGAAAAAAGGAGTTGTGTATATCTAATATGTTCCTACATAGGACCAAGTGGAAGATATATTAACATATCTCTTGTGTTTCTGAGACAATATTGGTGTAGTTCGAAAGGACCTCCCTCGAAAGAGGGAGTGATGGTGATGATGATGTTGTTGTTGTTGTTGATGATGATGATGATGATGATGATGATGATGTAGGTTTCATGTTGCAATGGTGCAGTAGCTCAGTTTAGGTATGGTATGTATGGCTAGGATTTCTTGGTATGAAAGGTTTAGTAGTCCATATAAGGCATATTTGATGCTAGGGGGATTGTTAGTGGCTGAGAAAATATGAAGAGACCTGAACTTTAAAAATTTAATCCACAATTGTAGTTTAGGTAGATCTCAACAATAATCCAAGGAAATAAATAAATGAAACTATAGAACCCAAGATATACCCTAGGAAAACCCTCCAATGATTCAGAGTATAGAAACACAAGAAAACAATCTTAGAGTATGATTGATAATTAGCAGAGAATGCTTACGGCACAAGAGGATATTTATTTTTTGACAACACAAGAGAGGATATATCAAATGGAACATTGTAATGATCTTTCTAAGTGCATAAAACTTTAATAACAAGTCAAATTAGGTCATACAAGGGAGGTAGCAAATATGTGCATGCTTCAGTAATTTGTTAAAATTGAGAACACTGTATTATATTCAATAATGTGCCCCCACTAATTCACTGAGTGTAACTGCCTATAACTGAGTTGTTAACTAAATGAACTGAACTAAACTAAATGGAATTGCATGTAACTGAAAGGAACTGAATGTAATTGAACATAACTGAATGTAACTGAATAAACTCAATGTGACTGAACATAAGTGAACGTAACTAAACAAAAATGAATATAATTGATTGTAACTGAGCAGAACTGAATGTAAATGAACATAGCTGAATGCATCTAAACAAAAATGAGTGTAACTGAACAAAACTTAATAGAACTTAATATAACTTAATGTACTAGTTCTTCTCCATTAGTGTCATCTTCAAAAACCACTTGCATAAATTATGGAGTTGTTTCCTTAATTGACTGAACTTGTTTTATCACAACTAAGAATCAACTAATGTCTTACTAATTTGAGTTCACTAGGAGGCATACATGGGAAATTCAAATTCTCTCTCTATCTCTGTGCTCGTATTAATTTTCTCTGCATGGTCCATATGTGTTTTCCTTAATTCTATATCATATCATACTCACAATAATTGTTCCAAACCTATGATCATATGTATTACCCCAAGTCATATAGTCACATGCTAAATTAAATCACTCTAGCGATAGTTAATCCCTAAAGGACACTTTTAGCACGTGTTTACCATGACTAGCCATACATCACATAGTATATCCTCAAGACTTAATAAAACATAATTCAGTTGGAATCATGATTGGCGTTAGACCAAAACCTACAGGTATTAATCTCCATAGTTAGGATCTTGGGAGGTGCTTAGTCCATGTAATGAAACTCACAGGGAGTGTTGAACCCAATGTCCAACAATATCCCCCCCAGTGAAATTCGGGTGAGCTTCGAACCCTTGACATGTTACTCTAATACAAATTATTAGAATCATGATTGTCATTAGACCAAAACCTGCAGGTATTAATCTCTGCTACAATCACCAGAGTTATGATCTTGGGAGGTGTTTAGTCCATGTCACGAAACTCATGGGGACCGCCAAACCAAATTTCCAACAAAGTCATGTAAACTTAATACACCATAAGTTACAGACTTGATACAACACAAGTCTCATACCTTATCATAATTCCACGTTCTTAAACATAAGATCCTAGTACAAGGATATCTCTCAAATAGGACTTGATCAAGGTCCTAGCTTGATACAACACAAGCTCTTTAACTTAACACAGTAAGTTATTCACCTTAATAAAACATAAGTTCTCAACTTAATAGGACTTGATCAAGGTCCTAGCTTGATGACTCTCGAAGTTGTACATCTAACAATCCTTATCAATGAGGGATACATTCTTTGTCATACCAGGAATTTCCTGCCACGCCAAGCTTATCTTGAAAGTGTTAGGACTTCGTCACAGATAGAGGAGTGTCACAAATTTTCAATATTCTCATTAGTAGCTATGTACTAGAATTCATTTTACATGACCATGACTTCAATGAAGTAAACCTTCATCTCAAAGTTTTATCATAACACACATATATAGGGTTTTCTAGAAAGCTTGACACCTAATAACTGCAGGCTCAATTATTTCACCCTACTAAGTATATTCCGAAGCTACACTACTCCTTGGTATGTAATACTATCCACAAAACAAATTTTGATTCTAAGGTACTCTCAGAAATACATCTTGCTTCTATAGTACTAGTTGCAATACACTTAGCGTTTGTAGTACTAGCCACAAATTACAACGCTTATCTTAGGCTAAAACAATAATTGGATAACACAATCATATAATAAGACTGCCTTGTAATAAATATCCTATTCTAATGTACCTCAAAAGGTACTCAAACATATGCCTAGTAGCAAACATAAAATACAACAGGTCTACTCAAAGACAAAATAGCTACTTACACATAGTAGCATCATCTGGATCCAATCCAGAATAAAGTTTCTTTAAACTAAAATCCATGGAATTTAGATCCATCATATAAAAAATTATACCTCTTATATTTTCTTTAACTCTTCAACATTTTTTGACTTTTTGAATAGTATGCTATCTGGAGAAGTTCTCAGTCATATTTCCATTCTTTATGATGTTATTCAAGGCCTAGTCACTTTCTAAGTAATTATTCTCTTTATACTGAAGCACCCCAACTAACTCTCCGAGAGGTTTAACTATTCTCTGACAGTTCAAACTATAAATATTATTTACTATCAATAGTCTTTGAGAGTTTGACCATGTATTTTATCCTATGGATTCTCTCCACATGGTATCCTATCCCCTGGTTTCCAGAGTCATGTACCATGACTAAATAGTGGGGACTTTATTGTTGATGTAATTGTAACTTCAGAATGTATTCACTTGTATATCTTATGTATTGTACCCCAATGTTTATTATGTGATGTGTCTGTAATGTACTTGAGTCATGTCATGCCCCGATGTTCCTATCAGGAGGTTCTATAATGTAAACAAGTCATGTCAAGTCATTATGGGTAACCCTCCTATTGATCAAGGGTTAAAGTCCTCGTAGTTCCAGGGCAATAGGGTTGTTAGACATAACCTAGTGAATTCAGCCCTATTAGGGTTTAGTCAAGTTGGGAATTAGTATAAATAGAGAGCTAGACTCTCTATTTATCACACACTCACTCACACTCAGTTGTAGCACATAGCTGAGGAAGAAGAAGACACTGGGGCTAGGAAGAAAGAGGTTACTGCTGTTAGGAGATCATCTTACTGTTTTGGGGTTTTACTTTTGGTGCTGATTCTATCTCTAAGGAAGTTGCAGGGCTTTCTCTATTTATGGTTTCCCCGAGGAAAAACATTGTGTTCATTGTCTCTTGTGTTTGATTGCTGTGCTTTTTATTCTCTTAGTTAAAGATCCTAATATAATGCTAGCTTAATGTTAAAAATCCAACATGGTATCAGAGCTAACCTGAGAAGAAGACATTGTGCAGCTACGGGAACTAGGGCTTCCTACCTTGTGGATCTCTCTCCATAGATTTTTAGAAAAAGAAGTTTGGATTAACTCTCCTCCCTAGGGTGCATATTTATGTCGAAGCAGAATCCAATTATGAGGTTTTTTAGTTTTGGTCCCGACACTACTGCTGGAAATTAGGGCTTTCCACAAAAGTGGAATTTTTTAGTGAGCCCAGGCCTGGATTGATCTCCTCCTCAAAATTGAATTTTAGAGATCAAGATCAAAGCATTTGGTTGGATAGAACTCCAGAAAAGCAAAATCCTAATCTGCTCTCGAACCAATACTATAGAATTTTGGCTCCAAATCCAGATCTAACATCTTGACCTGGTAAGATCTAAATATTTTGTATTTCCATTTGAGGTTCTCAGTTAAGATGTCTCATCATACCAAGCTTGATGAAAAGCTTGAGGGAGCTGATAACTTCTGAGCCTGGAAGTATAGGATCTCCGTGGTCCTAGAAGAAAATGAGTTGGACTCCTATATCAGTGAGGAGGTTCTAGTTCCAGAGGGAGATGAGGCTAAGGACTTACATAAGAAGAAGTTGGTTATGGAAAAGAGGATAATTGTTGATTCAATCAAGGATCACCTCATACCACAGGTTTCCTCCCTAAAGACACGTAAAGCTATGTTTGATGCCCTAACCAAATTGTTTGAAGGGAAGAACATAAACCGAAAGATGACTTTGAGAAACCAACTGAAGAATGTAAAGATCCAGAATGTAGAAACCATACATTCTTACTTTACAAGGGTATCTCAGATCAAGGAACAACTGAAAGCAATAGATGAAGAAGTGGAAAATGCAGAGATTGTAATGACCACCTTGAATGATCTCCCTAGATCATGGGCCTCCTTATTCAAGGAATCTATGCCAGAAAGAAGTTAGTCAAGTTCAGCATACTATGGGAAGAATGCTCTCAAGAAGAATCTCGGATAGAAGCTCGAGAAGAGAAGATGGGAAGTGAAGATCAAGCTCTCATAGTTCACTCCAAGAAAATCAAAAGAAACTCTCATCATGCCAGAGGTAAGACCTTTCACCATAAAGATAACATTAGAAAGGACTTATCTAAATTAAGATGCTATACATGTGATGAAAGAGGACACTTTGCCAAAGACTGTACTAGAAACAAGATTAACTCCGATAAGAAGAAGGGAAACAAGAGAATACATCATGCTCATGTTGCAGAGGATGATGAACCTTCCACAAAGAGAACCATATATGAAAGTGAATATTTTTCAAGTGATGAAGAATATGTTTTGATTTCTGCTCTTATGGGAAACATTACTCATGGAAGCAATGATTGGCTTATATAAAGTGGGGCTTCCAAGCATATGACAGGATTCAAGGAATCCTTTGTGAAACTATCAGAACATGACTCACCTCAGAAGGTGAAACTTTGAGATGACTACCAGTATCCAATAAAAGGTAGTGGGGAATCCTCCTATAAGCTGGACTTTGGAAAGTCTATGACAATGAAGGAAGTATTGTTTGTACCAGGACTAAAGAAGAACCTCCTCTCCATATCTCCATTATATGCAAAAGGAATAAGGGTTGCATTTATAGACGGCCAAGTTATCAATTGACCAAAGGGAAAGACTATTAATGATGCAGTAGTGATTGGGGAACAAAAAGGAGGTCTATACAAATTGAAGGGCCATCCAGAACAAGCCTTGGTCCATGACATAGTAGAGCCAAAAGAACTTTGGCATAGAAGGCTTGCACATGTGCATTATAGAGCACTACCAATTGCAAGCAAAGCTCTTGAAGGTCTTCCAAAAATTCAAGCAAAACATGATGAAGTCTGCAAAGGATGTGCGAAAGGAAAGAACACAAAGAAGACATTTCCAAGTAGCGAGAGAAAAGCAAAAGGAATATTGGAAATCATCAACTCCGATGTATGTGGTCCAATGTCATCAAGTTCACTAAGCAGGTATGTATACTATGTTTCTTTTATTGATGAATTTTCTAGGAAGACATGGATTTAATTCATGAAGAACAAAGATGAAGTATTCAGCAAATTCAAGGAATTCGAAGCCTTGATCGAGAACCACACTGAAAAAAAGATCAATACTTTTCGATCAGATAATGGCAGAGAATTCACATCAAATGAATTCAAAGAGTTATGTAAATACTTAGGGATTAAGAGGGAGTTGTCCACTCCATATAATCCACAACAGAATGGGATTGCAGAAAGGAAGAGTATAACTATCATGGAAGCTGCAAGAGCAATGCTTCATGATCAAGATCTTCCTATGCATCTATGGGCAGAAGCTGCCAGAACACCAGTGTATGTACATAACCGTACTCCACACAGAGTACTCGAGAACAAGACACCTGAACAAGTCTTCTCTGGCAAGAAAATAGAAGTCATCCATCTCAGAATATTCGGTTGTCCAGTGTACATACACATTCCAAAAGAGAAGAGAACAAAATTACATACTTCAGGAAAGAAGGGTATATTTGTGGGATACTCTGAAATCTCGAAGGCTTACAAAATATACTTCCAAGGATTCAAGAATATTGACATTAACAGGGATGTGAAATTTGATGAATACTCAGCTTACAACAAATCTAGAAAGAGACCTATTGAAGAACCCAAAGAAATAGGAGCACCCACAATTCATGATACAACCATGAATGAAGAAAATCAAGAAGAAGATCGAGAATTTTAAGAACCACAAGAACCTGCAGATCCACCTCAGGAGAAGAATCGTCACAAGAGGAAACTTGCTTGGGTATGAGAAGTTATCCAAGGTGTGGAAAGATATGGGGCTCCAGAAGAGAATCACATAGAAAGAAAGAGGACCAGATCCTACTCAGGATATGTAGTATTATTATGTGATTTCATCGATAAAGAACCTTCCAATTATGAAGAAGTGGAAGAACGGAAAGAATGGAAGGATGCTATGATCAAAGAGTATCAATCGATCATGAAGAATGATGTTTGGGATTTTTTCCCAAGACCATAAAGGAATTCTGTTGTAACTTCCAAATGGATCTACAAGATCAAGCATGTTGCAGATGGTAGCATTGAAAAATATAAAGCAAGATTTGATGCTCATGGTTTCTCCTAGAAAGAAGGAATAGAATATGAAGACAATTTTGCACTTGTAGCTAGATACACTTCCATCAGATCAGTACTTTCTTTGGCTGCAGTGATGAAATGGAAGATACACCAGATGGATGTCAAGACTGCTTTCTTGAATGGTGTAGTGGAAGAGGAAGTGTATGTGGAGAAACCACTCGGTTTTGAGACACATGACATGGAGTCTCATGTATGTAAGTTGAAGAAAGCCTTGTACAGTTTGAAACAGGCACCCAGGACATGGTATGACAGAATTGACAAATTTCTATCCAGTTTGGGCTTTACCAAGAGTAAAGCAGATTCTAAGCTTTACTACATGGTTGAAGATGGAAACCCAGTGATGTTCCTACTATATGTAGATGGTCTGTTTGTAATAGGTATGGATGGGTTGATTACTGATACGAAGAGGAAGCTTGTTGCTGAGTTCTAGATGAAGGACTTAGGTATGATGCATTATTTTCTAGGAATGGAGGTGTGGCAGAATGCAGATGGAATTTCCCTGGGACAAGGGAAATATTTAGTAGAGATCTTGAAGAGGTTCGGGATGATGTACTGCAAGGCCATGAACACACCTATGGCATCAAACCTGAAGCTATTGAGTGACGCTTCATTAGAATTGGTTGATGCTATGATGTATCGTCAAATGATTGGATCCTTGATGTACCTGATGAACACGAGACCAGATATTTGCTTTACTGTAAACACCTTGAGCCAATTCTTGACAGATCCGATACATGTTCAGTTGATTGCTGCAAAGCATATTCTGAGGTACCTGAGGGGTACAGTTGATTATGGGCTCAAGTATGAGGTGAGTCAGAAGATTAACCTGGAGGGTTATGTTGATTCAGATTGGGCAGGTAGTGCCACCGATAGGAAGAGCACTTCAGGGTGTTGCTTCAATATGGGATCAGGTGTGATCTCTTGGTTTACCAGGAAGAAATCCTATATGGCACTGAGTACAGCTGAATCAGAGTATGTCGCAACTTGTTCAGCTAGTTGTGAGGAAGTATGGCTGAGGAAGCTACTGTCTAATTTATTTGATCTCTAGTTAGATGCTACTTGTATATATTGCGACAACCAGAGTTGTGTGAAGTTATCGGAGAACCCAGTGTTCCATGAAAAGTCGAAGCATATCGATATCAAGTATCACTATATTAGGGATATGATGCAGAGGGGAGCAGTGAAGCTCCAGTATGTTGCAACGGAAGAAAAGACAGCTGATGTGTTGATGAAGCCAATAGCCAGAGTGAAATTTGAGTACTTCAGGGAGAAGCTTGGTGTTCTCCAGATCGAGGTTCCTTCCAAGGGGGAGTGATGAGTCCATGAGACATTCTGACATGGTGAGAGGATTGGTTCCTTCCATGGTCAGATGTAAGGGCTAATCCATTTTGTCATGGTGAGAGGATTGATTCCTTCCATATTAGATATGAGTGCTAAGCCATTCTGATATGACTGTAGGATTGGTTCCTACATGATCAGATATAAGGGCTATTTCCATTCTTAGAATGGAGGTGCCTATTTAGTTACCAGGAATACTGAGTCTAGGACTAAGCTCCATTCTGATATGACTATGGGATGTGTTCCCACATGATCAAAAATGAGTGCATGGCCATTCTGATGTGATTGAGGGAAGTGTTCCCACTTGATAATATATAAGGGATAATGCCATTCTATTGTAGAATGGAGGCACCTGGTCAGTTACCAGGAACCCTCAACCTAGGGTTGAGAGCCCTTCCAGCATGGTTGGATGTAAGTGTAGATCCCTTCCAACATGGTTATAGGATGTGTTCCTGCATGGTTGGATGTAAGTGCAGAGCCCTTCCAGCATGGTTGCAGGATGTGTTCCTGCACGGTTGGATGTAAGTGCAGAGCCCTTCCAGCATGGTTGCATGATGTGTTCCCGCATGGCTGGATGTAAGTGCAAAGCCCTTCTAGCATGGTTGCAGAATGTGTTCCTACATGGTTGGATGTAAGTACAAAGACTTTCTAGCAAGGTTGCATGATGTGTTTCCGCATGGCTAGATGTAAGTGCAGAGACTTTTTTATCATGGTTGTAGGATGTGTTCCCGCATGGCTACATATAAGTGCTGATCCTTTTTGATAGGGTTGTGGGATGTGTTCCCACATGATCGAATGTGAGTGCTGGGCCTTTCTGATGTGATTATAGGATTGGTTCCTACATGATCAAATGTGAGTGTTGGGCGTGCCTTTCTGACATGGTGTTGGATGTGTTCCTCTCATGGTCAGATGTAAGTGTTGGGCAGGCCATTCTAACTTGGTGTCACATATAAGTGCTGAAGAAGGCCTACATGGAGGCTAGGCCTACAACCAGCATGAAAAAGGTCTGGCTCTGTAGAACTTTTTGTGACGAGAAGAATCATGAGATAGCATCCATGATGATGATCCAGTGAGGATGATCCAGAAGTGATGATCCAGATCAAGTGATGATCCAGATCCAGAGACGATGCTCCAGTGATCATCCAAATCGAGTGATGATCCAAATCCAGTGATGATGATCCAAATCGAGTGATGATCCAGATCCAGTAATGATGATCCAGATCAAGTGATGATCTAGATCCAGTGATGATGATCCATATCGAGTGATGATCCAGATCTGATGATGAAGATGAATTGAAGTTGAAGATGAAGATGACAAGAAATCGACGATGATTCATATGATACAGAGAAGAAGAATTGTGCTGATAAATTGTGTTGAGAGAATACCTTCCTAGTTAAGAGGGAGTATTGATGTAATTGTAACTTCGGAATGTATTCACTTGTATATGTTATGTATTGTACCCCGATGTTTATTCTGGGATGTGTCTGTAATGTACTTGAGTCATGTCATGCCTCGATTTTCCTATTGGGAGGTTCTATAATGTAAATAAGTCATGTCAAGTCATTGTGGGTAACCCTCATATTGATCAAGGGTTAAAGTCCCCGCAGTTCTAGGGCACTAGGGTTGTTAGAATCACCTAGTGAATTCGACCCTAGTAGGATTTAGTCAAGTCAGGAATTAGCCTCTCTATTTATCACACACTCACTCACACTCAGTTGTAGCGCATAGCTGAGGAAGAAGAAGACACTGGGGCTACGAATAAAGAGGTTACTGCTGTTGGGAGATCATCTTATTGTTTTGGGGTTTTACTTTTGGTCTTGATTCTATCTCTGAGGAAGTTGTGGGGTTTTCTTCATTTATGGTTTCCCCGATGAAAAACACTGTTTTCATTGTCTCTTGTGTTTGATTGTTGTGCTTGTTATTCTCTCAATTAAAGATCCTAATATAATGGTAGCTTAATGTTAAAAATCTAACATTTATCTGCTAGTGCATGTGAAGACACATCAATACTACCTCTTCAACTAGGGGATTTCTTATGTACCATACCAATATTTTCCCAGACAGAGGCTTAGTAAGAATGCTAGCAATTCTGCTCATTTGTGGATATGTACTATGTTTCAAATATAACTAACTATGAACCTCATAAATATTTACTACTTTACAACATGCTCTACCTAGAGAAACATAATTGATCTTCGTTGATCAATGCACTAGTCATAATTCATATATCTTTGAATCTCTCTTTCACTGATCAAGACATATTCAAGTCCACATACACTTGTACCAAGTAGGTACCACAACACATTCTTTGTACATGTATATGTACAAACTATAAAGCATATAACACATCTTCGGACCTGTGACTAACCAAATACATCTCAACTGACTTGAGATCCTCAAAATATGAAATAATAATTAAAAATTTCATATTTTTCTTCATATGTGTGGCCATGGATTTGTAGTCCATCATCTAGAAACTCTTCGGACTCTTTTACTGCACATTTTCCTTAACTGAGGAAAATATTTGTCTAGAGATTGACACACCACTAATCATAAGAATCATAACAAGATCATTAAATATTGTTCTTATATTCCTTATGAATTATGAGCATCATGTAGGTCTCCCTTTTTACAGGAGGTACATTAACCAGTTATAGTGGTTATTCGAGATCTATCGAGACTAACAACTCCCTCTCACCATGTGAATGTGAGAATCATAATTGGGGTCCTCCATCACTAAGACTTCATGCTCATCTATGTCTGAATATCTTCTTAACAGATGAATGTAAATAAGATAATTTAATTGTATTCAATATTCTTAACATCTCTCATAATAGGATTAGGGATTCTATTTTGACTTGTTCCTAATACATAGGAACCTCCCAATATGCTACCAGAAGCTTCTTGCTTCACAGCATCACGTTCTCTTTCAGGATCAACCATCATAATTTCTCTTCATTCAATGCATGCCATTTTTCTTCTAGGCTAGGGCATATAGTTTTTCCCTACAAGACAAATTCAATGAAGTCATTAACAACCTTACATAATGATAAACAACACATACTGACATGCAAAACATTCTAACCAATGTTTTAGTATAACCAAATCTCGCGAATTTTAATTACATGAATACCTCAATTTATTTGCAGTGGTTCATATAGTTATGTACACATGTTGTCTTTGGCTTCCCTTCTACCCATGTTTAGTATGTTATGCATAGAGCAAAAAATCCAAAGATATCAATCTGACAGAGCAAGGCTTGGTCGACAACACCTGCGACAGGCGCAGATGCAATATCACCTAAGATATATTCCTTATGGGTAACTGCCAAAACTAGGTTTCTGCAGTTAAGTGGGGGATATCATGTCCCTTGGAAACACACCAAGGGGCTCAACTAAGGATGATGGGTGGGGTTTCGACACTTATTCTACACATCCAAGATATGACATGATTCCTCCTTATGCAAGTATTATATCAACAACCCAATGCATCGTAAATACATTCATAATAACAGTGCAACGAATACAAACATACTCTTGTAAGAAAATACATAGGCATTCACTCACAACAACATATGTACATGCATCTTAAACAAATTTATCATTCATACATTCTAAATGGTAGCTAACATGGAAACCCATCCAAGAAAAACCACAAAGGCGCTCTTCCTTTGGAATGAGAAATGTATGAAAACATTAAATATAGTTATGTACACATTAAATCAATGTTTCGACATAACCTCATTCACACTTCCTGTAATGTTTTGCAGTTCTATATCAGTATTATATTTAGATCTGATGAATATTTATGCAAGCCCTTATCTTCTTAACATGAATTTGTCTATTTACCAATAAAATAGAAATATTGTAACATATTATTTTAGTCATGTTTATACCATAACATCATTCCTAATCCCAAGATTATAGATTGTGATGAAACAAAATATGATTTTATAAAAGCATATGATAATCGAATAATCATGCAACCCAATATTCATATCTCATGAATAAATCACGTAGCCCAACATTCATATCTCATGAATAATCATGCATCTCTATATTCACATCTTTATGAACAATCTTTGTAAATGACGTGCTAATTTTTGGAGAAGGATCATTTGGAAACCTTCAAAACCTAGTAAAAATATTAGATACTTATTAGAAGGCCACGGGGATGGTTGTTAACTTGTAAAAATGAAAGCGAGTACACAACAATGTGCAAGAATACTTTCTAATATGAGCCAAGGATTTAATCCTAGTCCCAGTAGCCCCAATCTCATAAGGGTTCAAATATATTGGCTTTCAATTAAAACCAAATGCCTATTATTTCCAAGTCTAGCTATGGCTATACAAAAATATTGACAATAGAATATCCATGTGGGAAAATTGTTTCTTGTCCAAGGGAGGGCAATTGGTGTTACTCAAAAAGGTGCTACAGAGTATACCATTTTATTAGGATTCAATTGCATACATTCCAAAAGGAATCTTGACAAAAATCAGGAAAAAAATGCCTCTCTTTTCTTTGGACAACAGGTAAGAAAACATAAGGTATACCATCTATAAAATGGAACGCTCTAGTTCTCCCCAAATCCAAAGGAAGTTGGGGAATCAAGAACCCATAATTGTTTTGTAAAGCATTGGCAGCAAAATATTTATGGAGAATGGTAGAGAATCTAGAATCATTATGGGGAAGAACTATGAGAATAAAATATTGTCAACAAGCCGCCATAAAGAAATGGTTCAAAAATCCTGAAAAAACTTACAAGGATGGGTCACTAGGATGGAAGGCCTTTGTTATAGCTTTCCCATTTGTTGGGAATTGGGTAGCATGGAAAATTGATAATAGAAGCATAAACATAGGTCAGGGTCCTTGGGCAGGATCGGGTGATAGTTTCAAACTATCAGAATGACTTCTATCACAATTCTCAGACCAAAGGATTTGAACTCTGGCCAACGCAAGTTCATAGTACACATAGATGCACAGAGGCACGGTCTGGAGAACCTCACAAGAACTAGGATTAACCAGAAATACAGCAACAGAATGGAGTGGCTACATAAACAAGCTAGGGTTGTGTTTTATCCAGCTGAGGGAACAACAAGGTAAACTAATGTGGACCTAGAATGGAAAGGATGGTCAATACTCAGAAAAAATGGGATATGAAGCAGCATTACATATGCAAGAGGAAGTAGAAGAAAAATGGTGATGGAATAAAATTTGGAAAATCCCAGGACCTTTAAAAACAATCTTAACTTCGTGGTTGGAAATCAGCAATAAATTGTTGACATGGGAAGGTTTGATGAAATGATATTTCAAGGGACCTGCTATTTGCTTACTATGCAGAGTTGAAAGTGAAACGATCTCTCACCTCTTTTTCTTTTGCACATATGTAGGTGCAACATGGGAAAAAACTAGCAGCAAACTGGATCTTTATTTAAATCCAAATGAGGACATCTTGCTAGAGAAAAGATTTAAGAATTGGTGGAACAATGGCAGGGTATGTAGCCATGAAGCCCTCCCTACTCTCTATTTTTTTACCATTTGGGAAACAAGGAATAGAGAATTTTTAAAAAACACTTGGACCCCAGTAGAAATAATTGTAAATGTGCTCATGAAAAAATATTGCAACATCAATTAGACCCCAAATGCAAAAAAAAAAAAAAAGCTTATAGCTCTAGAAATAGATAAAGCCAGTCCATGGGTATATTTTGGTGGAGCCAACCAAGGAGATCCATCACTTGGGATTCCAGGGGGAATATCACACTTGAATGAAACTACAAAATTTGAGATCACCTTTGCACCAAGAGAAGCCTCGAACAACAAAGATGAACTAGTAGCAATTTCTCATGTTAGCTTTGAAAAAACTAATAAAGAAAATACAAGTATTCGGGGACTAAAAGATGACCGTATATTGGGAAAATGGGAAAATCCATATCAACGCACCACATCTCCAACATTTGCTGAAAATGCTCAAAGAGCAGATGGAAGCCTTTGAAACAATATATTTCAAACATATTTATAGAGAATTAAATTATGAAGTTGATAAGCTCTCCAAAATGGCCCGTACTCTCCCTCCAGGAATAATGGAGGTGAAGGAAATTAAGAACAATCAAATTGTAAATCAATATGTATTTCTATAATGGAATTGTGGATGCAAAACACAGAAGCAAAGAAGAATGAATGAACCTTTGTACATTGAATAAATCCCAAAATGAAAGTAAATTATAGGTGATCTTAATGTTTTGAAATGTATGCTCCTAGAGGGAAGTTCATGTTTCTTTGATCAGAATAAAGTGATTTTTTTCCTTGGAAAAAGAATATTTATCAACAATCATGCAGCCCAATATTCATAACTTATGAACAATCATGCATATCTATATTCATATTTTATAAAACAATCATGCATGCTCTATATTCATATCTTATGAACAATGATATATGCTCTATATTCATATTTTATAAAACAATCATGCATGCTCTATATTCATATTTTATAAAATAATCATGCATGCTCTATATTCGTATGTTATGAACAATCATGTATGCTATATATCATATTTTATAAAAACAATCATGTATGCTCTATATTAATATTTTATAATGCATGCTTTATATTCATATCTTATGAATTTTGTTTATTTTCAAATAAATGAAATACAAACAACATATATGCTCACAATTCCTAATCTCAGGAATGTGAATCTCTATATGACTTTAATGAAAAATTTCAAAAAAATATAGATCTAAATGGAGTATAATAAAAAAAATAGGGTACTTATCTTGTATTGTTTTGCATACTCCCTCTTGATCTCTCCTTCCATGCAAATATTACTGGAGTCCCTCCATATTTATATCTTTGAAATTTGAATGCATTCATGATGCAGTGAATCTCTGCATGGAGAAACTGGATCCCATGCAACCAGAGCATATGATCTTCTTCAAGGGAAAAAATTCTTCCAGCGACGGTCATCTTCTTCTTTGAATGAGTTATAAACTCTATTAGGATCTCATTACACACACAATTCATTGAATAATGATAATATATAACAACAAATATCAGGGTTGTTCCATCAATTCATCCACTTTGGGAAAACAACCACAACATGAATTCTGATATTTGCATCTTCAAAGAGCTAATCATATCTCTCAAACAATTGAGAATTTTTTAAATCCACTTGTGATTAATCTAGATCAACCCATTTCGGAAGTGAGTTTTTAACCATTTTGTCTTATTCATCATGAATTGATCAGAATGTCTCCATGAAATTTGTGTCCTGAAAAGTGATGAAAATGGTGCATATTGAATTTCTCTTGAAATCTCCCTTTCATGTATTAAATTTGGGAATACCTACAAGTCAGTCGTCTGGATGGACAGAGATCAATGCCATGAATCCATTCTCTTTGCTCAATACTTCATGATCATGTAGGATTTAGCTTAGATGGGGAAAACTGGGCTTCTTCATGCCCTTACTCCGATACCTTGTTAGTGATTGAGAAAATATGAAGAAAGTTGAACTTTTAAACTTTAATCCACAATTGCAGTGCATATAGATTATAGATATCATCAAAAATCTAATGGAATAAATAAAACAAACCATAGAACACGGGATATGCCCTGGGAAAACCCTCCACTGATTCGAAGGATAAACTTAACCCAACAAGAAATATTAGAGTATGATTTATAATCAACAGAGAATGATTACAACAAAATAACATATTTTTTTTTTCGAGAACACAAGAGAGGAGAGATCAAATGGAGCACTGTAATGATTTTTCCAAGTGCATAAAACTTTAATAACAAGTCAAATTAGGTCATATAAGGAAGGTAGTGAATATTTGCATGCTTCAGTAACTTGTTAACATTGAGAACATTGTCTCGTCTTCAACCATGTGCTCCCACTAATTCACTGAGTTTAATTGCCTCTAACAGAGTTGTTAACTGAATGAACTGAATTAAACTGAATGGAATTGCATGTAACTGAATGGAAGTGAATTTAACTGACCAAAATTGAATGTAACTGAATAGAACATAATGTAGCTGAACAAAAGTGAATATAACTGAATAGAACTGAATAGAACTAAATCGAACTGAATGTAACTAAACAAAACTGTATGTAACTGAACAGAATTGCATGTAACTGAACAAAATTTAATAGAACTGAATGTAACTAGTTCTTCTCCATGAATGTCATATTCAACAACAACTTGCATAAATTAAGGAGTTGATGTTAAGAACCAATGTCCACCCTCCTCTTTATTTCCTTAGTATATTTTGTTGGACACATATTCTTTGTAAGTCATCCTGTTAGTATGTTGTATTATCCCACATCCATGGGAAGTAATGATTGTTTACATTAGACTTAGTATATAAGTGAGTGTTAAGGCTAAGGAAGGTATCAAAAATTTATTTTGTATTGACCTTGCTCAAAGGAGGTTTCCCCCTCAAAGTGTCCTCCAATTAATAAAATCTCTTATGTGCTCCATTATTATGTTATATCGTGCATTCTCATTGTTTATTGTGGGAGGTTCTTCACATCTGGTATCATAGCACTTTCTTGGGCTCGTTGGGTGGAATTTATTTGCAGTGCTTCTTAGCGTTGTGATTATTGCAATAGTTCTTCTTCTTGCAGCGGTATTATTCATTCGGATCAGGGAATAAACCATATCCACTTAACTACGAGAATTACTTGGACATATCCCTAAAATTCATGGTGAGGAGTACCATGGGAACCCAAAAGTAGTTTGCCATTGAGAGGACCTTCCAAGTGAAAAGGGAAATGACCCCTACCTGATTGACTAGTTCCCACCAATGAGGTAAACCAAGAGTTGTCATTTGTGGAAAATTGATTATTTTGTGGTAAACCAAGAGTAAGGGGTACTTCCCCAATACGTAAGTCATTAGACAGCATTGGTGGCTGGGTGAATCCCTTGAACCTTTAGGAACCTGCACATACCTGAGGTCCATATCCATTTACATTTGATAAAGCGTATATTTACATAACCTCCATAGATCATTTCCTCCATTTCTAGTAGATAAAGCACAGATTTCTAGCACTTCCATAGATCATTTCCTCCATTTACAGCCATATCTTCTTTGATTTAGCTCCATTTACCCTAAAAATTCACTGTAATTGCCATAATCCCATTCAACATATTCCTTCCTTGAGGACCCTATCCCAAATTCCACTTCTTGAAGCTCGAAATTCCATATTTTTCTATTTTTATGGTTTTCCGTAAATTTTCTGATTCTCACCCAATCGCCTTCAAATTTTGCTACAGTGTTTGTTTCCCATTTCCGCTTCCTTGTCCCTCTATGACAAATTTTCTAATTCCTTCACCCTACCTTTGAAATTATCATTTTTTTCTTCCTATCCATAAGAAAGTGTCTAAACCTCAGTAAAACCACAATGACCCCACCCAACCCACCCCCAAAATTTTTCCCAACTCAAAATTTTCCTTCTCTAAAATCCTTTCCAATTTTTTTTCTACCCATTTCCGAAAAAAAAAACTGCTTATGGTTGCCAACCGCACCAGAGAAAATAAACAAATGGAAGAAGAAATTTCCACCATCAAGTCCAAAATCTAAGATCTAGATCAAATATTTCTCAGATTCCATCTTCAGCATTCATCCATGAACAATCGATGATAGCCTAAGTCTTCTGTAGACACTGGGTATTCTTCCTCTACCAACTTTCGTCGACCAAAGCTTGATTTTCCCCACTTCAATGGTGATTATCCGAGTGGATAGATTTACAGGGAAGAACAATATTTTAGTCTACATAACATCTTTGATGTCAATAAATTCCCACTTTCCTCCTTTCATTTGGAACATGAATCCATTCAATGGTTCTGTTGGTACATTAAGGATCCTGAAGAGCCCTAATGGACATATTTTTACCAACTTCTTTTGCATTGATTTGACCCTCGTTGTTTTTATGAATTCATGAGATCACTCACCACACTTCGCTAGACTGGCACTATGAGAGAGTATCAGACCGAATTTGGGAGATCGGTCAATCACATAGAAGGATTGTTTAATGCATTCTACAGGAGTTGTTTTATCAGTGGTCTGAAGGATACAGTATGATCTGAGATTAAAATGTTCTTTCCCAACACAATGATGGAAATCCTAGGATTTTCTAAGTTGGAGGAGGACAAGATTAGGGCTCAACAATGCCCCAAATCCACTTTTGTTCCATTCTGAAATATGGCTCCCCAAAGACCTCCAATCCCTCAAACTCCTAGAACCACTCCTATCAAGCATTTATCTAGCGTCAAGATGTGGGAATGTAAGGAAAAAGGGATTTGTTATAATTATGATGAGAAATTCACCTAGGGACATCAATGTGCTGAGCAAAACTCTATCTCTTGGATGTGGCTTCTTCGCATGCACTTGAAATTTGTGAAGCTGTTTAGGATCAAGTAGATGATCAGGTCAACCTTCAACAACCATCTGTTGACCCTCCTTCTCATGCCCACCACCCAGAGATATCTATCCATGTTAGATTTTTCTCATTTAATCAATATGATCTTAGGATATTATCTAAGAGAATAACATGCACAACAATAATCACAAGAGATGAGAGACACAAAGAATTTTCCTCAGAGAAACCATAAAGGAGAAAACCCTGCAACTTCCTCAGAGATAGAATGAGCACCAATAGCAGCAGTAAAACCCAAAGACAGAAAATATTATCTCCAACAACTATTCTTTCTCTCTCACTTGAGAGAGCTTCTCCTCTCTCACTCATGCTCCCTAGTGAGTGAGTGTGTGTGTGATAAATACAGAGGCTCACTCTCTATTTATATTCTTTCGTTCACTTAATGTCCACTCCAATACGTCATCCTCACTTAACAATTACTTATCAGGGACAACATATCTAGGAGAGTCTAATAACCCTAGTGCCCCACAACTATGGGGACTTTGCCCTCCGATCAACAAGGAGGGTTAACCTTAACTCAATTGTGGGGATTATTGCCCTGACTTACAATGGAGGGTTAACCTCAACGACTTTACATGACTTGTTTACATTATTGAATCTACCGATAGGAACATCGAGGCATGACATGACTCAATTACATTACAGATACTTCCCAATAGAAACATTGGGGTACAATACATAATATATACAAGTGAATACATTCCAAAGTTACAAATACATCAACACACCCTCTTAACTAGGAAGGTATTCTCTCGACACAATTGATCATTACAAGTCTTCTTCTCTATATCATCTGGATCATCATCAAGTCATCTTCATCTTCAAGTCATCTTCATCAAGTCTGTATCATCTAGATCATCATGATCAAATGGTGCTATCTCAATTATACTCATCACAGGAAGTTCTACAGAGCCAACCCTTTTTCATGCTGGTTGTAGGCATAGCCTCGAGGTAGGTCTTCATCTTCTTCAGCACTTATATTTGACCCAGTCAGAAAGGCCCAGCACTCACATCTAATCATGGAATGAACACATCAACCATGTCAGAAAGGCTCAACACTTACATGTTACCATGGGATGAACACATCAACCATGTAAGAAAGGCTCAGCACTTATATCTTACCATGGGATGAACACATCAACCATGTAAGATAGGCTCGACACTCACATCTGATCATGGGATGAACATGTCAACCACGTCAGAAAGGCTCAGCACTCACATCTGATCATGGGATGAACACATCAACAATGTCAGAAAGGCTCAACACTTATATCTTACCATGGGATGAACACATCAACCATGTAAGAAAGGTTCAACACTTATATATTACCATGGGATGAAGACATAAACCATGTAATAAAGGCTCTACACTTATATCTGATCATGTGGGATGAACACATCTCGCAGTCGCATCAGAATGGATCTGCACTTATACCTGATCATGTGGGATGAACACATCCCACAATCACATTAGAATGGATCTGCACTTATATCTGATCATGTGAGATGAACACATCCCATAGTCACATCAGAATTTCTCTACACTTATATATGACCATAGAAGGAACCAATCCTACTATGTCAAAAAGGCTCTCAGACTCATCACCTCCCCTTGGATGGAACCTCGACCTGGAGAACAACAAAATTCTCCTTGAAGTACCTGAACTTCACTTTGGTCATTTCTAGCATAGAATCACATCAAGGATGATTACATCCAAGGATAACCTGTGAGATTCACCAGGAATGATTACATCTGAGGACAACCTATAGGACCATTTACATCTAAGCCACCTATGAGCTTCACCAAGATTTTATGCTCAGACAACCTATCTCACTGGCTATGACATAACTCACTCTTTCAAGAGATCTTGAACTAGATCGCATACTGGAGCTTCACTTCTCCTCTTTTGGCTGCACTCGGTGCCATGCAGTATTGCTTGCTACTAAACCAAGAGATCACACCTAATCTCATTTTGAAGTAGCACCTCAAAGTGCTCTTCCTATCAATGCAATGGTATACCCAATATGAATCCATATAACCCTCCAAGTTAATCTTCTTATTCATATAATACTTGACCCCATACTCAACTGTACCCTTCAACTACCTCACTGCATGCTTTACAACCATCAGGTGAACATGTCTCAATATGTTCACAGCAAAGCAAATATTTGGCTCGTATTCATCAAGTACATCAAGGAACAAATCATCTGATGATACATCATGGAATCAACTAAATCTGATGAAGCAACACTCAATAGATTCAGGTTTGATGCCATAGGTGTGGTTATGGCCTTGCAGTACATCATCTTGAACCTCTTCAGGATCTCTATTGCATACTTCCCTTTTCCCAGAGAGATTCCATCCGCATTCTACCACACCTCTATGCCTAGAAAGTGGTGCATCATGTCCAAGTCCTTCATCTCGAACTTGGAAGCAAGTCTCCTTCTTACAACTTTAATGAGTTCCTATTTTCCTGTAAGGAACAAGTCATCCACATGTAACAAGAGCATCACTGGTCTTCCACCTTCAACCTTTAAGCAAAGGTAAATCCTAGAGTCATCAGTAATCTGTCCATCCTGTCGTACCATGTTGAACCTGAGGATCTTTTGCAGTCACTCCCTCTGAAGCGGGGCATCATTCCCCCTCTATCTTTCGTACTCTCTACACTAAAACATTATGTACCAAATTGACAAGTAGCTTCCTCTGCTACTAATATTCTATGTATCCATCTAGGGTCACTAGATACCAAGATCCTCTATCTTGAAAACGTTCTTCTTGCACCAATATGTGAGCTTGTCATCCTCTATAGGATTTCATCTTCAACCTTGTAGCAAAGGTTAATATATTCATCACTCTATGTGATCTTCAAGATCCTCATGTATGTGTTATCCCATGGGTGTCTTCTGAGCTCATACAAGGCCGTCTTTAATTTGCACACATCGGTCTACCTATCATGTTTCTTAACTTCCAATGGCTGCAAATGTCTCTTCGTAGTCTATTCCTTCTTTCTGTGAGAAGCCTCATGCTACAAATATTTCCTTGTATCCCATGATGTTGTCATATACTGCATGCTATATCTTGTATATCCATATGGAAGATACTACGGACTTCCCTTCAGGTCTCGATGTTGCATCCTAGACGTCATTCCTATTGAACTGGTATTCTTGTTCCCTTTCTTCTTGGCTACTTCTTCATAGCTGGAAGGCTCTTCATCAATGATGTCGCTCAATAGTATCACATAACTAGAGTGTCTCTGAGGCCTCTTTCTTTCTTTGAAAGTATCGTCATTTTATTCTTCATCTTGGATTCTTTCTTGAATTGTCATCACTTTTTCTTTGGAACAAGTCTCATCCTTCTTTTATTGTAGGCGATTGTACGTTATCTTTCCTACAAGTCAAATGCACTAGTTGTATGATTAGAAACATTTCATAATGGTAAATTTTTATGCATAAAGATATAATCATGCAACTTTTTTAGCCAATACAACATTCATCCATATCTTAGGGAAAATTTTCTAGATGCCTTTCATCTCTGCCAAGACATCATTTATATTGTGCACTAATCCAATATGTCAGCAAAGAGATTTTATTCTAGATAAGTAGCAATGGAGAGTTGTATAGCACCATGATCTACTTACCCTTCACATGCATATTAGTAGTATATTGTCATTAACGCAAACATTCTATCATGCATAACACATCAACTGAATATAAACAAATGCATAACAAAACAATATCATGAAATGAAAATTGAATACTTATCTTTATTTGTTTCATGGGTAGACTCCTTCTTTCAGCTTCATCATCTTCTTCATTCATAATAGCATCACTTCTTATCCAAATGATCAAGATGGATAAGAGGTTCTTCAAGAATTGAGTTCTTCATATTCCTCATTGCTTGAGGGATCTTCTTTGAATCATGAGAGCTTGATCTTTAGTTGCTTCCATCTTCTTTTCTCTTATTAGGAGTCGAGCTTCTTCTTCTTCCTAGAGTCTGTTAAAAGTAATCACTTCCTTCTGGCACACATTCCTCGAATGAATGAATCCCATGATCCTACGAGGCCATTCAAGGTGGTTATCACAACTTCTGCATTATCCACTTATCCTTCTACTTCTTCAAGTTGTTCTTTGATTTGAGAGACCCTTGTAAAGTATGATTGTATGGTCTCTGCATTCTGGATCTTCACATTCTTCAAATATTTTCTCAAAGTCATCTTTTTATTTATGTTCTTCCCTTCAAATATCTTGGTCAAGTAATCAAACATCTCTTTAGGTGTCTTTAGGTGTCTTTAGGAAAGACACTTGTGGTATAAGGTGATCCTTGATTGAATCAGCAATGATCTTCTTGGCCTTGACCAAGTTCTTCTTGTGTAAGGCTTTAACCTCATCTCCCTCTGGAACTGGAACCTTTCCACTTATGTAGGTGTCCAATTTCATTTTCTTCAAGAACAAGTGAGATCGAATACTTCCATGCTTGGAATTTGTCAGTTTCACCAAGCTTTTCATCAAGCTAATGTGACTAGTCATTTACAAATGAGAACCTCAAATGTAAATAACAAAAGATTAGATCTTACCGATTTGAGGTGTCTGTCCTGGTTCCGGACCTGGCTGATCTAGGGTTTGTCAAAGAAACCCTAATTTTCAAAACTTGGAATCTTTTAGATCTGATTGTATAGAAAGATATAAATCTTCAAGGTGAGCTATCCAATGTACTCCTTTTCTTAAAACAGTGGAGGGAAGCTCCTGGAACAAGAAGCCTTACTTTTCCAATTTGTTCATTAGAAATTCCTGATACTATTTCTATGGTTACTATAAACTCACTACTCCTCTATGTCTGATATTTCATACTAAGGTAAAATCCTTTGTTCTCTTTCCAACACCATAAGTTTTTCTAGAATTGTCTTCACCAATTGGGACTTATGAGAGTTTTCCCAAGGTGACTTATTTCAGGACTATTCATCATAGAAAACTTGTATGAACTGCCACGTGTCCCTGTTTCATCATCAGGGTCTAAAACATTTACGACAGAAATTAAAGTCAGTTCCCTATCTGGAACATCTTGAAAATTTTCATTTGGATATTTTTAGCCCGAGATATTGCAAGTCTCCCTAGGTGTCCTGTTTAGGGATGAATCCTGGAAGAGGCTGGAACCCTGATTTGGAGGAAACATATATCCTGGAATATAGTGAATCTGAGGCTAAACGTTTTACACATGGTACATCAGGATTTTATATTCATCTTGTAAAAAATTTCGCTCCTAAGCCTTCTCCAATCTCAAGATATAGTGAAGTTACCAAAACTACTAGTTTCAGTATTTTAGGGTTTTTCAGGCCCAGGATCAAACTAGGGTTTGACTTTCCTGGAGTTTCACCCAACCAAAAATATCGACCCGGGTCTCTAAACTTAGATTTTGATGAGGAGAGTAATCCTATGCTAGGATTACTCAAAAATTCCTCTTCTATAGAAAGCCCTAACTTCTTGTAGCAAAAACTACAAAATGCCCAGAATCAAATTCTGCTTCGACAGAAAGATGCGCCCTTGAATGGAGAGTTATCCTAGCATCCTTTTGTTGATAGATTGTGGAAAGAGACCCAAAAAATAATAATCCCTAGATTTTGTAGATGCACAGTGTCTTCTTCTCAGGTTAGCTCTGATACCATGTTATATTTTTATCATTTAAGCAATATGATCTTAGGATCTTATCTGAGAGAATAACATGCACAACAATAATCACAAGAGACAAGAGACACAAAGAATTTTCCTCGGGGAAACCATAAAGGAGAAAACCCCGCAACTTCCTCAGAGATAGAATGAGCACCAATAGCAGCAGTAAAACCCAAAGACGGAAAATATGATCTCAAACAACTGTTCTTTCTCTCTCACTCATGCACCCCAGTGAGTGAGTGTGTGTGTGATAACTAGAGAAGCTCACTCTCTATTTATATTCTTTCATTCACTTAATGTCCACTCCAACAAGTCGACCTCACTTAACAATTACATACGAGGGCCGACATCTCTAGGAGAGTCTAATACCCTAGTGCCCCACAACTATGGGGACTTTTCCCTCAAATCAACAAGGAGGGTTAAACTTAACTCAATTGTGGGGAATATTGCCCCGACTTACAATTGTTTACATTATTGAATCTCCTAATAGGAACATCGGGGTATGACATGACTCAATTACATTAAAGATACTTCTTGATAGAAACATTGGGGTACAATACATAAGATATACAAGTGAATACATTCCGAAGTTACAAATACATCAACACTCCATGCATTAGCTGGATTCACCGCCCCATTAAGCATGTGACTTAAGGGTTTCTTCAAGAATATCCCTCTCACGATACTCATTGATTCTGGTAGCACCCATAACTTCATTGACCCTTATATCTCCAAACAAGTTTAATTTTTTATTCATCCTTGCTCCAGCTTTAAAGTTATGATTTCCAATGGTGGAACCTTACCTTACAAAGGAAATTGTTGCAATGTGTGTATCTCTATTGGAGATTATAAATTGCACTCAAACATGATTGCCATGCCCTTGGGAGGATTTGATGTGATTTTTGGCACTCAATGGTTACGCACACTTGGACCCATCTTATGGGATTTTACTGAACTGTGGATGCAGTTTTCAGTTAACGGGAAAAAACACACATTGAAGGGCTTACAATTCGAGTCTCTCAGCATTATCAGCTCACATCACATGTAAAATATCCTTATGAAGAATTCACATGGTTCCATCGCTCAGCTCCATTTCATTCAGCCTCAACCTTCAGAGGTCTCCATTACTCCCTTGGATCTTTCATTCAGATTCATGATTTTTCCAATCCCTTCACTATTGAGAGTGATGCTTGCAACAATGGACTTGGTGATGTCCTACTTCAGCATGAACATCCCTTTGCATTCACCAAAAATTCCCTTTCTGGAAAGGATTTAGACTCCTCTACATATGAGAAAGAAATGATGGTTGTTTTGTATTCAATACAGACGTGGTGGCCATACTTCTTAGGGAATCATTTCTGCATCAAGACTAATCACCAAAGTCTGAAATATTTCCTAGAACAATGGGTCTCATCCCCAACACAAAAAAAATGGATTCGTAAACTCCTGTTTTATGACTATGATATCACTTACAAGAAAGGTATGAACAATCTTGTGGTGGATTCTCTTTCCCACACATTTGATTACCATGTTTCTCGTTCAGCTATTTCTATACATATTCCAAATTGGTTACACTCTCTTCATCAAGGCTATGTCAATGCCTCTTCATTATCTAAAATCATCCAACAGTTTTCCAGTAACCCTTCTATTGTACCACATTACTCTTGGGATGGTTCTTCTCTAAAAAACAAGGATCGTCTAGTGCTTCCCCAAAGCATAGATCTTAAACATGGGGTCTTCTATGAACTCCATGCTTCTCCATCAGCAGGGCACTCTGGACTCCTAAAACCCTATGAGCGAACACAACGTAACTTCTTTTGGAAGAGAATGAAACAAGAAATTCAACAGATGGTTTCCGAATTTGCTCCTTGTTAGCACCATAAGGGTGAAAATACACTCCTTCCCAGATTGTTGGGACCTTTTCCCAATTCCTTCACCCTACGTCTAAAATTCATAGTTTTTGTTTCCTGTCCATAAGAAAGTGTCCAAACCTCAGTAAAAACACAATTACTCCACCCACACCCCCCCCATTTTTTCCCAACTCAAAATTTTCCTTTTCTAAAACCCTTTTCGCTTTTTTTCTACCCATTTCCGGAAAAAAAAACTGCTTATGGTTGTCACCCGCACTAGAGAAAATAAACAAATGGAAGAAGAACTTCCCACCATCAAGTCCAAACTTGAATATTTGGATCAAAAATTTCTTGGCTTCCATCTTTAGCATTCATCCATGAACAATTGACGACAACCTAAGTCTTCTGCAGTACTAGGTACTCTTACTTTACCAACTTTCGTGGACCGAAGCTTAATTTTCCCCACTTCAATTGTGATGATTCGACTGCATAGATTTATAGGGAAGAACAATATCTCAGTCTGCATAACATCTTTGATGTCAATAAAGTCCCACTTTCATCCTTTCATTTGGAACATGAAGCCCTTCAATGGTTATGTTGGTACATCAAGGATCCTGAAGAGCCCCAACGGACATATTTTTTCCAACTTATTTTTCACCAATTTGACCCTCGTGGTTTTGATGACTTCATGGGATCACTCACCACACTTCGCTAGACTAGCACTATGAGAGAGTATTAAACCGAGTTTGAGAAATCGGTCAATCACACAGAAGGATTGTTTGATGCATTATACAGGAGTTGTTTTATCTGTGATATGAAGGATATAGTATGAACTGAGGTTAAAATTTTCTTTCCCAATACAATGATGGAGATCCTAGGGTTCTCTAAGTTGGTGGAGTACAATATCAAGGCTCAACAACGCCCCAAATCCACTTTTGTTCCATTCAGAAATATGGTTCCCTAAAGACCTCCAATCCCTCAAACTCCTAAAACCACTTCTATCAATTATTTGTCTAGCGTCGAGATGCAAGCACATAAGGAAAAAGGGATTTGTTATAATTATGATGAGAAATTCACCTAGGGACATAAATGTGCTGAGAAAAACTCCATCTCTTGGATGTGGCTTCTCCGCCTACACTTGCACTTTTTGAAGTTGTTCAGGATCAAGTAGATGATCAGGCCAACCTTCAACAACCGTATGTTGACCCTCCTTTTCATGCCCACCACCCAGAGATATCTCTCCATGCATTAGATGAAGTCACCACCCCACAAACCATGCGGTTCAAGGGTTTCTTTAAGAAGATACCTCTCACAATACTCATTGATTCTGGTAGCACCCATAACTTCATTGACCCTCAGATCTTCAAACAAGATGATTTTTTTGTTCATCCTTGCTCTAGCTTTAAAGTCATGATTGCCAATGGGGGAACCTTACCTTACAAAGGAAAGTGTCGCAATGTGTGTATCTCTATCGGAGATTATAACTTGTGCTCCAACATGTTTTCCAAGCCATTGGGAGGATGTGATGTGATTTTGGGCACTCAATGGTTACACACACTTAGACCCATCTTATGGGATTTTGCTGAACTGTGGATGTAGTTTTTAGTCAATGGGAAAAAAACACATTGAAGGGCTTACAATTCGGGTCTCTCAGCATCATCAGTTCATATAGCATGGAAAATATCCTTAAGAAGAATTCACATGGTGCCATCGTTCAACTCCATTTCATTCAGCTTCAACCTTTAGAGGTCTACACTACTCCCTTGGATCTTTCATTCAGATGCAACCTTCAGATGCCCTAATTTTCCAATCCCTTCACTATTGAGAGTGATGCTTGCGACAATGGACTTGGTGCTGTCCTACTTTAGGATGAACATCCCTTTGTGTTCACCAGAAAATCCCTTTCTGGTAAGGATTTATCCTCCTGTCCATATGAGAAGGAAATGATGGTTGTTTTGCATGCAGTACAAACGTGGTGGCCATACTTCTTAGGGAATCATTTTTGCATCAATACTGATCACCAGAGTCTGAAATATTTCCTGGAACAACGGGTATCATCTCCAGCACAACAAAAATGGATTTGTAAACTCCTTTTTTATCACTATGAGATCACTTACAAGAAGGGTACGGACAATCTTGTGGTGGATGGTCTTTCCCACACATTTGATTACCATGTTTCTCTTTCATCTATTTCTATGCATATTCCAAATTGGTTATACTCTGTTCATCAAGGCTATGTCAATGCCTCTTCATTATCGAAAATCATCCAAGATAATGATATGAGATTTTCAGACATTTTTTGTATAAAAATGATATGATTTCAATTATTTTCCAAAAAGTGACAATTCACATAAATTCAAGAAAAACTACACTATATAATTGTAAATGACATATTAAAAACATTATATATAGAAATTATATTTCTAAAATAAAGTCTGAAAGTCAAAACATTACTAATATATCTTATCAAAAAATTGTCAAATTTAACATTTTTTTCAAGACGTGAAAGTAATCAACAATATCATGTAAGACAAATTCTTCATCTAAATTGAAATTTTATGGAGCTTGGATTTCTTCATGGACATTAATGTCATCTTCCATTGGGTCTTCTATGTCACTCATTTCAAATCCCTTTCCTTATATGTTAAAATTTTAAATCACGACATTATAAGTCAACATTTAATTATATTTTTCTTCTCTATTTTCGTTTATTAAAACATATTCATAAGTTTCGCTGCTAAAGTTACAAATATTAGAATTTTTCCTATAACAAAAATTATTAAGAAATTATTAAAAACAAAAAAAACAAACAAAAATAATATTTAAAAAAAAAATAAAAACAAAAGTATAAAAATGATTTGTTAAAGAATGTTTAAAAAAATAGAAATAAACAAAAAAAAAACAAAAATAAACACAGCAAATAAAATAAACAAAACAAAACAAAAAAACAAAAAAACAAATAACAAATCAAATAAAAAAACAAATCTTAAAAACAAAAAAACAAATAACAAATAAAATAAAATAAAAAACAACAAAAAATAATAATAAAAAAACAAAATATGCAAAACATTAACAAGGTAGTGTGTAAAAGAGGTAGGGAGGGGTAGTGCGATTCTACCTAACCTATAACGTAAGCCTACCTACTCCACACTACTCCCTTCTCACTCCACTCCACACATCATACTATAGAATATAGTATGATGTGTCGAGTGTTGTGGGAAGGGGTAGTGGGGAGTAGGTAGGCTTACGTAGGGAGGTAAGTAAGGTAAGACAAAGTAAGTTAATATTTGTTTTTTATTTTTTTTGTTTTTGTTTTAGTTTTTATTTATTTATTTAATTTGTTTGTTTTTTATTTTATTTTATTTTGTTTTACTTTGTTTTCTTAAAATATTTGTTTAAAAAAAAATATTTTTACATTTTTTTTAAAGTTTAAAGACAAAAGTTTTTTACCTAATTTGTTTTGTTTCTTATTTACTTTTTAAAATATTTTATCATTTTTTTAAATGTTATTTTTAATTTTGTTTTTATTTTTAAACAAATAAAAAATTGTTATATTTTTTTGAATTTTATTTCTTTTTATTTAATTTAAAAAAAATTAAGGCTAAAATTATATGAATCATTTGTTTTTGTATGGTCTAATATATGATTTAGTTATCAATAGCGTCATAATTTCTTCGATTTTCTATGGTTAGAGTAGTGAAATTATTTATAAATATTTTTTTTTGTTTAATATGCAAGTTTCAAAAAAGTTGTAATTTATCTCTTGAAGAAAAAAATATTTTTCCAATTTAAGTCTTGATTTCAAAGTTTGTGTAAACAACATTATGGGATGTTTAGTCCATGGCTCTATTTTTTACCCTGAAAAAAAAATCATGTATACTAGTATCAACACTTTCTATTTGCGGGGTGTTTTTGGTGTTTTTCTATGCAAAAATGATCGTTTTTATGGCTAGATTTCTTGTTCTTAACATAAAGTTATCGTTTCATAGTATAAGTGGTTGCCATACTGCATCTAAAATGACTCTATATGAAGCATTTTATGGTCACGCACCCCCAGTACTCCTTCAATACACCCCCAACAGTTCATTAGTTCAGGACGTTGACATGGTTCTTTGAAACTAACATCAAATTCTTCACCTTCTGTAGGAAAATATTCACATGGAAAGAAACTGCATGAAACAATAGGCTAATCAGCACCATTCTGAGCACACTTTTCAAGTTGTTGATATGGTTTTTCTTCGTCTGCATCCTTACAAGCAATCCTCCTTGTAACTCAAAGGGCATCAAAAGCTTGCTCTAGATATCTATGGGCCATATACAATTCTTTAGAAGATTGGGTCCGCTGCTTATAAATTGGAACTTCCTCCTTCTTCTCGCATTTACCCAACATTTCATGTTCTTATCTTAATAAAGTGATTGGAACCAACACTAAGCACAAATTGTTTTACCATAGATGGGTAATTGAGGATCCATCATTTCGGAGCCATAGGCCATCCTCAATAAGCGTATTCATCATATTCTCTCTCTCTCTCTGTCACAGAGGTCTTAATTCAGTGGCACGACATGCAACTAGAGGATTTTACATGGGAACCGCTCCTTCGGATTCAATAACAGTTTCCACATATAAAGATTTAAGGACAAATCTTTTCTAAGAGGGAGGGGATGTTAAGAACTTGTGTCAACCCTCCTCTTTATTTCGTTAGTATATTTTGTTGGACGCATATGCTTTGTAAGTCGTTCAGTTAGTATGTTGTAGTATCCCACATTCATGGGGAGTAATGGTTCTTTAGATTAGAATTAGTATATAAGTAAGTGTCAAGTCCAATGAAGGTATCAAAGAGTTATTTTGTATTGAGCTTGCTCAAAGGAGGTTTACCCATTGAAGTGGCATGCGATTAATGAAATTTCTTCTGTGCTCCATTATTTCTGCTATATCATGCAATCTCAAATTTTATTGCAGGAGGTTCTTCATAGTCATCTTCAACAACCACTTGCATAAATTAAGGATTTGATTCCTTAATTATCCAACTTGTTTTATCACAACTAATGTCTTACTAATTCGAGTTCACTTGGAGGCATACATGGGAAATTCAAATTCTCTCTCTATATTTGTGCTCGTATTAATTTTTTCTACATGGTCCATATGTGTTTTCCTTAATTCTATATCATATGATAATCATAAAAATTGTTCTGAACCTATGATCCTATGTGTTACCCCAGGTCATATAATCACATGCTAAAGTAAATCACTCTAGGGGTAGCTAATCCCTAAAGAACAATTGTATCACCTATTGACCATGTCTAGTATCCATACATCACATAGTACATCCTTGATACTTAATACAACATAATTCATGTGAAATTAATACACCATAAATTCTAGACTTGATACAACATAAGTCTCATACCTTAACATAAGGTCATGATCTTAACCATAAGATCCTAGTACAAGCCTCTCTCCCGAATAGGACTTGATCAAGGTCCTAGCTCGATACAATAGAAGATATTTAACTTAACACAATAAGTTAGTGAGCTTAATACAACATAATTTTCGGACTTGACACAACAAATATCATAGAGAGGAAATTAACTAAATGCAACATAAGTTTTGGATTTGACACAATAATTCGCATGGAGGATGATGCCTAAAGCTATACATCTAACATAGGTTAGTATGGTTGGCTAGGCTTGTTTGGCCTGAAAGGGATAGTAAGCTAGATAAGGCTTGTTTCATCCCTAGGTAGATCTGTTTGTGTAGCTAGGCTTGTTTGGACTGAAATATTTAGTAATCCAGAGAGATGTCGGTTGGATCTATCAGATAACCCACCAAGATGTTGCGTCATATGTCCTAAGGGCATGATGATGCAGTCTGAACACTATGTGCTAATGACAACATTGTGTTGATGATGATGATGATGACGACGATGATGTAGTATCAACACTCTATACTAATGACATCATTATGTGTTGATGATGGTTAAGATGATGATGTGGTCCCAACACTTTGTGTTGATGATGATGATGTTTATGTTGTCTCAACATTCTATGGTAATGTTGATGGTGTTGTTCCATCATCTCCATGCTCCTGATGTAGATGAAGATCTAGAATTTATTTGTTGATGATGTTGGTTTAGCACTAACATGTTAATGATGTTGTTTTTGATCTAGTATCTACATACTGATGATGTTACATGTGATGTTTCCCTAGTATTCACATATTGATAATGAAGATGTTCCAATATTCACATACTAATGATGATTCTCATGTTGATGATGATGATGATGACTCATGATGATTCTGTATGATGATGATGGTGTTCTGTGATGATTATGTCCCACTATGATGATGTTCTGTGATGATGTTGTTCCATGATGATGGTGTTCTATAATGATGTTGTTCCATGATGATGATGTTTTGTGATGATGATATTCCACGATGATGATGCTCCATGATGATGTTGTTAAAAAACATCCTATGACATAAAGATCCACCATTCACTTGTACAGTTGTAGTTGTTGTTCTTTTTATTGATGTAGAATACCTTACTTGTTAAGAGAGAGTGTTGAAATAATGTAATTGTAGAATATATTCTAAGCGTAATTTACATTATATTATTGTTGTTCCCCCCTTCCAGAGATGTTGTTCCTATGATTAGGGATGATATTTATGTATTTGGTCATGTAAATTATTGAGGTAAAACCTCTGTTGTAATTCAGGTAAATAGTACCCTCAAAATAATTATTAAAATGTATTTTTTTTGTCTCCCAAGTTAGGTCAAACCTATTAGGAAGGTGAATTCATCCTTGTTGGGTTATTAGACTTCCTAGATGATGTATATAAATAGGTGAGGTTCCATCCTCATTTGGACATACTCAAAACACATGCAATTTCACTAGAAAGAGAAAGAGGAGTCGATCTGGAGAAGAAGAAATATATCTTATTTTTATGGTCTTACAATGTACTTGGTTGGATTCTATATCGAGGAAGTATTGCTGGGGTATATAAATAGGTGAGGTTCCATCCTCATTTGGACATACTCAAAACACATGCAATTTCACTAGAAAGAGAAAGAGGAGTCGATCTGGAGAAGAAGAAATATATCTTATTTTTATGGTCTTACAATGTACTTGGTTGGATTCTATATCGAGGAAGTATTGCTGGGTTGGATAAATCTTTGTGTATTCCTTGTCTTGTTGTGCTTGTTATTCTTTAAGTGATCTTATTATTGGGCATAAAAAAAGCTAAAATCTAACATGAAATACATCTAAAATATCATACTTGGAGCAACCCATAGGATCATCTTTTTATAGTCTCCATATCTAACGAAATTCCTTAAATTGGGGAAACTTTGGTCCATAAATAGGGGTCACTGGTCCTAACATTTCCACAAAATATGAAATGTCCCAAAGTCTATTTAGTTGTTGTAATTGACCACCATGTCCTCACTAACCCTTGAGTCGAGTCTTCAACTCTCTCAATCATACATTTAATCATCAACTCAATCAATCCACCTATCGACTACTATGTTAATCAAGTGTCATATATCAACTGGTTATTTGCAAAAGACCACAGGTGTGATGAACCATCAAGAACATAGGTTTCAACATCCTTTCTATACATCTATGTCAATCTTGAATAACTCTTCATCTTTTCATAACAACAAATACTTCTTCTAAAAAAAATATTGGAATATCCTACTACATCAAGATCTATAGATGAGGTAAGTGTATTTTGGAGCACATTTCTTGGAAATAGATTCAATGCCCATCCATTTGCATAATGATGAAATTATTACTCCTTATCCAAATTATATGTGACCACACTAGGTATTTGATTTTATTTTTTTCTCATATTTATCAAGAATCTATTGAAAACAATGCAATATATTAAGTTGCTCATTATTGCGTGTTTTTCTTATACTACATGTATTAAACTACTCATGCATTATCTTCTATAAGTTGGAAGTAATATGTATTTACTTACCCCTTCCTTTTACTCTTTTAATTGTTTGTCATATTTACTTACCTTTTTTTTTCTCTTTTAATATAATGTGAAAAAATCACATAAGTAAGAATGAAATTAGTTCACATATTAATTATATAAAATAAGTTTCATTAATAAATATAAATAAGATGAGAAAATAAGTTGCACTAATAAAATTAAAACCTAATCAATATAAATAAAATGTAAACTTATATATTTAATCCACGTCTTCTCGGTTATATATTGTTTTTCCTTTTTTTCCTTTCTAGAACGTATTCTTTGATTTTCCATCTTCACAATTTACCTTAGAATTCCATTCCATCATGGGAATGTTATGATAATCAATAGTATGAGAAGAAGTTCTATAAAGGAAAATTTGAAAAGGATTGAGTTTCCAAGTTTTATTTCTATACTTGGTCATCTCTCATTATTATCCTTATCTCAAGTGGCTCAAAGTATGATATTTCACTAGATATATATATAATTTATCTTTGTATTCACACTTTTCATAAAAGTCTTAAAATATGATTATGTTGTGTTCACGGGGATTTTGAAGCATCCATTCTACTATGAATATATATATGAAACAATATATTTTATATATTTTATAATAGTTTAATAAGTTTTAATTTAAAAAAACTATGATTTTTTTGTGTGCATATATATCTCAATGAATACTCGTTGAAATATTATTATGAAAACTATGAACTATGAACTTTGAAATGTTATCCTCTAATCAATTAAAAATTAAATGATAATTGAAAATGTGGAAGTTTAAGGAAAACTACTAGCCATTGCAAATATCAAGTTGTGGCATATGGTTCTATTCCTGGATACAAGGAAAGATGGGTGGCTAAAGGATTTGCTCAAAAAAATTTGTTCAATTTGAATAACTATTATTAATATCATTTAATTGTTGTTAACTGAAGTTACTCATTTTAACTTGGCTAATAAAAATAACAAGCATACATATAAAAAAAAACCACATATTCCTTAATGTGTGTGGCATACACTTTCACTTAATATTTCTTATGATATACCAAGAATGAGGATAAATTATTTATACTTTGAGGTCAAGGTAAGAAGAAAGAAGTAACAATATAGTCAAACTCTCAATTTTTTCCTTTCATCGTGTGTATTATAAAATGTTATTACATAATATAAATCAAAGGGTATGAAATAAATATAACATTACAAGGAGACATAGCTAACCCCTACTACAATGAATTCTCCTCAATTGTATACAAATCAACAAAATAACACAATCTTCAAATAAACAAAAATCTCTTCTACATATCTTAAGGCTTACTAAAACACTTAGTGTATTTGTTTCATTATATTATTTATAAAAATTGCCAATAAAATTAAAAAACCTAAACAAAAAACTAGAAAAAATAATTCTTATAACTCGAAAGAATAACTCTTATAACCTAGTGGGAAAAAGATCAGAAAATACACATTCATTCCTTTATTATTCACATTGATTTAGCATGTAAGAATTTTGTCAAAATAACCTATCAAATTTTAATGGATATTTACATTATAATGGCCACATCCTTTAGCTTTCTATTAGATAAATTCTTTAACATAACCATTATTGTAGTGGCATAGAGGAGCCATGGTACAGTTAAAACATTGGTTCTAAAGATATGAATAGAAAGTGGAAAGTAGAGAACTTTATCTTACAAGAGATTTTTATTTTCTTTTAGGTGATAGGGGATTCTGGAAAGTAGAGAACTTTATTCAACACAACATTTAAGTGTATAATAAAATAAACTCTATTACAAATAAGTTCAGAAGTATTACATAGTAACATGAATATCAAAAAATAAAGTCTATTACAAAATAAACTCTATTCCAAATGAAAACTCTATTACAAATAAGTTCAGATAATGAATACAGAAAAATAAAGTCTATTACAAAATAAACTCTATTCCAAATAAGTCTTGAAATATTGCATAGTAACTCGATTTCATAAAAAATGAATTTTATTCTAAATGAGTTCTGAAATATTGCATAGTAACCCGAATACATAAAAATGAACTCTATTCCAAATGCGTTTAGAAATATTTCACAGTAACCTTAATACATAAAAATGAACTCTATTCCAAATCAGTTCAGAAATATTGCATAATAACCTGAATACATAAAAATGAACTCTATTATAAACAAGTTTTCAAATATTACATAGTAACCTGAATACATAAAAATGAATTCTATTCCAAACGAATTCCCAAATATTGCATAGCAACCTGAATACATAAAAATGAACTCTATTCTAAACTAGTTCAGAAATATTGCATAGTAACCAGAATACATAAAAATGAAATCTATTCCAAATGAGATCCCAAATATTGCATAGTAACTTGAATACATAAAAATGAACTCTATTCCAAATGAGTTCAGAAATATTTCCTAGTGACTTGAAAACATAAAAATGAACTCTATTCCAAATGAGTTTAGAAATATTGCATAGTAACCACATGAATACATAAAAATGAACTATATTCCAAATGAGTTCTCAAATATTGCATAGTAACTTGAATACATAAAAATGAACTCTAGTCCAAATGAGTTCATAAATATTGCATAGTAACCTAAATACCTAAAAATGAACTATATTCCAAATGAGTTCATAAATATTGCTTAGTAACCACTTGAATACATAAAAATGAACTCTATTCCAAATGAGTTCCCAAATATTGCATAGTAACATGAATACATAAAATGAACTCTATTCTAAATGATTTCTCAAATATTGCATAGTAACCTGAATACATAAAAATGAACTCTATTACAAATGAGTTCAGAAATATTGCATAGTAACGGGAATACATAAAATCAAAATCTATTCCAAATGAGTTCCTAACTATTGCAGAGTAACTTGAACACATAAAAATGAACTCTATTCCAAATGAGTTCAGAATTATTGTTTAAGTTCTCAAATATTATATAGTAACCTGAATACATAAAAACGAACTCTATTCCAAATGACTTCAAAAATATTGCATGGTAACCACCTGAATACATAAATATGAACTCTATTCCAAATGAGTTCCCAAATATTCCATAGCAACCTGAATACATAAAAATGAACTTTATTCCGAATGAGTTCTCAGATATTACATAATAACTTGAATACATATAAATTAACTCTAATCCAAATGAGTTAAAAAATATTGCATAGTAACTTGAATACATAGAAATGAAATCTATTCCAAATGAATTCAGAAATATGGCATAGTAACCTAAATACATAAAAATAAACTCTACTCCAAATAAATTTTACCGACATACAAACCAACCTGAACTAAAGAAATTGCTTTACAAAGTTGTGTCAAAATTTAATTTCATCTGAAAACCCCAGACATAATCGCAAGTGTTCGGAAAAGCAAGCGTTGGGTTTGAAGGGGTTATATTACACTCTATGGTATCCAAATTGAGCATCATCATCGATCCGCTATTCTGAATGATTGTCACGGTGCTCTTTTCATCATACACCGCCACAATCTGTGATGATGGAAATGCTAACTGTTGTATAGTCAAAACTTCCCAAATCCCTTGAGTGGGATCTCCCTGCCATGACACCACGGAAGTTGTGAGATGTTCGTGTCAAGAGTAGTGGTCCATGACAAGTAACTCAATTATTTTGGTCTTGTAAACCATCATCCCAATGGTCTACATCCATGTGCCCAGTATGCCCAGTTTATGAAGGTGCATCTCGATGTATCTTTGAGCAATGAGCAAACCTATGGCTATGTTAACTAAGAAACTCAAATTGATACATCGATGTGAAATAGATTGTGTTGCCATCTACAGTAGAAAATATTTGTTTCCCAAAGAATGTGGATTTGACCTCGGAACATGGCCTTGTACTCCTCATATCTATGGCGGAGCTGTAGACAAGAAGTCATACAGAGAATTCTCTCATATGTCCGAACACAATCACTTTAAATGTCTTCAGATCTACAGGGTCGATAATTAGGTTGAAAAACAATTTATTCTTCATAGAAGTTGCTACCATTACTTTCAGGAAGACTGAGAGACTTAGGCGGGTGTCACCTATGAATTCGGGAGGAACCTCTGTATCTAGAAGTGACCAGATTTGGCGTGTTAATGGATTCACCACCGCCAGTTTTCCTTCTTTTCTCAGAAAAAGTACAAGGCCATCGAAAACTCCCTGGGGAATACATGCATCATACCGACTGTCCTCTTACAAAAATAACCACTTGGTTGAGTTGATATGGAAGAATAAAAAGTGGTGAGGATTTTTGGGAGTGCTACCGAGAGCAATCCATGATTCCTCATTGTTTCTCTTGTCGTACAACTAATCAAAGTGCTTGTGCGATGAAACCATGTGGCGCCAAGTGACGCACATTTCCCCAGCTCTCAAAATATCAAGGATCGATAACCGGTACATAATATAATGCACAATGTCATCCGAGAGGTAGTCAATTGTGCATTCTGTTTATCCATCATTACTCATTTTGTCTTGGGTTGCCCCTTCGCGGCCCTTGTCCTTGTTGAGTTTGTTGAGCAGTAGCATTTTATGATATTTCTGAAGAATACTCATTTCATCTTTGGCTTCCCCTTCAACTCCCTTGTCCTTAAGAACTGCCATAAGGCCTTTCTTCTACTCGTTAATATGGTATTACAGGTTTTTCCCTTCTACCCAAAAAAATGCCTAGATAATGTGTTTTTCCACTTCTTTTAGTTAATTCCTTGGATAATTAAACATAGAACTCCTATGTGTGGCCTCTGTAGACTTTAAGTTACATCATTTCCCAGAGAGGGTCCATTGTCCCACAAATAAAAAAGTGTCATACACCAAATTGATCTCTAGCTTTGCCATGACATTAAAAATATATGATTATTATTATTATCATCATTGTTATCATTAGATATCAAAATTGAACATGTCAATGTAACCATGGACATTTAATGCTCAAAGTTGACCCTTTTAAGATTCATAACATGCATGACACTTTATAAATATTTAAATATGAGGTTAGAATTCACCATGTCAAAGTGTTTATAAAAATTTAAATATGAGGTAGAATTCACCATGTGAAAGTGGCTATTTAATGCAAAGTAGTGGAAAACAAGTTGTCCAATTGTATGAGTATACTTATAGGTTTTGAAGATATTTTTCAAAAAAATTGATATAATTGGTGATAGCCACTATGTGTAATGGTGAAATTGATTATTGTTGTGAATTTGTGAAGTTGTTATAGTGTCTAAAAAAGGATAAGAAAAGAAAATAACCTTGACCTTAAATGTTATAAATCTAACATTTGAGGGGAATTGTAATTGTTGTTAGTATAACGTTTTTATAAGTAGAGAGAGATTTTATTGTTTGAAATTAGCTAATGTACTTGGTTTGTACTTGAAAAAATGACTCTGAGGTCTATTCCTAAGATTAATGGGGATGGGTGAAATTGCAAAAATGGGTATCTATTTCATGAGAATTGAGAAGCGAAGATGCATAACGGATATTTTTTAGTTCATTTTTTTGTACTTTTTTGACCAAATACATATTATTGTTGGGATAAATAAAGTAGGAAATTATTTGAATGAATAACTATTAACGGTCAATCGTTAAAATTAATGGAAACCTCAAAATGCATGCCAAGGACTACTAGACGAGGAAATTTGTTGGCGATAAAAAATGTTGAAAAATTATTCGGCTGAATAATTATTCAGCGGAGTAATTATTTGGCCAAATAATTATTCATCCGAGCAATTATTCACCCAAGTGATGAATAATTATTCGAGTGAATCATGGTGTTACATATTTTGTTGGTTATTGTCATCATCATTCATTCTTGTAGCGAATAGAGTCAACCTCGCCTTGTCATGTTTTTCTAGGACCCTGATCTACCATGTTAACTATTGTTGGGACCCTACTCACGAGGGCTTCACTCAATGAATCTATAATGTAGCACGTTTTTTCATGACATATGAAACAATACCCCTATTTTTAGTAAATATTGGAAAATACCTCCCCAAATCATTTTTTTAACCCCCTCCCAATATGCCTTCCCAATTTACAAAAACCCTTATTTTCACTATATATTGTATGTATCCATTTTTTCATTTACATTTTTCATACCCCTTTATATGTATACCTAGTATATTGACATGATACCCCTCTTATGACCCCACATGCATTCTACAATGCAGCTTGTTACTTTCAATGTATATTGTGGATGCACATTACTTCACCCACAAAGTAATTACTGAACCATATATGATTATGATTTGTGGCATATAATGGTCTAATGAAGAGATGGGAGATCAATTCTTGTATGTCACTGGAACCAATGCACATAGTACAAAATTTAGATTCAATGTTGCACGCCCCCAATTGTTGACTAAGCCTATTGTGGGTTGGTTATATAAGCCCCTAGGGCCTATAGAAAGCATTAGGATGCTGACTAATCCTCCCAAGGCTTGTAATAGGAACTAGTGGCTAGGTATCCAAGCCTTGAAGGCCTAACGAGGGATATAATAGGACTTGGGAGTCTTAGACCCTCCCAAGGAAACCATCAACATCATGGAATACTTGGTGTTTATTATCAGATTGTTGCAGCATGGAGAGTCCTCCTCAAACCCAAAAACAGTCAGGATGGCCTCATAGTTACAATGTCACAAGAAATTCTCCCACTTCCACGTCAAACACCCATGAACTTACTCAAAACTGATATGGAAAATGTTGGAGCCCTTCTCCCTAAGAGAAGAATTCTTCTAAAGTAAAGTGGGGGGGATCACCTTATTAGGATTATTAATCCTCCCTTGTCCAATTTGATCATATGTCTAAATCAAGAGTCATGTCTAAATCGGGAGTCCATCCAGTCTATTTTTAGTCACTAGCACCATTGGGTCCACTTGGCCTAATTGCGGCACATGTTTTAGTTACTAAAGTGTGGGGAACACTAATTGAGGCCTACTGCCACTGATTGCACATCCATGCATTAGTTTAGGAGCCTCCTAGACCAATCCCTACAATTTAGGATCCATTCGGAGTGCCCATACCAACCAAGGTCAGTTGATTTGAGTTGGTGACTAGTCAAGCTAAGTTAGGAGTCAGTTACATTCAGTTCTAGTCCTCTACATTCAGCTAGAGCTAGGTTTTCATTGCTGCATGTAGGAGGGCACATTTATCACCTACCACAGTCATTTATCCTTAGTCAACATTGAATGTAACACTTGATTTGTGTTTTAGAACTTCGATGAACTCCGATGATGGTTTAGACAAGGTCAGTTAACCATTGAGTCCTCCGCTAATTATTTAGACAAGGTCTTAGTTACCTACAGTCAAGTAGAGTGTAATCAATTCCAATTTCCTCATGTGGTTTCGAATTGCTTGTGGCTATTTAGCCATTGTACTTCATTTTAATTATTATCTAATTACTTTTTTATTAATGAAAGCATTCATAGCTGCAAGCCATTTTTGCACTGTTTCATTCTTCAATAACTGAGTAAAATGTGTGATCTATATTGTGAGTTGTGTGTTTGTCCACAGATATATGTGCTCAATTTAATATGGTATCAGAGCCTCGGTGGAAAAGGCACTTCTTTTCCTCAAATCTCCAGCTGGATCATTTTTTTTAGCAAAATTGCTCCTTCCAGTATTGCACCAGTAGCGGAGAATTTACCACTTAATATCCCAAGTTAGGAAATTGTTGATCAAGCTTCCTTGATCAACTATGTTGGGTGTGAAGGAAATTCCAAAAGTGTAGACTGCCGACCTTACTTTGTATGTTTGATTGTGTGACAGGTTATCATCTCTTCTCACAACATTTGCTACAAGAAGCCCTTTCTTCTCACTGCATTCGCTACAATAGCTCAATCCTTCTTACTGCATTCAAAATGGTTCATCAAGTAGAGCCTCTCACTCCCTTCAACTATCACCAGTGGAAGGAAGACATGGAGGTACTTCTCTGCACCAAGAAGCTCTTCAGACTCACAGAAGAAATAGAGGCAGTGCAAGTTTTAATTCATGACAAAGAAAAGTACTAGAACAGGCTTGATGAAGCTCATGGATACTTGTTCTCCTTAGTTTCTCGAGATCTTTGATTCCACATCCAAGGATTGAAGACTCCCAAGGAGATTTAGGACAAGATTTCCTCCTTATTTGATAAGAAAGATGAGATGAGGGTCCATTAGCTAGAAAATGATCTGATCACTCTTAATCCATCCAAATTCAAATCATTGAATGAATTCTTCACAAAGTTCAAGAACTTAATATATCAGTTGAAGCAATGCAAAGTGGAGAAGGATGAAGATCAGCTCATCCTTTCCAGTCTCACAAAGCTCAATGCAGACTACTCAGTCTTTGTATCAACCTTCCAAACAGTAAGGCTCACTACTCCAAATATAAATATTCCCACTCTTGATGACTTCATCCAATCTCTCACTTCTGAGAATGATAAATTGATCCAAACGGGGATCATTCGATCTTCCAAAGATCAAGCTCTGGTTGTAAGAGGAGATAAGGTAGCGAATGACAAAGGGAAGCAAATAGATGAGTCTCTTGTGAAGAAACAAAAGTCAAAGGAGCCTTTAGGTTCAAAGAGAAGCAAGAAGAATGGAAAAGGCAAGGTCCTCTGCTCTTACTGTGGAAGGGGATTTCATTCAGAAAGCTCCTATATGAGAAGACAACTTGATGAAATGGCTCTTATTTTGAATAAACATAACATTTATGCACCTGCTAGTCCAAAGAAGGATGAATCTAAAGAAGAAGATGAAGAATACCAATGGAAAGGCCATGCACTAAAGGCTTGCTACTCATCAGCACATGTCTTCCTCATTGATTCTGGAGCTTCCAACCATATGGATGCATCCAGAGAATCATTCTCTTATTTTTAGTCCTTTGATCGTCCTAGTATTCAGATGGGAAATAATAGTAAATTCCAAACAAAAGGGAAGGGATCTGTCAAGCTTGAACATGGAAGGTTCAAAGATGTGCTATTTGTTCCCTCCCTAGCTTCAAACCTATTATCTATCTATCAAATGACCCATACTAGATCTCCAAAGCGAGCGATATTTGGTCCTGACCCAATGGAGATCACAAATATCTCTACTGGGAACATCATAGCGAAGGGTGTTGCAAATCATGCCTCAAAAGCATATGAGTTCTCACATTTCATGCCTCCTTCAGAACCAGTGCACTCTCAGTAGCCACTTGCAAGGGAAGGTAAAAACATTGCATCTACTTCTTTTGTAGCTTCTACTAGTATTGCAGATCCATCTTTATCATTTTATGAGATTGAGATTCAGGTTGATTCAGATATATATTTAGTCCCTACTTCCAAACTGGAAGCTAGGAAGACGACTGGAAACCCACTTGACACTCAGAAAGGAAAGACCCTTACGATATTCCATGCAATATTACCTCCTTCAGAAAGATGCAATAGACTCCCTGTAAGATGCTACATGGCAAGGGATCAGTCTCACTACATTCAGAAGAATATATGTGATCATGCACCTCTTCATCTAGCAAGAGATAAAGGTTACATTCCTCCAGCTTCCTTCCATCATCAATTTTGTAGAAGAAGGAGAAGTCTACATGCCAGACCCCAGAATACCTGTGCACAACACACCATGCATGCTGCTTTGCTACCTCATAGAGATGAAGATTGCAAAAACATATTTTCAATTTTTTCAAACTGGAGACTTGATTCTACCTGCTTAGATAGAGGGGGGGATTTTTTCCCATGAGGTTTTTTCCCCAACTCCTTGTATTAAGCAGTTACTTTATTCTACTTGATGTAATGGGTGACCTATGGTCTTAGTTACCATGGCCCACAGATTGTCCAAGTTAGCATTCAGGGGGGTATTAGGATTATTAATCCTCCATTGTCCAATTTGGTCATATGTCTAAATCAGGAGTCCATCAAGTCTATTTTTAGTCACTTGCACCATTGGGTCCACTTGGACTAATTAGGGCACATGTTTCAGTTACTAAAGTGTGGGGAACACTAACTGAGGCCTACTGCCACTAATTGCACTTGCATGAATCAGTTTAGGAGCCAGGCTAGATCAATCCCTACAATTTAGGAGCCACTGGGAATGCCAATACCAACCAAGGTCAGTTGAGTTGAGTTGGTGACTAGTCAAGCTAAGTTAGGAGTCAGTTACATTCAGTTCTAGTCCTCTACATTTAGTTAGTGCTAGGTTTGCATGGCTGCATGTAGGAGGAGCACATTTCTCACCTACCACAGTCAGTTAGCCTTAGTCAACACTGAATGTAACACTTGAGTTGTATTTTAGAACTCCGATGAACTCCAGTGATGGTTTAGACAAGGTCAGTTAACCATTGATTCCTCTGATAATGATTTAGACAAGGTCTTAGTTACCTATAGTCAAGTAGAGTGTAATCAATTCGAATTTCCTCATGTGGATTTGAATTGCTTGTGGCTATTTAGCCATTGTACTTCATTGTAATTATTATCTAATTACTTTTTATTAATGAAAGGATTCACGGCTGCAAGCCATTTTTGCATTGTTTCATTATTCAATAACTGAGTAAATTGTGTGATCTATATTGTGAGTTGTGTGTTTGTCCGTAAATCTATCTGCTCAATTTAATACACCTAAACCCAATGTTTCATTCCATGATTGTTAAGTATAGTGTGGACATGCCTTGGTTGATGAATATAGGTGTTGGACGGGGAAGGTCATTTTTACACCCATCAAGGATGAACCAAAATAAGGGAAGGGGGTTCTCAGTTCTCAATACCCTTCCTCATCACCTCACTTGGACTTTCCTTAAGGAGGTATTTACTATGCCCTTCATATGACCCATCATTTTTTATTCAATTTGATCTCTCTAGATCCCATCTGGTTTGATGTCCCAAGCATGAAAATATGGGAGGGGTATGATGGAGATCACTAATTATCATCCAATGTGGTGTGTTACATTCACTATGATAGGTTTACCAATCACTATTGGTGGAGCTAGTCGGTGAGCCGACTAGTCGAGTTAACCAACTAATCAGAGATTAGGTCGGCCTTCAAAGGTCGTGTCGGTTGACCGAACTAACAAGTAGTTACTCATAACGATTTTGTAATGATATATAATAGGATGTTGATCCAGTTAAGAACTTGGTTTAGTTTTGTATATGCATGGAACCTCATGTGATTCTATAATATAATCTGTTATTCTATTATCTGTTCTTATCTCTTGTATCTGTATGTTTATATGATTCTATATGTGTATTATTAGTAACCTTATGTGATCTGTGAGATTACAACATTGGTTCTATTGCTGGTAGTACATATACGGATGACATGACCATATGTAAATGATATCAGAGAAAGAGATTAAGAATTGGTGGGAGCATAAGATTGCAAATTATTTACAAAAATTACATGAGACGAAATAGATTGACCATTGCGTAGGTGAAGGAGAAATTCTTCACCGAAACCAATGAGAATTTCATAGAATCGGTGCCCCAGTTGTTGAAAAAACTATTAGATGAAGGAAAAAGAAACTAAAGACCAAGAATTACTTAAGAAACTGATCTGAGGAGGAAGAACAAACCTGTCAGAGTGGTTTGATAAAATTGTAGACGAATTCTGTCAAGAACAGGCAGTAGAGGAGAGAGTTTCAGTTGAAAGTATTGAAAAAATATTCTATACCAACTTTACTGAGCAATTTCTTTGTTCGCTACCAACCATGTTGTTCAAATTTCTAATTGATAGAGGAGTAGGTCACATAGTCGAACCTCATCCATCACTCATCGAACCACTTGCAAAGACAAGCTAGGAAGAAAAATAGAAGGCATGGGAAAAATTTATTACAGAATGAGAGTGGGAGTACTTCCTGAACAAATAGACATAACTATCTGAGCTTACTAAAGCGTCGAGTAGGCTATGGTGGGGTAGCTGTCCATATGTCAGGGCAGAGTAAAAGGATTCTAGTCAACCTAAGAAGTACCATCACCAGTAATGAAAAGTTGACCTAAGAAGGAAATTGAGCGAACAATGACTCACAAAGGTACATCGGACCTACAAAAGATAGAAAGGGAGAAAAGGAAGAAAAGGAGGTAAGAGATACGAGAGCAACCTATAGCGCTCCAAAGAAGAATGTCTTCCAGGGTGACAGAGCATGACGAAAATTCACTTTATCCGATTCATGACCAATAGGAAGAATGCGTAGATGAAGAGGTGTCGCCAATGGAAGAAGATCCATGGATAGAGTAGCGAGAAGTTCTCCAGCTAGAAATACCCTAGGAGGTAAAACCTCTGTCTCTAATAAATCTGAGTACTCGAATGCATGCCATTGTCAAGGAGGGCTTGAGACTAAGAACTGGTGATTTCAGTATATGGAGCTGACTAGACGATGAAGTAAATGATGAAAATCATCTAGTGCTTCGTCGAACAAAGGAAGGAAATTAGGTTACACTTCAGGCATACCCGTCCAACCGAAGCATCCATTTACTCTACCCCAGACATGAAGGAGCACCCTCCCTACCAAACACAGATTTACAAAAAATCGACCAGTCGAATTCATGAGAAAAATAGTGCAGTTGGACATCGACAGAAGAATTTGACACTGACCGACAAGTTTTCGAAATAGAACCAACAAACAAAACATCTTATGGAAACGAAAGCTTCATTGAGACTAGCTGTGGACAAATAAATACACACAATATCCCACTACCCCCACCACCACCCCCGCCACCACCACCTCCTGAAGGAGAAATCGATGCCGACGTCGACATGGGGCACGGTTCAATACACATTCCCCTCTATGAGGGTGACGAAGACCCCAAACGACATTGGCTTATCTGCAAGTCGACATGGGAGGCCAATCAAGTTACAAATGCAGATAGAAAAATGGTGTAGTTCACAGGTGCACTATGGAAAAGAGCATTAACTGGGTATATGACCTATACAGAAAGAACACCTAATGCATCCAAAGCAGAGATCAAGCAGCAATTTCTGTCCTTCTTCAAAACACCAGATGCAAAGCATCTGGCAGCAAAAAAAATCAAGTCTACAGTTCTGAAACCGGTAGAAACCGTTCGATACTATGATAAAATATGGAAAGACCTTTTGAGTCAAATAGACTATGTCATTGATGAATAACTACTGATTCAATGGTTTCTTGCAGGACTGTCCCAAAATATCTGACGACACATAAGCCTTGATACATTCAAAACATATGAAGAAGCACTAACAAAAGCTCTGCAGGTTGAGATGGATGAGGACTACCCATCATATCCTGCTATCAACGCACAAATTAAAGAATAGTTAGAAATCATGCAGAAATCCTTACAAGAATTGAACCTCAAGGGTAAAAAAATTTGGTGCAGAAAATGTTCTACAGACGGCCATACCAAAGATAATTGTTGACAGGATGCAAGTTGACAAGACGTCCGTTTTGTTTAGAAAAAATGCTTTTGTGATATTTGTCAGGAGCATGGAGATCATATGAAAAAATATTTCCCATACAACATGAAGAATGGCAAAACTTCTTGGAGTGCGATTTGTGAAGTTAAGAACCATGTGACAGCCGACTGCCACCTGAACCTTAAGAATCGACAAAACTATCAGGAAGTCTACCAAACAAACATCGTGGCCTAGAACAATGATAATGTCTCAAACGAACAAAACATACCAAACAATCGACAATATGAAGGCCGTAGATACGAACGCCGATTCGACAAACATCACGGAGGATTTGCAGGTCGAGGGCAATTCTCTGGAAATTGTGACAACCGACCATGATAGCCTATTCAATGCTTCACATTCTATAAAGAAGGACATCGCTATGCAGATTGTCCATACAAAGAAAGAACCGCCCTAAAATTTTGTACTAGTTGTGGTGTGGACGACCACTCATTGGAAGATTGTCCCACCATACTTGACAAAATTAATAAAAAGAAGAATTTTAATGTCTTGTTTTGTGTTCAAAAAAGTGATATAATTTTCACAAAGAATCTACACATAGTAACTAGACAAGGAACAAAAATTAGAAGTGACAATCCAAGAATAAGCAAGGTAAAAGATAAAAATGAATATCCTAAACCTATAAAGCAAAAACAATTGTATAACTATGCATCAAGCATGTTTCAAGAATTTTCTAGACAGGAAGATGTCGATGACAATTTGAAGAACACACTTCATAAACTATTAAACCTAATACATAAAGATAAGTCGGTGGCACAATTCATCGACCTACTGCACAATATTAAAAACAAAAATGACATAGATAAATAGACTAAGAGTATATGCATCTTAAAACAAAAATATAAGAATGATGTCGACCCACTTGTCAACCTCAAAATAGAAGGTTACTAGGTTCGACAAGTCATTCTAGACTTTGGATCTCAAGTAAATATCATGATGAGAGATACATGGGAACAGTTGGGTAGGCCCTAACTGAATGAATAAGGAATATATTTAAAGATGGTCGACCAAGGACTGATCAAACCCATTGGGGTTTGGAGAAATGTCGATACAACGATAAAAGGCATTTCGACAAAAGTTGATTTCGAGATCGTCAACCCTAAGGAAGGATCCAACTCCTTTCCAGCCTTGGTAGGATGCCCATGGGGAAGAAAAATGAAATCATCTATCTCATTGGACAAAGAAAGGATAAAAGTAAAAGGGAATGGATAGAAAGTAATTGTCCCCATTCATCCTTCAAAAGGAGAAACTTGGACTAAACTTATTGATGAAGAAGTCTATGTTCAACAACTCTACCAGATTCAAAACAATGAAGATTATACTAGACCTAATAATTATGGAGAACTTCATCTAGGGAACCAGGACTCGGTTGGATATAACTTAGATGCAGAACTATATGATTGGGAAATTGAAAACTATGAAACACAAGTAAGGGGTTGCTAGAACATTCAAGTTATCCAGAAGAAACCAACTCGACAATGCTTTTCTATATTGACTATTCCAAAAAATATTTGAGAATAAAAGAAGGGAATATCCCTCTTTAGCACCAATAAAAAAAGATAATCACCAGATTCTTTCGTATAAAGAGAGAGAATCACCAGTTCTCCATATAGAACAAGCCTCTAAGAACCTAGGTGAACATGGCCTACTTCAAATCCTGGTCGAAATGTTTATAGGACAAGTTGCTCGATGGTGGGATACACATCAGTCGAGACTGAAAATGTGGAAAATAAATTTGGATTTCTTCGTAGAAATATTCAAAGGAAGTAACCTAACTAAATAGGCACAAATACTTGTCTTCATTCAAGGGAAAGACCCAAAAAATTATATAAGAATATGTGAAAAAGAATGGATAATACTTGGTTACAAAGATGAACGTATATGGCCACACCTGTTTCCCTCGACATTAGAAGACTTACCTAACAAGTGGTATAAAATGGAAGAAGCACGAGGTGAAACATTCCTATGGAATTTACTTAGAGAAAATTTCATTAAGGATTTTAGCTTTATACCGGAAGACGAAAAATTTGTCAAAGCTACAAAACAAATAAATTTTTTTATACAACCGACTACTAACAAGTCAACACAAAATAATAGCTGACCAGATGCAACATGCCATAACAATCGATCTAACAAAATACCTCAGTCAACAAGACTCTAATTGGAAAACGAACATACATATGGGAAAATTTTTCAGTGGAAATTTGATCACCCGGAGGCGATCAAACCAGTCAAAACGATACTCAAAGTCGAATCAACCGACAAACTCGATACCGATCGGATGATAGAAGCAGACTTTTTGGCAACATTTTCATAGTTCAAAGAATGTAGTCGATAGATTAATGAAATTAAAGCACCAGAATGGATGGATGCGAAAGTAAACACTAAAGAAATCGACATTTGTAATGATGGTAGACCGAAAATGTAAACAATTGGCAATTATTGGAGAGAAGAAAAAGCTACATAATTGTCGACTTATTAAAGGAATTCCAAGATATATTTGTGTGAGTTTACAAAGACTTAAAAGGATTAGTAGTAGAAATGGGAAAGATGAAGATAGATATCAAACACGATGCCCAACCTGTCAAGAAAAGACCTTACAAGTTGGCTCACAAATACAAAGAAATAGTAAAAAAGGAGATCGAAAATATGTTGACAATAGGAATTATTTACCCCATCGACTAGTCAGAATGGGAAATCCCAATGGTCATCCAACCAAACAAGAACGACCCGACAAAACTACGAATCTATGTCGACTTTCGAGAGTTAAACAAGGTTACCTTAACATATCCATTTCCAACTCCATATGCTGATGAGATCTTAAATTAAGTCGCAATGTGAATGCCACTCATTTACAGATGGATTCTCAGGACATAATCAAGTACCAGTATCCAAGGAAGACCAAAAAAAGACAACCTTCGTATATGAATTTGGCTCATTTACTTACAGAGTAACGCCATTCAATCTCAAGAATGCACCTGCAATGTTTTCAAGAGTAGTTGTCAAAACATTTCAAGAATACAGTTATAAAACAATGGTAGTATAGTTCAACGATTGGATGATCTATTCCATGCTGAAATACCATTGTAAATGGTTAAGGCTTATGATGGAATGATGTCAACAGATTCAATTATCTCTCAATATAAAAAAATGCATATTCTTAACCCCTATAGGAATCCTACTAGGGCATATTGTATGCAAAGAAGGTATCAAGGTCTACTTTGCTAAAATAAAAATTATCCTTGACTTAAAACCATCGGTTAACCTAAAACAGGTCAGAGTACTGTTGGGTCATACAGGGTACTATAGAAAATTCATTCGACACTATTCAGATATGACCTACCCATTAGAAGAATTGTTAAGAGAAGATCAGGAGTTCAATTGGACAGAAGAATGTGATACATTAAAAATAAAACTAGTCAAAGCACCCATTCTCAGATTTCCAAACTGGTCGATCAAATTCCATGTACATATTGATGCTTCAGGCCTAGCAATAAGTGCAATTTTGACACAACCTTGGGAAGACGAAATGGATTACCCAATTATATATAGTAGAGTGCAACTACTCAATGACAGAAAGGGAGGAATAAGGTATGGTCTTTGTACTTCAAAATTATCAACATTACCTACTAGCTAACCCGTTCATATTCTATATCGATCACCAAGAACTAAAATACCTCACCAATAAACCTTTACACCAAGGAAGAATCTATCGTTGGCTATTATTGTTCCAAGAATTTGAATTCGAAGTAGTAGTTTGACCAAGATGACTAAATGTCAGACCCGGCCACTTGTCGAGAATTGACACAAGGGAGGAACTGACAGGAGTCCAAGATGACCTACCGAATGCACACTTATTCCAAATAGAAGTTGTTCCTGAAGAATTAGAAGAAATAACACAATTCTTAGAGAATGGTCAAGCACCACATGGAATGAGCACAAAAAAGAAACAAATTTTAGCCATGAAAGTTGAACCATACAGTATCATTAATGGATTCTTATATAAAATGGGTTTAGATGAAGTACTCTATCGATGTGTGTTAGAACATGAACTAGAAAACATTATGCATGAAGCACACTATGGACCGATAGGAGGACACTTTCAATTGAATACAACTACGAAGAAAATCTAGCAGTCAGGGCTATGGTGGCCAACACTGTACAAGGACTGTAAAACATTTGTTAACAAATGTGATCATTGCCAATGTCTAGGTTGACCATTACCTAGTACATAGATTCCTTTGATATCAATAAACCCAATTTTAACATTTGAAATTTGGGCCATCAACTTCATAGGACCATTCCCAATGCCAGAAAAAAGGACAGGTGCAAGGTACATCATAACAGCAGTAGAATATGTCTCTAAATGGGCAGAAGTAGAACCTGTCAACACCTGTTCTAGTGAGGTCGCTACTAAATTCATATATGAAAAGATTATCACTAGGTTTGACTACCCTCTAACCTTATTTAGTGACCAAGGTTCACACTTCATCAATAAAACAATCACAACACTAACATAACAGTTCAAAATTGACCACCGACGAAGCACAGCCTATCACGCTCAGTCGAATGAGGCGATAGAGGCATTCAACAAAACATTGACAAGGGATCTAACAAAAATTTACAATACCTACAAAGACAACTGGGACGAGAAAATCCCTGCAGTATTATGGGCACTACTACATTTCGATCCAAAATCCAACGGTTACTTCCGACGGCGCGTGGATTTTTTCTTTTAAACCTACCAAAAATCAGAAATTTAATTTATTTTTTTTAAATTTTGGTCATAAGCATC
>LPNX010914243.1:520484-546301 GCA_001517045.1 Pseudotsuga menziesii | reverse complement strand
TTATAGAAGCTTTGGGAGTATGGATTTAGATGAAATAGAAACCTAGTTATTGCTTGCCAGCTGTTTCACAAGATTTTATTTTTGGGATTTCTTCCTTCTCTCTACAGTTTAGAAATGGAACCTGTGGAATCCTTACACCTTTGCCTATAACAACTTCTTTCAACCAGTGGAATGTGCACATACAGCAATCAACTGGCCACTGAGAATCAGAATTTTTGACCTACATTATTAATGATCATCTTAGCTATCTTGTTCTTGATTTGGCAGTTGTGCATAAAGTGAGCAAAAGTATCCAAGTACAACTGATGCTGCATACTCCAAATTTTTTACTATCCATTAGATTATTTGATTCTGGCATGCCTTGTAATTTGTAAACTGTGACAGTCACCCACATGATGGAACATAAATAACATGTTGGAGTGACTGCTACAACAAGAAATTAATTGGATGGGATTTGATGGATAAATGCCCATCATAGTGTGAATAAAGATAATTGATACATCATAATCAGTATAATGACCAATCATGTGCAGACATGAAATCAAAACAAGATAAATGATGGAATGCAATGATAAAATTAAAGACAGCCATGCACTATGCCTTAAGAATAACCCACCCCTTAAGTATTTGAGAGTTAAAGAAATTATTTAATCCCAATGACTAATTCATTCACTGATAACATTAACAGCTATTACCTGATGTCAATGGATAAAGCTGTTTACAGATAATCAATGCATCAGTAGTATAGAATCATAACCATTACTTGATATAACTTTACAAGTTTGTACCAGAGGTGTTCTCATAGAAAGGATTAGCCTTTGTGGGGAAAGAGATGTTACCAACCTGAGGTCTTAGCCAAAGATCTAAATTCTATTGCATTATGGGGAATGCAAGTAAACCCCCCCATGCATGACAATAAAACAAGACAAACTGAATGACACAAACAACCACCTGTCCAAGGAGTACGAAGGCTAGAAACGAGACCAATTGAATGACACAAATCATGACCTACCTCAGTAGTACCATGATTCTTCTTTGTTGCTCCATTGAACTGAATTCTCCAAAGTCCTGGTGGGATGGTATTCACAGTAGGATCCAAAATTAGTAGATCCATAGGTGCAATCTTCGGAGTAGATTGGAACTAAGAAAGCGTCGAAGTCCTCAACCATATCTCCTTGATAAATGGACAAACTAGAAAGAGATGTTTAGTTGATTATCTGCCTCTTGTTACAGAGGATGTTCATGCCATTCCTTAATCAAGTTGTCATGAGTAGTCTTCCATGCAGCACTGGGGAGATGTCTTTGGCAAAAGTAGGTGCTTCCAAACCTTGTTCTCATTTGCTTCTAGCTATGCTTGTAATACTTTTGCTTCCCAGGAGGCCTGTGATCACCTGAATTCAACCACATGTCATACCCACCCTATCCAGTTTTTTAGTGATAGGGTTGTAGACACAATTAATTACTAAGAATACAACTTTTTGGCATGCAGGATGCAATTTATCTAAAAACATAAGGCCTTGCATCCTTTCCGAGCACCATTTGGTTCCTATGGAGATTACATACACCGTATTAGACATCCATCTATTTCCTCAATCACTAAGGAATAGGTGAAAGAATTAGAAATGTTGGAAACAGTTGAGGACCTTAAAGAACATACCATCTCTTCCAGTGTTCCTTGATTTTCGAATTTGAGAGGCCATCCTGAATCCTCAACAATATTCCATATCTTTATAAAAGCGGCCTTATAGACATGATTGAGATTGTCATTTTCAGTGGGAACCTGAAGTTTCAACAAAATAATATCAAACTTAGTATGGCCTATCATTAGCTGTTCCTTAAACTCAAATGGTGATGCATAGGAAAAACAAGGGCTTTTGGTTAGTTAAGAAAACATTTTCACAAGAAACCTAGCTTAAAGTGTCAAAAGAAGACCAAAGCAATAGATTTCATAATCAAACATGACCTGTACATATAATCCAAGGAAAGGGGAATCCTTTAACCATTTGGGCATTTAAAATTATCTCACCATATGGTCAAGCATCCCACCAATTATCAGCATAAATCTTGCGGCATCAGTCTTTCCTTCCTGGACCAAAGATCTTTCCAAATAGCAAAATTTCTCCTTCAGTTCCTTTACTGCCTTCTCATTGGGCATAACCATTGATTTCACATCTTCGTTTGAGATCTGAATTGCAACAGGAACAAGCCAAAAATGCAGCCCACACACTCAAAAACTGAAAGCTTAAGAAACAGTAAAAGCATCACTGTAGAATAGTACAATGCAAGCATTTCACACTGTTGTCTTTTCATACAAGCACTGTAAGTATAAGTAGTATGAAATTATGAATTTCCCAGAAACATGGCATTGATGGTAGAAATGGGGAAAAAATGATTTCAAGTGGATTCTCCTCAAATCTTTTCTGTTGGGGTGTTTAGCATAAATACAATTCGTATTACTGGGCCGTTGTACAGTCTATTATTTGTTGAATTTCTGTTTTGATGAATTTTACTTGCTCTTCAAACTGTTGTTTTTATACTACAGAAACTTTAAGAAAACTCTAGACAAATTTATAGTGCGAGCAACTGCAAGTTCTTACTTGAGATGTTTTTTAGTACAATTGAGAATAATTTTTCATGCATTTTTCTGCTTATTGTTTTGTCGCTGTGAAATGCTCCAGAGGCAATAAACTTCCTTGGAGACATGGCAATTTGTTTAAGGGTTGAATAGCACCAAAGATTCACTTTGCATGTTTATTTTCTATTTGAAGCTTTACCATGTATTTATATTCTAGTAACCACTTGTGCATGTCAGCAGGGAGTTCACCCACTTTCTCCAGTTCAGGCAATATGTTCTCTACATCAACCACTGCTGCTGCAACTTCTGTGGGCTTCCCATTATTTGGTGGTTCTATCTTTGAGACAAATGGTATGAATTCAGTTCCATTTTTGTTTTCTAGAAAGAGCAGTGCTACATCTGCTATTGCAAAGATGGATTCCAAATTGAGAAACCCTGAAACAATTCCACAGGTTGAACCATCATCTGTTATAGGTGAAGACCATTCATTTAAAAGCTCTACCAGTGGTGCAAATTTCACAGTAAAATCCCAAAATGAACTGAAAAACAGTGCTGTCTCTCCTTCCCCATCTCTTTTAGGAGTAACTGATGGTACTTCAAGCACTCTATCTAGCACAGCTGCAATTTCAGCTTCTACAAGTAGTCTCTTTCCCAATACTCAGTCTGCTTTTGCAGGATCTCTATTTGGGCAGGATTCAAGTTCTGCTACGGCTACCACCTCAGCTCCATTTGCATTTAGGAGTTCTGCAAACATGCCTTCTCTTTCTAGTTCACTGCCATCAGCATCTTAATTTTCAAGTAGTACTTTATGTGGGAACACAAGCCCTTCTCTGTTTGGGTCAACTCTGTCTGCTTCAGCTTCTAGTGCTTTAGGTAGCTTGTTTGGCTTAACTACACCCAGTTCATCAGGCTCCTTCAGTGTACCTTCTTTTGGCCTCAGCAATAGTAGCACATCTCAATTTGCTTCTACTAGTACTCCTGCATCTGGGTCTGGCACCACAACTACATTTGGTGCTACCAGTAGTCCTTCGGTAGGTTCTACTGGTACCTCTATCTTCTCTTCTAGTAGTAGTACTTCATTTGGATTGGGCAGCAGCTCTCAGTTTGGTTCAAACACCTCTCCTTCATTTGGGTTGAGCACAACTCCACAATTTGGTTCCAGCACCTCTCCTTCATTTGGGTTGAGCACCACTCCACAGTTTAATTCTAGTACATCTCCCTCGTTTGGTATAACCAGCATTCCTCAATCTAGCTCAAGCACTGCACCTTCGTTTGGCTCAAGTGTAACATTTGGTTCAAATACTACATCTTCATTTGCCACCAGGATTACCCCTTCATTTGGTTCTGGCAGCACTCCTGCATTCGCTTTTGGAAGCATTTCTCCATTTATTTCTGGTAGCACTCCTTCATTTGTTTCTGGGAGTACATTTGGATCCAGCAGTTCTCCCTCATTTGGTGCAAGCAGCTCCTTATTTGGTTCAGCTAGTGCTCCATCATTTGGGGAAAGCAGTGTGTCATTTGCTACTGCCAATACTCCAACATTTGGTGGAAGCAGTGCCTCATATGGTTCTGCCAGCACTTCATTCTATGGTTCAAGCAGTACTCCATCATTTGTCATGGGATAGTCTTTTGGATCCTTGGGAGCTCTGCCCTCTGATAATAATTCCTTCCTACAGCTGGGGTTGAAATATGATCCTTTGCAAATGGATTCATGTATGGCCCTGTTATTCCCATTCTGCTGCTCACTTCTTGTTTAATAGAGCATAATGAATTTGACACCCATAGAACTCTGCTCGATTGCCCATTTCGTATTCAACTATCCACATGTGCAAGATCTCAGGTTAATTTACCCCTTCACCTTGTCTTAACTTGACCCTTGCAGAGACCAAGGTGTGAGGCATCCAATGTTGCAACCTGTTAACAGTAAATTTACCCTAGCCAGATTCAGTGTTAAGTTCCAGCAGGCTCATATTTTATGATCAGGATGAAGTTCTCCAAAGTTCATCTTGATTGATTCAGCATGAATGTTCCATAGACATCAGGTGCAAATCCTGGATGATTTGACAAAAGAGTCACCCCTATCGGGCTAGCTTAGCTGAAAATAAGTTCTTAGGTTCAGTAGACCCTCGAGGGCCATTTTGGTTCCCAACCTCTTCAGGCCAGTTAAAATGCTTCTTTTGTGTTTAAAGTAACCACTTTGAAATAATGGAAAATATTGTTCTCGTATTATTAGGGAAAAATTCAAGTGAACCCCACATGGAAGACTGGGCTGGCTAATGGTAAAGGCCGACACAGCTAAGACGAATTCTAATCCTAAGGATTTTCGCCATTGATACTTTGCAATAGATCCATCTCTTGGACTTCTAGTTAAGTTTGACTCATTTATCAGTACCTGCTACCATTATTACCTGTGAGACTTACTACACATTCTCTAGGAATTTGTAGTATAGTGAATATCTAGTAAATAAAATCTGTTGATTATTGCTGAAAAACTCCTACTGGAATAGTCTTATGATATAGGCTTATGGTATTCTTGGGATAGGCTCCATGCCAAGAAGTTCTGGAAAGCATTCATTGAAATTCAGGTGTCATTTTTTACATGAAGTTGTTCCAGCTATTAGGGAAAAATTCAAGGTAAACTAGATTTGAACCTCTCCTGTCACCTGTCATTCATTTATTGAAAGAGAAAATGTCAAGCGAGAAATAGCTTATAGATGCTTTCTATGTCAAAGTTCATGCATTAATATTTCATACCACTATCAAAATTTGTTTATTTAAAAAGAATGAATTCAGGGGTCAGCAAATAGAGTCATTATAACTAAAAATTGTGAACTGAGAATAACAGCTTTGAGGAAAAAGCCTTGAAGAGCAATAATGTTATAATAACAGAAATAGCAGTGATTAAGACTAACATTTTGAATAATTAAGACTAACATTTTGATTAAATAAGATAAGATAATTTTGTTAATGTCCATGAGCAATCAAAAGAGTTGGTCAATGGGACTCAAAAATACAACCAGTTATACGTTATAACAAACCCTAGGAATACAAAAGACTACACCTGAAAACTAGGAAATAAAAATATACAAGTGGCTGTAAGTATAAAGTAAATGGCAAAAAGGGACAGCCACTATATATCATTTGGTAGATATGTAAATGTATAAGGGGGAGAACAAGTATATGCAATCGTAACAATCCCTAAGAAGTTGCCAAGACATTTGCTGATAATGTCATCCAGGGAGTGCCCAAAGATGAGAAGACCCAATTGGGTGAATCTAGGAGGAGCTCGAAAACAACTACCAGAAGCTTTTCTAACATTTAAGGCCAATACAAAGAACCTAGTAGTAGAAGCATAGATTCCAAGATGGGCTGGCAAGCAAGCCTGTATTGAAAGCAGGTACCTCTTTGTGTCCTAGTGGAAGTGGGACATCCACCCAAAATGTGAGATTATACATAATTTCACTGATCCGGTACAAGTTTTGCCCAACTCTAAGGGTCTGTGCAACGCTTAGAGTCTCCAGAGGCCAAACATTGAAATAGGCTTGAAGGAGGTAATCAACCCGATGGATCTGCAATGCCCCCTTGAGCATCTAGATCAGTATAGTTATCATTTTTTTTAATTTCAATAAAAATCTCTTTTCATTTCAATCCCAATAAAACAGTTTATGTTAGTTTCAATCAAATGATTATAGACAATAGTTGGTATTAGACAATGTTTCCTTTCATTGTTAGTTTTACTTAGCACCATAAAGAGGTTTATTTTAATCAGTCAAATGTTTGTGATAGATAAATGGTGTTTAAAATTTTGAAGCATCATTTTATAAATTTTGGTACTTACACAAGGCATGGTTGCGGGCGTGCACCATGTTGACTTATGAGCACAGGTTTGTGCAGACATGTGATATTTCTCTCTTTGGCCCACCTACTATGCTCAGACTCTCACTTTAAACCCTGTAAGTTTGATGTGCACCTTCAGTGTTTTACTACATGAACTTGGTTATGTTTTCCATGAAGGTTTTAAGGTGGACTTTTGGATCTTTTTAATTTTGGTTTGTGGTTCCTTTTTCATCTTAGTGAAGGTTTCTTGCAAAAAACTTGGGACAGGAACATATCCTTCAAATCTAAGAGGTGAGATATTCTACCGTGAGAAAAAAAACATGTGCAAAGCCCATTGTTTGCATAAGTACATAAATAAAGCCAATGCAAATAAACTGAAATGAACACAAAAAGTGTAATAACCAAAAACAACTTATGGAATGGCATCCCTCTCCTTCACAACCATTTTGTTGGAGCATTTAGGAGAGAGATGGGCAACTGGAAGGTAATCTATCCACTCCTTGACAGTTATCACCAGATCTCCATCTTTTAATCAGGGGAATGATAGGGGGATTCTTCTTTGGACGTTTTATGAACCTTTAACAGGATCTTCCCATCTCTCTCAATCATCAATTCTTTGAGCAGATCAATTTTCTCCATTTTTGTTTTGGCCATTGGGTATTTGATTAAACAGACATACCAGTTCTCTTTCATGGAAGGATCATTTGTGTTGATATTTATAAGGGTCAACAGAAGAATAGATGGAGCCATATCTCACCCAAATTCTGAAGAAGCTTCCTCACAAATGTACCCATGATTCTAAATAGCCTGTTCCTGTTTTTAAATATTCTCTCCAACAAACCAAAGCCCAAGTTCAGTTTTTAAAGCAGCAGTAAGGATATGATAGCTGGTCTGGTTAAAGAGAAGCCCAAAAGTACAAGCCTTTTGTAGAAATCTGGTATTAGTGTTCAATATATTACATTATTTTAACCATGTTGAGGATCTGTAGGTATAGTGTGAATTTGGTGGTATATTTTGTGGATCGACAGCTGCCTGAAGGTTTACTTTTGGAATTTTTAGTCATCTGTTTTTTATCGAGTGCATATGTCTGGTGCCTCTTCTTAGTAAGCATTGCCTAATGGAATAGCTGAACTACATATGTTTTCTATGATTGCAGAAGGAACAGAACGTTCAGGTCCTGGGGGTTCAGTACCCTTATTGCCTATAAATGGTAAAGACAAGGACAACAGAACTAAAGAAGAACACCATAACCTCATGAATGGCAATTCAGGGGACTCACCTGACAAATTGTTTGCCTTAATTTTATATTTAACCATAGGCTTTGTTGACATCTTTTAAATAACATTTTTGAACATGCCCATTACAGAGACAGAGGTCCCAGGTGAACGGGAAGATACTAGAGGATGGAAGCCCCATTCTTACTGAACTTGTTATGAACGGAACTTGTTATGAATGGAACTTTCATCTTTTGCTCTTTCTGTTCATACTTGTGCATTGTCATTATGATTAACTACTCACCTTTCCCTGATAGAAGTAAATACATTGACAGATTGTTATGCTGTCTGGCAGTTTCTCTTTTCGTTCACACTTTTAATCGTTGTTCCAGACCTAAACTAATTGTGGTTCCAGTTTGTGATCAGTAATTAGCAGTCACAGCTCTACACAACTATCCAACTTGATAGCATTTAGTATATAGAGGATCTTAAGGGAGTATGAACTAAAGATACTAGATTGAATGCATGGATAAACTCAACTCATCCTTTCATGCTTTAAGACATTTATTTGATAATAAGATTCTTAACGTGTTTTTTTTACTTTGGGGATTGTTCAATCATTCAAGTTTATAGTTCGTCATATTGTGCTGTAGTAATCTCACTGCTATGATCCTCTTGTTCATGTATTCCTCCATGCATAAACAAGGGACATAGATGACTCGAATAAAGCTTGTGAAGTGGCTCTGGGAAGTTACTGCTTAAATGAGAGTAAACAACCACAATCACAAAAGAAATGGATTAAACGAGAGTAAACAACTCTGTGACCCCTGTGGCACACCCTGGCACAAATAGAACAACACCCTTTAGAAATAGTCAAATCGCAAGTGTAGCAGAAATAATGACCTGTCAAAATAGCCTGTCAAACTTTATGGTCTTTGTATGATGTTTGAAGCTGAGAGAGTATATCTAGAATGATATTTGCCAGCTATGATAGCTCCCCTGTATGGCCAAAATGAACATTATGGCACAGAATTCTGCTAAAACTTATGAAGTATTCAATTTCAACACTTTGTACCACATGATATACCCATGATTCTAAATAGCCTATTCCTGTTTTTAAATCTTCTCTCCAACAAACCAAAGCCCAAGTTCAGTTTTTAAAGCAGCAGTAAGGATGTGATAGCTGGTCTAGTTAAAGAGAACCCCAAAAGTATGGAGATAAGGAGAAAAGATCTCCATTTTAGAGCTCGTTCTCTAACAGAAGCTTGACAAAGATAACAACTCTGGGACATAGTTCTCTAATTGATGTCCAACCTCAAATTATTCATACAACATGGCAGTGTTTGATGAAATGCCAAAGCCAGTTATGTCCAAACAATGCCTTCTTAAATAGTGATTCACCCAGTAGCTACAGCAACTATTAATTAACCCAAGCCAAAATAAGTTCAGTACGGTCTGGGAATATCTCATCTTATTGGCTCAGAACTTTACAACGCATTCAGTATACAGTTACTCTTCCTCGGCCTTGTTACAACCAAACCATTACAGTCCTAGGATAGACATCTGTTGTGTGAAGGTGTTGAGATTCATGTTCAAAGTTCAAACTCAGCTCAGCGACTATGCAATGTTTGAAATTTTGAATTAATTCCTTGTATGTGAACTCTGTAAAAAGGACTGTTATATTTCTGCTATTAAAGGTTTTGGCCACAATTTCCATTAAGTTAAGGTCATGCTACTGTTAAGTGTTATTTTATATGATGAAATGTTTAGCAAGTTGGGGTTGAATGTTATAAAGATAAAACAACCAAATTCTTATTCAACTATACAACCAACACCTAGCTTAAAACTGACCTGAAAGCTACAGTAAATCATTGGCTATCCATATAAAGTGTTTGTCAAGTGAGCAGACCGGATTTGACTAGTAGACTGTTTGACAAAAGTCCCAAAATGTACAGGAAGTTGACTCAGAAATTGGTATAAATCTGGTTGGGGGCATTACAGGGGGATCCAAATCAGTTGGTGTTCTGTCCTTTCTGGCTTACAGAATTGCAAAAAAGTTTCAAACTCCATCCCTATTTATTCTTCGGAAGCTGCATTGTAAGTATATCTCTTGAGATTCACAATATTTTCAAAATATTATAAATAAAAAAAACACATAGGCGTCGCTTAACCGACACCTGTGTATTTTAAAAATACAATACCATCGCTTAAGCGATGCCTAGATCTGTCGGTTAAGCGATGCCTATGTCGGGGAGGTGTCGGTTAAGCAACGCATGTAGGTGTAAATGTTGTTAAAATTTTTTGTCACCGTCGCTTAATAAGTGTCGGATAACCGATGATGTACATTCAACCGAGGGTTACCTAGGTGTCGCTTAACCGACGGTTACCTAGGTGTCGGATAACCAACGACAAGTTTCTGACGCTTATAAAAAAACCAAAGTGTCGTACATGCGACAGGGAAGTGTTGAAAATCCGACATGACGACCGTCAGATTTTTGGTCGAAATGTAGTAGTGGGGTGTACAGAACAACATATAAACGTTCAACTGACCAAACACCCTTTCAACTAGTATACAGCCAAGAGGTAGTAATTCCTTTACATTTTTGACAACAAACAATGGTGATAGTCGACATCTTACATATCAATGTCAAAGAAGCAAGAAAGGATCAACTACTACAATTAGCCAAACTAGAAGAACAACGACTACTTTCTATACAACACCTAGAAATTCAGAAGCAACAACAAAAGGCTTGGCATGACCGAAACATCAAAAGTAATAATTGGTCGGTCGGAGAGCTCGCATTACAATACAATAGTCGAGTGAAAGGAAAACCTAAAAAGTTACACACATAATGGATGGGATCTTACATTATCGAAGAAATCAATGGCAATGGATCAATTCATCTGAGAACATTACAGGGAACATTATTTCAGAAACTAGTAAACGGTACCAAAACTATAAAAAAAAAATCAAAAGAAAAGCGGTTTTATAACTGCTAACAAAAACTAGAAAAACTAGAAAAAGAAAAAACCTGACTCCAAAAAGAATCAAGGAAAACCAAAATGAACTTCAACAGGCATAGTAGACTACCATTCAACAATAATCAACATGTTCACCATCGACCATAACTTCATCATCAACAAGAGGATCAAAACATCAAATCAACCCATCATGACTACAGTCAAAAGGAGCATCGAAACTAGAGCATATTAAAGCAACCTTCATTAGAGCATCCTTCACCATCAAATCCGCCATTAATAGCACCATCGACAAAATCACCATCCGCTTCGCCTATAAATACTATGCCATTCAAAGATCACATATTGTTTCATCAAGATCTAGAGCAACAAAATTACCAAACCCCCGTGAGAAAATAATCTAAGAAGAAATCCGAACCAAAAACCGACAAAATGGCCCCAAAACAAACTAGAGCCATGAAATCCAAACTAAAATAGTTGGAATCTATCGTAAGTACACTAGTGAAACAGTTACGAAATATTAAAAACGCGAAAGTGCAGGAAGTTTCGTGGGCGCGACACTATGAAGAAATCAAAGAATGGGCTTACCAGGGTAAGTCAAGGATGATAGAGGAAGCGGGGAAGGTAAACCATAGCACCATTATGAATTTTCTAAATGCACCTCTCATGGCAAGTTTTGTAGGAACAAAGGAAACTATTGTAAAATTCATAATCAGTCGATACCACAATGGGAGGTTCTACTTTGACAGACCAATGGAAATATCATCCAAAACCATTTACAAACTTACTAGGCTGTCCAACAAAGGTGACCCTGTTCCTGTAGGAATCAAGCAAGGATTGGTTGAAATACTAACGAGAACACCAATAGGGAAAAACTCAAAATGGTTAATAGTCGGGTAGGTCCAAGCCACCACACCCAAAATACTGGCCAATCGTATCCGCAGGCCTGATTGTCACAGGATGCAGCTGTAATTTGAAGCTCAACGTGCTAGAAGTTGTCAAATTCATAGCAAGAATAGGAAAGATATACTATTGGGCTCAATATATGGCCGACATGCTCAAATCCATCTACGATAAGTGCCAGGAATCAGGTGCAATAATCAGATTTCCATCACTCTTAATATGGATAGCTATGTACCACCTATGTCTAGTCAGGAATAAAGACTTCTTCAGCCATCCAGGTTTCATATGTGGCTATTTAAACCTTTTTCAATGGCTAGAATCCCACTAGAACAAGAAGAAAGCAAAGTGTTCCTAGAACACTGGTTTCAAAATATTAAAATCTGAACAACCAGATGGAGGGTTCCTCAAAACATCTGAAGATGTCTACCTCCTACATCACATATCCAACTAGAGCTTTCCCACACAGCAGTATGGCAAAAGCAAGGGTCGATAGCAAAGGAAAAGACACTTGACTACTACCCAAAAGTCGAGGAGATCTTCACATAGCTACCAAGTAGTCCAAAACTGACATCACCATACTGAAAGTTGCAAAAGAAACCAATCAACACATTATAGAACCATTGAACGACTAGGAGAAGGAGGAAGACTATGAAGTCAACCTTCATATTAGTACTTTCACTTTGAAAGACAATCCGACAGAAGATAAAACCCCCCTCCAACTTGAAAATGTATCGACTGAACAACAGGCTATCACACCGACAGAACAAAGCATTATCATCCTAACTCAATAGCATGATAAAGGAGAAAAACAAATATGGGAAGAAACTTAATCAGACAACCCAGAATATGCCATGACAAAGGAAAATTTAAAGAAAATAGCTAAGGAAATATCAAATTCAAGGAAAAAGAAAGGAACTCAAGCAAAAGGGAAGCGGAAGCGCAAACTCATCTTACCAGAGGAGTCAAAAGATGAGGAAGAACTACTTGCTACTGCTGCCAACATCCTGGAGGATGATGCAATAAACAAGGTATCTGTCGAGACCCAATTCAAGCGGTTTGTCGAATCAAGAGCAAAGCAAGGAAGTCTTAAAAAGGTAAGAACTGCTACCCCACCTGAAATAAATCCTATCGATCTAACTTGAGACTCACTGAGACCTTCTTTGACTAGAATAACACCAGATGCAACCATGGACATATCACCAATTTACAACGAAATTATCCCTGGAACCCTTAAGGAAAAAATTGACAAGGATGTTGAACTTCAGCAATTTATCAACAATCTACCAAATCTATTCCTTAAATCCCAATAGATCACCACCACCCATAAACTTGTTGAGTCATGATCTACCCGACAAAGTATCACTTCACGAACCAAACAAGTTTCATCACCACCATCAGTTATAGTACTTATCAAATCATCATACATTCGCAACCCCGACCCGACATCCACCATAGTCACAGCCCACATTTCATCATTTACACCAACCTTCCAAAACCTTCTGGTCAAAGAGGTAGATAGGGGATTTCTTTCCCTCGAAGGTAATAATCAAGCACCACTAGATGAAGAAATCAACAACCTCATGGAAGATGAAGGAATCAAAAACCTTGTAGACCTACAATCAGAGGTCAAAAACCCCATGTCGACAAGTCATATTCCAACCACCCCTCTAACTCTGGACCATTCATCATCACCTTCACCACCACTAGCACCAGAATCCCCTCATAATCCAGAACCATCATCTTCACTATCATTGGAAGAAAAAACAACCACAAACCCCATTCAAGAAACCTAGCAAGCTAATCCTACTGTAGCAGAAGTTCAGTCAACTGAGGATCCACCGACTGAAGAGCAACAAACACCACAACAATAGCCAACATTAGCACCAATAGGAACAGATGTGGTCCATAAGTCTAAACATAAGAGAAAAAGAAAAAAAAGAACCACCATCCATAGCAGGTACCGATTGTGATCCACCTTCAACAATTAGGATCGACTTCTACAGTCGAAACTCCAAAACAAAGAGATGGAGAGTTGGACCAAATCTTGGGAGCACTCACCAAAGAAGCATCAACAAGAAACCAAACAAGACAAGAACGAATTGAAAAACTGGAGACAGAATAGGTTGAATTCCTGACTAAATGCATGACTTTAACACAGACAATCATACTAGTACTAGAAGAGACCGACAATGACAAACCACTGGAGAAAGCATACCAGCTATTTGAAAGTGTCATGTCGACCCTTCAAGCACATCTACAAATAAATAAATAAGAGAAAAAAGAAGAAACATACATGTTATTAAGACAACAGTGCACAACATTTTTAGAAGCACACAAGGTACTGCAAGAACATCTGGAGGAGTCAACTATTATAGAAGAAGTACTACGCAACTGGTACACCCATTATGTCCAAGTATTTCAACATGCTCGAGAAACCCATGAAAATATCAAGACACTAGAAAATCAATAGGGTCCTTTTGCAGCTGCAACGTTTTCCCAAATTTTTTAAAATTTTGGACCCTCCTTTTAATTTTGTTTTGCCTAGATTTGCTTCTGATTGCTGATCTTTGTTATCCTCTGCTGCAATTTTTGATATTTGAGGATAATTTGAGTTAAATTGTTGAATGATTATCTTTGTCTGCTGATGCTGTTGAATCGAATTTGAAGTTTTGGCTTCTAAATATTTTCACCATCAGAAGTTTATTGAACTGTGAAGCGGGGCCTTAGTCATCTACGCAGCCGCAATGGTGGAAGCTTACTTATGAACGCCCCCAATGGATAGTCATATTTTTTGTCGATAGTTTTATTCCCTTTGTTTGTTTTAAAATATTTTGACTATCGGCATTTTTTTGTCTCTTCACAGTCAGAGCATCATTTCGTTGTGTTGTCGACGTCTCGGATGGTAGAATACAAGCGCTACGACGGAAGCTTATATTTTTTACGATTCCACAGTTTTATATGTTTTTATTATTTTAGTTTTCTCGCTATTAGAACTATGTTGACTTTTGATCAGGGGATTAGTCTATAACTGTTCTGATCGCTGATGTTTTTGGTTGCCGTGGAGTTTGTAGTTTATTTGATTCCGCCGTTGCGGCTTCGGAGTGAACTAACCACCCGACTTGGTTGTTCTATGTTTTACTGATGTTTTTATTTTCATCGTTGGTTCGATTTTTTCCAATTGTTTTCTATTCTTGTGGAAGCCCTAGTCCATATGACACCCGCCATTGTGGCTTCCATTTGAAATAATCCTCCGATGTTATAGAGGTTTCGAGGCCTGAGGTTGCAGTTTAGTGTTGATTCTGCCAACACTTTTATTGTGCCACGGAACCCATAGTATGTTCGTCGCCCGCCGTTGCGGCTTTCTGTTGATTAACCATCTGATACCTTAGTTTTTCCATTGTTTGATAAAGGTTGTTTCCTGCTGACTTTTTCACCCAAGGTCTATATATATGGGATGGGTCATTATTTTATTGTTATCTTTGTCAACTGGTGCTGACCCTGTCCCTGTCAAGTTGAACTGTGCATTTGTGCCTAGCTATTGAGATCTCATTCGTGGATGGCGTCTCCATGGAATTTTCGGATTTCCTTGTCGACTGCACAACTCGTCTACCAGGTAGGCCAGCCATGGTTTTACGCTTTCTTTGGAAGTTTATAAGTCAGTTTTGGAATGAGGGTTTTGTCCTCTGGTTAGGTGTTCCCACCATTGGTAGTTGGTCATCTAAATCTGATTTTGCATTCTTATGGTGTGGGGTAGTAGTGGGTTTGACGGCATGTACAGTGGGGGTTTTTTGTTCTTAAGCCTGTGGTGAGCCGTTATGGAGTTTTGAACCCGGTCTGAATGTTTAGGAGGTTGGTGCAGACAGGCATTACGCTGTCTGCACCATATTTTGTGGGTTTTTCTATGGCCATCCGGGGGGGAATTTCCAAGTCTTGTTCCATCATGGGAATTCATCCTGTTTTGCTAGGATGCCGGGGGTTTTATTTTTTGGTCAAACTGGTTTTTTTCGTGTAGTGCCAAGACAAGCCTCATTGATGGGATTTTTGTTGAACAAGGAGTTAGAATGTATTCCACTGTTAATTAATGCATTTGCTATCAGATTCATCTTAGCATTTTTTAGACTTAGCATTTTAGACATAGCTTGCAGAAGCTTTTGCTTGTTATTCTCGATTTCACATTTAGCTTAGCTGTTAAGAATATGGAAGAGCTAAAGGTTGTTATATAGTTTTCTTCATTATAAAAACATTGAATGAAAGCTCCAATATCCTAAAAACATGTTTGGTTTATGACAGGGAAACTTCTTCAAAGGAGATACGTCGAAAAGACAGAAAAAGAAGGCTCTTGTTGTTGAGGGGGAACCTGATGTGAAGATCATTACGAAGGTCGAATATATTTATGAAGGTACTAGAGCTACCACCAGGGTAGAACCATACTATAGGTGGGGTGATATCTATCGAATGATTTCAAATCAACAAGTGCCTGATGCAGGGTTTGAAGAACTGACCATTTACGCCAACATTGAGAAGTCTGCTCTTATGAAAATAGCCACTAAACCTTAATTGTTCCCATGTTCTGAGGTGATTGGATGGATTCTACCTAGGGCAGTTGTAGCAACTATGATTTTAGCCAATATTGACAAACAGGGATATGCTGCCTAAAGTCCTGGTTATGTCTCATTGGCATATCACCTACCCCTAACCTAGGTTTACCTAACTGAAGATTGGTTGAAAGAAGTAAACTTGGACCTGGCTAAAACAGTGAAGAGGATGATGATACCTGGGAAGAACTTTCGAACCAGGCCATCAGGAGAGTATGACACAGCCACTCTTATGACTCCTTATAGATTTATAGCATTAATGCTGAACAATATTTTTGGGAGAGCCCATGGTAAGAGTTTCAAGTTGGGTTGGGTTCCCATTATTTTCTATGTGGCCACCCAGGGGACTGTATTGAATTGGGCTAATATTGTCTCCAATAGCCTCTCAACTTGTATATCTTCAACTCTGGGAAGGGTGTCTCAGAAGAAGTCTGAGTTCTATATGAGCTCCATCTTAATAGACTGTATACTATGCACCCAACCATTTCCATCCCTAAGGTGTATCTGGGACAGGGACAAAACCCCTGTGTACACTGCTTACAAAATATTGTGGGCACATAAATATTACAGCCATTATAAAGAAATTTGTGAACATTTTATTATGCCTTTGTACACTTTGATCTTCTTAACAGAATGCAACTGTATTTCTGAGGAGGCATTTAAAGTCATCGAGGAGCATGCAAATTATTATTTAACTGAAGAGAGGATGTACATTAGGATGTATGGTTTCTCTAGAGCACCTTCTTTGCTCCACAAGTATGCCACTAACTATGTGGTGCACAAAGAAGCAGTTAGGCAGGTTTACCTAGATGGTGTAGGCAGCTTCCTGTTTGAACATAAGAAAGCAGCCTATCCTACCATACCTTTCAGGATGGGAAGTTACAAATTTTCCAAGGTCAAACTACTGCGGAATTTGTGCAAGAGTTGGAGAAGTTTCATTTTGGGGAGAGGAGTTTCTACAGAAATGACTCCCAAAAGAAGGTTGCAGAGCATTGCAAAGAAGAAAATGTTCACTTTGAATATGCAAACTTATGGGATAAAGATGAAGAAATCTTCAAGAATGCAAGGAATATGACTACACTGAAGAGGAGGTTTAAACAAAACATCACCATTAAAGGCAGTAAGGGCCAAACGACACAGAAGAAGCAGCAAAGAATACAGAGAAAGTAGTGAAGAATGCAGAGGAAGATGCAAAGAAGGCATAAGAAGAAAGAAAGAAAAGGGAATATGAAGAGATGAAGAAGAAACAAAAAGAAGCTGAAGGTCTAAGGCTCACAGGGTCTGCAACAGACCAGCAAACTATTGACCCAACATATATTCAAGAAGTACAGAAAGATCAAGGGTAGGGGCAAGATAATCTTGATTCCTAGGAGCTTGCTACAACTTTTGGAAGAAATATAGGACAAGTAGTTTTTTCTGAATTGAGGCTGATACCTTTTGTGCAGAAGAAAGGAGAAGAAGTCCTAGATTTTAGCACCATTTTTTACGACAAAGAGAAAAAGAGGATTATCAAAAGGACTGGGAGAAAAATCAAAATAGGGGGACAATCAGGCATGATGGTCACTGATCAAACCTTGGTACATGGGACAGATAAAGATCCAAGATTGACAGCCAGAGCTAGAGTGGCATTAATTCACGCCACTGAAGACAATGTGGATCGATTAATGACAGACCTTGAAAAATCAAGGAAAAATGTAGCGCAATTGAAGGACACCGTAAGAAAGGAGAGGGATGAAGGAAACAAGTTAAAGAGAAAGTTCGAAGATATGCATAATGAAGTGATAACTTCAAAGGTAGAACTCCAAACTTTGTAAGCAAGTAAGATGGCCTTGGAAGTCTCAGCAAAAAAGAATGAAAAGGGTGCTCAGAGTAATATGGCCGAATTGCAGAGGTTATAGAAAGAATATAAGAAGCTGAAGACAGAAAGGGATGGACTCAAAGCATCATATGAGACTCTTAGTGCAGAAAAATACCAGCTATAGAGAAAAGTGATGGAGTTGGAGGCACAGAGGGCTACTATGGAAGAGAAAGAAAAGCAATTTCAAGAGCAGGTAGCATATTTTGAAGGAAAAATTGCTTCATTAGCATCATCACTGAAGGATTCCAGTGAACAGCAAACTAATATCCATCCTTTAAAGGAGCATGTCCTAGCCCAACAAAGAAGAATGCACCAACTACAAGTGTCTATTGAAAAGGAAAGATGTAAAGTCTTGTAGATAGATAACAGATTGGAGGAAATTTTGGAGACTACCTCATATTTTGTAGATAGGTCTCAGGACATTTTGGAAGTCCTGACTAGAAGGATAGTAAGGACAGAGACCAATGAAGAAATTCCTACAGATTTACCAGCCAAATATCAACATAGTTTAAAGCAGGACTATGACTTGTTAGAGTTTGCAATAAATACAGCAGAGGAGTTCAAGAAGGCTGTGAGGAAAACAAGAGGAGCTTGTACTGAATATTGCAGAAGGGTGCTAGTCACCTACAGCAGATGCCAAGTTGCTATTGAACAAAGATTATATGCATTACCAGAGCATGAGTTGTTCACAGGAATGCTACAGAGCAGGTTTCAGGAGGATGAGCAGAAGATACAACAAGTCAAGGACTTGGATGAGCAAATCCTAAAAGATCCAGTAGCTCATGCAGCAGTCAGCATTTGTTTGCTTGAAGATCAGTTGCATTTAAGCCCAGCCATAATCGAAGTGGTTAGAAATCAGGCTGCAAAATATGAGATCAACATTTGTTTTCTGGAACCATCAAAATTTGAGAGCATAGCAGCAGAAGCCCAAGCGTGGAAAAAGTTCTTAAATGATCAAGTGGGGCCCTCTACTTAAAAGTGATTTATTAGTTTTTTTTTAAATGTAATATACTGTAAAATGTATGAGCACTCACAATAGGACAAATTTTGGTAGTTGAAACATTGGGGAATCCCAAAAGTTTTTGCTTTTTGTATAAGTGTAGGAGAGTTTGATAAGGAAGGAATTTTTCCCAGTTAGACTTGTGAGAACATGTTGTAAGAACAACTATTTCCTTTTGCAATAGATAATTACAATTTTTCCTATTGGAGAAAGCTTTGGTGGAATGTTCAAATGCTGTGCAATGGATGTTGTTGAAGGGGAACTATTTTGTTTTCAGCTTTTGTCCATTAACTGTGAGACCGTTCTAACTTGTTGAACCTATGTTCTTGTATGAATGTTCTCTGGTTTATTTTACGAAAATTTCCACTATGAGTAATGAATGCTGTTCATAAACAATTGGTTATCTGGTTGTTCAAATATCTTTAATGTTCATGTGTTTTGAAAGAAGTATCAGTTATCTGTGATTTTTCATAATGCATGTACAAAATACATTACTCATTAATGAATGATAATCTTGCTCCCTAGGGATAGGTTAGGTAGTTAGTTTAATTTCTTGCTATGTGTGATTTAGATGTGAGAGAGTTTAAGACAAGAGGTAAGAACCTACGCATCACATTGTGACCGCTCCTCGTATTCTCTATCAATATGCATTTTAGATAGACACTTGCATTTCATACTTAAAACTAAAAACACAAAAATATACACGGTGGACCGGGCCGCAACTGGTAAAACCTTTTATTTTTGTTACTTGACCTATGGTAGCCAGACCGTAAACCAGACGGATTCCCCATACCAAACAGTCATGGGCTAGTTGGGAACGTTGACTGGGGAGAATCCCTTGCTATTATTTCCTACGATTTTCTAGGCCTCAACAGTTTTTGGCGCTAGAAGGAGGGCCTCCAGTGCATGGCTGGCCAAGGAAACCCATTTCCTCGAAATTACTCCACCAGTGATAGTTCAGAAAGCAGTTTGTTTCCCAATCCAATTCCTAAAGAGAAGTGGAAAGAACACTTTTTTCTATTGATAACGAAGTTGTTAATGATCTGAGAAGACATACCAGGGCTTATGTGAGGAAGATTGGAGGGTTACCGATTATCCCTGATTTACCCAGAAGAGAATACAAGAAGAAAGACCGTCCTATATTGGAAGACTCAGTGTTGGTTGGAGATTTGGAAGAGCTTGTGGAAACAACTTTATAGGAAGTTGTTCAGCCTTTGAATCAAGTGGGCCCAGAAACACCTAATTGTTCACCTCTTCATACTCTTGTTCATTCACCACCTCACTCTCCATCTAGGATCATGGCATGTGTAAATGCAAATCAACCACCTAACTCACCAAAATCACCACCTGCTTGGAAAGCCAGATCACCTTTAAACCTAACACTTCATTTGCATGACTTACCTCAGGCTTTTGAGAAAATGCTGCCCAAATTTGACCCAAGTGAGAATATTTTAGTAAATGATCACTTGCAAAGCTTTTACTTGGCCATAGAAGGATTAAGGGCTGGAGAACATGAAGATGTAGTATGAAGACTTTTTCCACATACCTTGAAAGGGGCAGCAGCCTCATGGTATTTTGGTCTTCCTGCAAACTCAATCCCAGACTGGGATACTTTTGAAACGATATTCATAAATAAATATGCAACCCAGAAAACCCATGCAGCACTAATGAAAGGACTGTGCACTTTGAAGAAAGAAAGAAAAGAGAAGGTGCATAGTTTCACCCAAAGGTTTGTCACTTATCTTAAGAATTTTTTTGAAACTGATAAGCCCTCAGATAAAGTTCTGATTGAGTATTATGCTTTAGCTTTAGGGCCTGGTTTGGCCATGTTTTCCAAGATGAAATCCAAACCTATGTTATCAGAAACTTATGAAGAAGCTGAGAGAGTATAAGCTGAAAGAGAGAGCATCGAGGATTATCCTGAGCAGTCAGGAGAGAAAACTTTTGGGAAGAAATCCTTATTACTGTCTAAGCCTAAGGAGGATCATTCATAGGACTATGAAGGGATGGGAACGATGATGCATAAACTTTCCAACAGAATAATAGATTTGGAAAAGGAGAAGGAAGCTCAGAAAGAATACAAGCCTTACTATAAGAGAAGAGAGGACAACAATCAATACAAACCTCCCTCACATAGTCCTGCATCAATGAACTTAACAGAGGCGGGTATGGATAACTTTTGCACCTTTCATTAACAGCCCCATTCAGAAAAAAAAATTTCCCTCAATGGATCAATTCGATGACATTAGTGATGAATCAGCTATTGGATTCTAAACTAATAGAAGTTGATGATGAGGAGGAAAAAGATAATAAATCCACAGATAAACAAGAATAAAATGCTCTGGTGGTATGGGATTATGTCTCACTTTTTGATACAGAACATGAAGATACTATGAAGCATGAGGAGATATAAGAAACAACTGTGACAATAGGAAGCCAAGATTTGTTAAATAAAGACAATTCAATACTTCCAAAGATTAAGAAATTTCAAGACAATATGAAGAAATTACAGAAGAACAACACAAATGATGAAATACCTAAACTTACCATTAGCAGTAAAGATCCGAAATAGGTCAACATTGAAGACAAAGAGGGTAATGTCAAGCAAAATCTCAAAGCACATGAAGGACCAAAGGAAGAACTTCCCACCAACAACCAACCTATAGAAGAAGTTGTTGAAGCAAGTTTGGGAGGCAAAACAAGGTTTAAAGCCCCACCATTCCTCCTGACTTTGGAGATTTTAAACCATAATGTGCACAATTGTCTAGTAGAATCTGGGTCATCAGTTAATGTTATGCCACTTGCAGTCTGTAAAAAGATTAATGGACAACCTAAACCTACTGATTGGCAGGTTACTCAGTTAGACAGGACCAATGTGAAAGTAGTCGGGGAAATGGAGGATGTCTTGATTCGATTGTCTGCAAATAAAAAGATATGTTAGTACATTGATATTGTAGTAGCAGACATACCTGATGGCTATGGAATTATTTTGAATCGAGACTGGTCAGCAAGACTAAATGGGTATTTTGCTTCAGATTGGTCACATTTGTGGTTGCCTCATAAGGGAAGCCCAAATCAGATTAAAATATTAAGAAAACCCTACATGAAACACAATGTCACTAAATTGGAAGAGAAAAATGAATCAGTGAATTTTGTATTGGGAAATTATCTAATTGATCTTGCACCAGGAAACTTTGCATTGGAAGAGGCCAGCAACATATCAGACACCCAGCCCGATCTCCTTCAATATACATGGGTTGATGAGATTGATTGTAAAGTAGTAGATGTAGTTTTTGTTTCAAGAACAATAGAATTAGATAATGGTTAGGTCTTTCTCATTTTGTAGTCAAGCCTAGCCGCTTAACTTACAAGTTGATAGATTTATAGGGGTGGGCAGAGGACTGACCAGTTAGTGGCTTAGTTCTCAAATTTTTTATTTTTCTTGATTATCCTGTACATAAATAAATTGAGTTGGTTGTTTATTTTGATTTGCTTTATTTCCGTTTTGTTTTAGTTTAGATTGTGATTGATTCCAATAAATAAGAGGCAAACTTTTGGTTCCATGGAGACCATCAGAATTCTAGATTAACTAAAATCCTTGATGATAAGACTGTGTACTATTGTGTTATCTGAAATATTTTCTTCTAGTTTAACGGTTTTTCCTAAATGGCTATGAACACATTGAAGTCCTACTTAATCCTTGTAAAATAACTCAGGATCAAAAGGTCTGGAATACTATTTCGAGGTTCCATCCATTTCACATCTAAAAATGTCCTAGGGGGTGACATCAAAAGACCCACAGAAAGGAAGCAAGGTAAACAGTATATTATATATAAATGATCCCATGCCAAGAATTGAAAGCCAAAAGAAAAATAAGAGTCAAAACTCCTAAGAAAGCAATATGTATCAAAACAAAGTACTGAATCATATGAGTACAAAATTGCCAAAATTTCTTCTTCGTCCGTGAGCTGAAAAGTAAATACATCTCTCACACAAAAGGACAATATGGATAGAGGAGCCTAAATAAAAAATTCAAAAAGAAAGGCATGAAGGAGGACTCAAATGAAAGGATAAAAAGTCCAAAGCACAAAAAAGTGCAAAATGGCATGGGAATGAGGAACAAATGAATCATTTCTATTTACCATATGTTACAATATTGTGGTGTCTGAGCTAGAAGCTACTTGAAGACAAAGGTAAAAAATGAAATTCATCTTCCTGGCCTCAAAAGAGTTATCTTGACTTTGAAATTTTGGGTTCCATTTTCCTAATTTGGACTATCATCAATGATTAAAAGTACATAGATTTTCCATTTGGGAAATCCAAACAACTAGAAGAATTCAACATGTTGGTTTTATTGTTAAACGATCTGTTACTTAAGGAAGAAAATGTCAAGACATCTGGGTTCACCAGGTAGTCACCAATTGTTGCAGCTGCGACTTTTTCGCAAATTTTTTTAAATTTTGGACCCTCCTTTTAATTTTGTTTTGCCTAGATTTGCTTCTGATTGATGAACTTTGTTATCCTCTGCTGCAATTTTCGATCTTTGAGTATAATTTGAGTTAACTTGTTGAATGACTATCTTTGTCTGCTGATGCTGTTGAATTGAATTTGAAGTTTTGGCTTCTAAATATTTTCTCCATCAGAAGTTTATTGAACTATGAAGTGGGTCCTTATTCATCTACGCAGCCGCCATTGCAGAATCTTACTTATGAATGCCCCCGATGGGCAGTCATATTTTGTTTTGATAGTTTTATTCCCTTTGTTTGTTTTAAAAGCTTTTGACTATCGGTGTTTTTCATCTCTTCACAGTCGGAGCATCATTACATTGTGTTGCCACCGTCTCAGATGGCAGATTACAAGCGCTCTGACGGAAGCTTATATCTTTGACGATTCCACAGTTTTATTGGTTTTTATTATTTTAGTTTTCTCGCTATCGAAACTATGCTGAATTTTGATCGAGGGATTAGTCTATAACTGTTCCGATTGCCGATGTTTTCGGTTGATGCAGAGTTTGTATTTTATTTGATTCCACCATTGCGGCTCCGGAGCGGACTAACCACCCGACTTGATTGTTCTATTTTTTACCGATGTTTTGATTTTCGCTGTTGGTTCGATTTTCACCAATTTTTTTCTATTCTTGTGGGACCCCTAGTCCATATGACGCCCACCGTTGCGGCTTCCATTTGAAATAATCCTTCGATGTTATATAGGTTCCGAGGTCCAAGGCTACAGTTTAGTGTTGATTCTGCTGACACTTTTATTGTGCCATGGAACCCATAGTATGTCCATTGCCGCCATTGTGCCTCTTTGTTGATTAACCATCCGATACCTTAGTTTTTCCGCTATCTGATAGAGGTTGTTTCCCACTGAATTTTTCACCCAAGGTCTATATATATGGGATGGGTCATTATTTTATTGTTATCTTTGTGAACTAGTGCTCACCCTGTCCCTGTCGAGTCGAACTATGCATTTGTGCCTAGCTGTCGGGATCTCATTTGTGGGTGGCGTCTCCGTGGATTTTTTTTTGGATTTCCCATGTTCTGAGGTGACTGGATGGTGTTAGAATAATCAACCCATAGTATTTACCCACTTAGACATTATTTCATTTATTTTGTCTTATTTGCCTAGTCCATGAGTCCCACCATGTGCAAGTTGCTAATTGCCTATCCATAGAGGTCAAACTTGCCATTATTGACTCATGGAGTGCTTGGGAAAGCCTTGGGAATCAAATATGCTTTATTCCTGGCCTCCTAGGTGCCCTTCTACTTTTTCTGCTTTATTGCCTGCTTTTTCAGTGTTTTAAGGCACATAGGAAAGCAAGACTAGGTGAGGTGAATCAGCTTTGTTGCCTCTTCCTCCTCCACACTTTCCTCCATGAAAAAGCATGTATGATCTGCCATTTTACCACTCTTTAGCTTTCCCATGTGCCCTTGCTAATTCGTGGGGTCCTTGATAGATTTGGGATCAGCTTTTTACACCTATGGGGGATTTGCCTATTTTGGGTAAGCCTGCTTTATGCTAGATTTGGATGCTTCCTTATGCATTCGATTTGCTCATGTATTCTATATATTCAGCAGCCTATGTTATTACAGGGTTGGCTATTGTACACTCAGTTAATATAATTTTGTGTTACAACTCCATATTCAGTCTCCATTGTTGATAATTTGCATGATCAATTGTTAATTGCTGTGAGTGAAATTAATCTACTGCAGGCCTAAATTTCTACATGGTATCAGAGCCATTGTAGGTTGTTACTCTCCTCCAAAAATTGTTTTGCAGGTTCGACATCAAGACTGGGAGCCTTCTACTGACAGCCGGGACAGATTTTCTAAAGCTATGGATTCACAGAAAACTATCCTCACTCCCTTCAACTTTTTTGAATGGAAAGTAGAGATGGAGATCTTGTTGAGAGTGAAATTCCTCTACAGGGTGACTATGGCTATAGAATCAGAGCCCAATGCTGCTGCAGAGAAGATCAAATGGCACAATCGGAGAGATGAGGCCTATGGCCTCCTATGTCTCAGTATTTCCCGAGACCTCCTTTTCCATCTCGATGGATTGACTTCACCGGATCAAGTATGGGAGAAACTTTCTGAACTCTTTGGAAAGACAGATGAGATGAGGGGACACCAGATCGAAAATGAGCTGATCTCCCTGAGTCCCAGTAATTTTGAATCCCTGCAGCTATATTTCTCCAAGTTCAAAGCACTAGTTTTGCAGCTGAAACAGTGTGGTATTGAAAAGAAAGATGAGCAGCTCGTATTGTCCATCCTCTCGAAGCTAGGGCCTAATTACTCAGTCTTTGTTTTGACCTTCTATGCCACAAAACTCATAGCTCGAACCTGGAAGATGCCTG
>LPNX010914243.1:476933-517909 GCA_001517045.1 Pseudotsuga menziesii | reverse complement strand
TGAGTCCCACCATGTGCAAGTTGCTAATTGCCTATCCATAGAGGTCAAACTTGCCATTATTGACTCATGGAGCACTTGGGAAAGCCTTGGGAATCAAATATACTTTATTCCTGGCCTCCTAGGCGCCCTTCTGCTTTTTCCAGCTTTATTGCCTGCTTTTTCAGTGTTTTAAGGCACATAGGAAAGCAACACTAGGTGAGGTGAATCAGCTTTGTTGCCTCTTCCTCCTCCACACTTTCCTCCATGCAAAAGCATGTATGAGCTGCCATTTGACCACTCTTTAGCTTTCCCATGCGCCCTTGCTAATTCGTGGGGTCCTTGATAGATTTGGGATCAGCTTTTTACACCTATGGGGGATTTGCCTATTTTGGGTAAGCCTGCTTTATGCTAGATTTGGATGCTTCCTTATGCATTCGATTTGCTCATGTATTCTATATATTCAGCAGCCTATATTATTACAGGGTTGGCTATTGTACACTCAGTTAATATAATTTTGTGTTACAGCTCCATATTCAGTCTCCATTGTTGATAATTTGCATGATCAATTGTTAATTGCTGTGAGTGAAATTAATCTACTGCAGGCCTGAATTTCTACAGATGGATTATGCCTAGGGCAGATGTAACAACTATGATTTTATCCAATACTACCAAACAAGGATATGCTGCCTACAGTCCTGGTTATGTCTCATTGGAATATCACCTACCCCCAGCCCAGGTTTACCTAACTGAAGATTGGTTGAAAGAAGTAAACTTGGACATGGCTAAAACAGTGAAGAGGATGATGATACTTGGGAATAACTTTCGAACTAGGCCATTAGAAGACTATGACACAGCCACTCTCAGGACTCCTTATAGATTTATAGCATTAATGTTGACCAGAGTTTTTAGGAGAGCCCATGGTAAGAGGTTCAAGTTGGGTTGGGTTCCCATTATTTTCTATGTGGCCACCCAAGGGACTATATTTAATTGGGCTAATATTGTCTCCAATATCCTCTCAGCTTGTATATCTTCAGCTCTGGGAGGGGTGTCTCAGAAGAAGTCTAAGTTCTATATCAGCTCCAGCTTAATAGACTGTATACTATGCACATAGCCATTTCTAGCCCTAAGGTGTATCTAGGACAAGGACAAAACCCTCTGTGTACACTGCTTACAAAATATTGTGGGCACATAAATATTACAGCCATTATAAAGAAATTTGTGAACCTTTTATTATGCCTTTGTACACTTTGATATTCTTAACATAATGTAGTTGTATGTTTGAGGAGGAATTTAAAGTCATCGAGGAGCATGCAAATTATTATTTGACTGAAGAGGGGATGTACATTAGGATGTATGGTTGCTCTAGGGCACCTTCTTTTCTCCCCAAGTATGCCACTAACTATGTGGTGCACAAAGAAGTGGTTATGTAGGTCTACCTAGATGGTGTAGGTAGCTTCCTATTTGAACATAAGAAAGCAGCCTATCCTACCATAACTTTTAGGCTAGGAAGTTACAAATTTTCCAAGGTCAAACTAACTACTAAATTTGTGCAAGAGTTGGAGTAGTTTCATTTTGGGCAGATGAGTTTCTATAGAAATGACTCCCAAAAGAAGGTTGCGGAGCATTGCAAAGAAGCAAATTTTCACTTTGAATATGCAAACTTCTGGGATAAAGATGAAGAAATCTTTAGGAATGCAAGGAATATGACTGCATTGAAGAGGAGGTTTAAACAGAAGATCACCATTAAAGGCGGTAAGGTCCAAAACACATAGAATAAAGCTGCATAAGAAGCATCAAAGAATGCAGAAGAAGTAGCAAAGAATGCAGAGGAAGCTACAAAGAAGGTAGAAGAAGAAAGAAAGAAAAGGGAAGATGAAGAGCTGAAGAAGAAACAAAAAGAAGCTAAATTTTTGAGGTTGATAGGGTCTACAACAGACCAGCAAACTACTGACCCAACAGATATTTAAGAATTACAGACAGATCAAGGGCAGGGGCAAGATAATCCTGATTCCCAAGAGCCTGCTACAACTTTTGGAAGCAATATAGGACAAGTAGTTTTTTCTGAATTGAAGCTGATACCTTTTGTGTAGAACAAAGGAGAGGAAGTCCCAGATTTTAGCACCATTTTTTATGACAAAGAGAAAAAGAGGATTGTCAAAAAGGACTGAGAGAAAAATCGAAACAAGGGGACAATCAGGCATGATGGTCACTGATCAAACCTTGGTGCATGGGATAGATAAAGATCCAAGACTAACAGCCAGAGCTGGAGTGGCATTAATTCATGCCACTGAAGACAATGTGGATCAATTAATGACAGACCTTGAGCAATCAAGGAAAAATGCACCGCAATTGAAGGACACCCTAAGAAATGAGAGGGATGAAGGAAACAAGTTAAAGAGAAAGTTTGAAGATATGCATAATCAAGTGAGAACTTCAATGGTAGAACTCCAAACTATACAGGAAAGCAAGATGGCCTTGGAAGTCTCAGCAGAAAAGAATGAAAAGGGTGCTTAGAGTAATCTATCCGAATTATAGAGGTTATAGCAAGAATATCAGGAGTTGAATACAAAAAGGGATGGACTCAAAGCATCATATGAGACTCTTAGTGCAGAAAAAGACCATCTATAGAGAAAAGTGGTTTAGTTGGAGGCACAGAGGGCTACTATGGAAGAGAAAGAAAAGCAATTTCAAGAGCAGGTAGCAGATTTTGAAGGACAGATTGCTTCATTAGCAGCATCACTGAAGGATTCCAATGAACAGAAAACTAATATCCAGCCTCTAAAGGAGCATGTCCTATCCTAACAAAGAATAATGCACCAGCTACAGGTTTCTATTGAAGAGGAAAGATGTAAATTCTTGCAAATAGATAACAAGTTGGAGGAAATTTTGGAGACTACCTCATATTTTGTAGATAGGTCTCAGGACATTTTGGAAGTCCTGACTGGAAGGATAGTAAGGATAGAGACCAATGAAGAAATTTCTACAGATTTACCAACCAAAGATCAACATATTTTAGAGTAGGACTATGATTTGTTAGAGTTTGCAATAAATACAGTAGAGGAGTTCAAGAAGGCTATGAGGAAAACAAGAGGATCTTGTACTAAATATTGTAGAAGGGTTCTGGTCACCTATAACAGATGCCAAGTTGCTGCTGAAAAAATATTAGATGCATTACCAGAGCATGAGTTGTTCACAGGAATGCTACAGAGCAGGTTTCAGGAGGATGAGCAGAAGATACAACAAGTCAAGGGCTTGGATGAGTAGATCCTGAAAGATGCAGTAGCTCATGCAGCAGCCAGCATTTATTTTCTTGAAGATCAGTTGCATTTAAGCCCAGACAGAATTGAAGTGGTTAGAAATCAGGCTGCAAAATATGAGATCAACATTCGTTTTCTAGAACCATCAGAATTTGAGAGCATAGCAGCAGAAGCCCAAGCGTGGAAAAAGTTCTTAAATGATCAAGCAGGGCTCTTTACTTAAAAGTCCTTTATTAATTTTTGTTTTAAATGTAATATACTGTAAAATGTATGAGCACTCACTATAGGACAAATTTTGGGAGTTGAAATGTTGGGGAATCCCAAGAGTCATTTGGGGTAGCCCAAAAGTTTTTGCTTTTTGTATAAGTGTAGGAGAGTTTGATAAGGAAGGACTTTTTCCCAGTTAGACTTGTGAGAACATGTTGTAAGAATATTTCCTTTTGCAATAGATAATTACAATTTTGCCTATTGGAGAAAGCTTTGGTGGAATGTTCAAATACTGTACAATGGATGTTGTTAAAGGGGAACTATTTCATTTTCAGCTTTTGTCCATTAACTGTGAGACTATTCTAACTTGTTGAACCTATGTTCTTATATGAATGTTCTCTAGTTTATTTTATGAAAATTTCCACTATGAGTAATGAATGTTGTTCATAAACAATTGGCTATCTAGTTGTTCAAATATGTTTAATGTTCATGTGTTTTGAAAGAAGTATTAGCTATCTGTGATTTTTCATAATGCATGTACAAAATACATTACTCATTAATGAATGATAATATTGCTCCCTAGGGATAGGTTAGATAGTCAGTTTTAATTTCTTACTGTGTGTGATTTAGATGCGAGAGAGTTTAAGATGGGAGGTAAGATCCTTCCCATCACATTGTGACCTCTCCTCGTATTCTCTATCAATCTGCATTTTAGATAGGCACTTGCATTTTATACTTAAAACTAAAAACACAAAAATATACATGGTGGATCGGGCTGCAACTGGTAAAACCTTTTATTTTTGTTACTTGACCTACGGTAGCTGAACCGTAAACTGGATGGATTCCCCATACCAAACAGTCACGGGCTAGTTGGGAACGTTGACTGGGGAGAATCCCTTGCTGTTGTTGCCTGCGATTTTCTAGGCCTCAACAGGTCTTGACGAAGCAATGAAGAGCACAATACAAGACCATATTGTATTGGAAATAGTGAAGGTAGAGAAGCTAGAAGACAATCTCATCAGTGGGTAAACCAGGATCTTTCCAGCATCGACAAATTGGACACAATATTTCCACAAATGAAAATATTGAAGGACACAGTAGATGAAAAATCCCAATTTTTGGGGCCCGACATGAAAAATATTATAGAACTCTCAATTCAGGAGAAAATGGTGACTCTATCTAGAATTACAATCTTGACCATCAACATCCAGAGAGCTCTCCATAGTTGGGCAGATTTTCAACACCAACTGGCCATTTCGGCAGAAGCCATAGTTGAAGTATGTGTATAGAGAAAACCATCTATTAGACTGCACAGCCCATGAATATAGAATAATGAAAAGGAATCTACTTGAGGTAGAGTTTTGTACCTCCACTATTTCTTCAAGACGAAGAAAGATTTTATTCCTGGGGGAGATATTTGAGGAACTAGTCAGTGAGTCAACTAGTCGAGTTAAATGACTAATCAGAGATTAGGTCGGCCTCTAAAGGTCATGTCGGTTGACCGAACTGACAATTAGTTACTCATAACCATTTTGTAATCATATATAATAAGTTGTTGAGCCAGTTAAGAACTTGGTTCAGTTTTGTATATGTATGGACCCTCATGTGATTCTATAATATAATCTGTTATTCTACTATATGTTCGTGTCTCTTGTCTTTGTATGTTTATATGATTCTATATGTGTATTATTGGTAACCTTATGTGATATATGAGATTACAACAATCGCTATTGTTCTTCCCTCTTCATTTGCAATATGTTTAGTGATTCTTTTGTGTCTCTATCCTGCATGCTTTCTGGGCTTCTGGGAGGAAAATTCACAAGGTCGTTGGTGTTTTGATCCTTAGATGTCATGGCATCAGTAGGGCCTCCCCTGTTCATAACTTCATATTGCCCCAAAACTTACCATTAAAAACTTTTTCTCATTGTTGCTACATTCACTATGATAGATTCATCAATCATTATTGTTCTCCCCTCTTCATTTTCAATATGTTTAGTGATTATTCTAGGTATGGTCTACATGCTTTATGGGCTTCCGGAAGGAAACTTCACAAGGTCATTGGTGTTTTAATACTTGGCTTGTCATGGTATCAGTAGTGCCTCTAGTGTTCATTATGCTCCCAAATTTACCATAAAACCTTGTTCTCGTTGCTACTACACCTCCAAACAGGTCTGTAAGTTCATAAAGGAACTGTGCTACTGCACAAAATAGATTACTCTAATTCAGGGAGAACTATCCAAAGAATTTCTTGTAACTATAGAATGGAAGGTTCAATTTCAAATAGGACAAAGCTATTAATAGAGCCCTGTACCACTGCACCCTAGAGTATGGGAAACATGTGCTAGACCTAAGGTACTAGGAACTGGAATTTAGAAATGATAGATGCAATCTAAAAGGGGGAATTACGAGCTCAAAGGATCCATTTTTTCCCTCTCAAATTTGTTGGTAAGAGTGATTGCATTTGTCAAGATGCCCCCTGTAGAATACTTCCTTATGCTTTGAAACCCCCATACACATTCCAGAGATTCTCAAGCGAATGCAGAATGAACGGAACAGGTTTCTAATGCTAGTTCAAACCTACAACCATAATATAGTTATTTATTGTGTCTTATAATTTTTTGTTTTTTCTAGGTCAATATGTGAAACAAGACACCTGCCAACTCTTGAGCAGGTAGACAGTTTGCTATATTAAGTACTTTTTTATAGTTTGTCTTCAAATGTATCTAATTTCTGCACTCATAAGCAAATCTAAATTGTTGTAGTGAAGTTGTATGAGTATGGATGCAACCACTTACTTTTTAATAATATAATCATAATCATTACTTTTTTTAAATATTGTGACATGCTAGATTAAATAGATAATATTAAAGAAATGGTTATGGTATGTTAACATTTTGTATGATTATCACTGGGATTTGTCTTAGCATTTTGAAAAACCCAATGAGTTAGTCATGAAGTTCTTTATGGGTCTATTAAATAGTGCCAAAATTTTGTACATTTAATATTAGGGCTCTGGGATCGTGAAGATGACAAACAAAAATCAGATTCCAGGTAAGATATTTATGACTATAATTTTCAATAGTAAACGCTAGTTCTTCCTTGTTACATTTAAGTGTCAAGTATACACAACCTATCAAAAGGTGAGACACTGTTTTACACTTTAGGTGTGTGACCACCCCAACCTGACTTAACGACCATTACAAATCAACGACCAATCAATGACCCCCTAGTGGGAGGGAACTAGATACATTTTTTAGGAATCAAACCCAAGTGGTGGCTATAAGTTACAACAGGGCCCTTCTTTCAGCAATCCATTTGACCTCTTGCATATTATAAATTTCAGTAGTAAATTTGATGACAAGTTCAAATCCAGTCAAATCCATGAGGGTACTAGCCTCTGTTGTGGTTGGTGTTTGATCCACCCTCCAATCAAATATTCTAGGGAAGAGGGGGAAATCTTGTGAGGTGGGAAGAGGGGGGATCCTATGAGATGGGAAGAGAGTGGATCCTGTGAGATTTTCCTTTGAAAATAATTCTAGCAGTACTCTAGAAAACATCCATTAACATATAAGATCTTAAATTTTCGACAAGAGACTCCAAAATGGAAAGCATCTTGTTCCCCGCTAAAGACAAAGATATGGAGAAGAGAATTTCAAATGTAAATATCGTAATTGATCCAATAGTTGTGGAATATGACATTTTAAAGTTCAAATCTAACTGATTGATCGATTTATAGATTTATACGACATTGAACCTTTCAAAATACCTAATTTAGTTAGATCAACAACAAATGGAAAATCATAAGAGGCTAAGCATCATATCTGCTAGGCCTATGAAGAGGTAAATTCTTAATTACTTTCTCAATGGAAGAAAGAGAAATGGATTCTATCAATAATTTAATCAAAACTATTGCAGTTCCATGAATGTATATCTTAAACATTTAAAAATATCTTCCAATCCAATATTTTAATAATCTCTTGGACCTGAGCTTGCTCTCCCATGATTGCTAATTCTGGTATCCTTTATGACAATTATAGATAGTTTTATTAGAAAATACTAGAATGTAAACATAAAAATTTTGGGCACAAGTTCAAACTAATATATTGAACATGAACAATATGTGATAAAATAGAGTCATGAGAAGCAGCACAAAGAATAAAGTCTAGACAAGGTACAATAAAACAAATAGACAATCTCTAAGATGGTTCGATAAACTAATAAGCATGTAGAACATAAGACTTTGAAACGTTAAATCCATCCTTGAAATTTGCATACATTTATTTACATAAATATGTCAATTGTATCTGAGTTGTATCTTCTCCAACCCGAGAAAGAAAATGGTAAACCATATTGTTGTCTTTCCAAAATTGTTTTCTTCCAATATCTTTTCCTTAGGCCTTTCTTGGACGAGGAAAGCATGCCACGTAGATGGAATATTGGCCTAGAACTAACTATGATCATGTTATTGGAATTTGAGTAAAAGTAAAGTGGCCTTGAGGACAATCCATTTTGCAGGCCTGATGATCAGCAATTCTGGATGATGACAAATTTATAGGAATGGCCGTCTCTACAAACCTGAAGGAAACAAACCTAAAATTTAATTCAATAAAAACAACAAAGAAAAAAACCTTGAATAAAAGAAAAACACAATATGTAATAAAGAAAAAAATATAGAAGGAAACAAACCTGAAGGTCCAAACATTGTTTCCATTTTGGAAGCAGTGGAGACTCAATGTGAAGCTAAATAACACTACTTGACAGTTTCAATTTCTGTCCACTGAAACCAATCTCATCAACATGTTAAAATAGACCCAAGAATTCATTGGAAGTTGAGGAAAAGTAAAGTGTCCTTGAGGACGATCCATTTTGCAGGCATGCTAATCATAAATCTTGGATGACAACAAATTTATAGGGATGGCGGTATCTGCAAGCCTGAAGTGGAATTCAATGACAACAACAACGAAAAAAACCATAAATAAAAGAAGAACACAATATGTAATCAAGAAAAAAAGGAAACAAACCTGAAGGTCTAAACATTGCTACCATTCTAGAGGCAGTGGGGACTCAATGTGAAGCTCAATACCAATACTTGATAGTTTCAATTTATATCCCCCGACACCAATCTCATCACCATGTTTAGAATTTTGAATTCCTACTCTATTTCCTCTTCTTAGATGCATCTTCAAACATCTTCTTAGATCCTACAAGCCTCTAGTAATAAACCATAAAATATAAGGTATGTGAGGCTAGGTATTTCAATTAAGTATTTGTAATTACAACCAATAATTAAAAGAAAAATAAACATATTGAGTAAAATATATTTATACAATTAAAATATAACAAACATTATAATGTGGTTGACTCTTTCCATCCTTTGAGTAAAATACATTTACCATGGCTATCTACTACGAGTAAAATACATTTATATACCAATTTCCCCCTTGTCATTTTCCTTTTTTCTATATCACCAATCAATCAACTTGAGATTTCCCGAATACCTAACACACTAGTAGTTAGGTGGACAAATTTTACCATCAATCTCAACTTTTGATCATTTTCATGTGTGATGTGCATAATCCTGTCTCCTCCTATATTCATACATCTTTCAAAATCAATGAGTAAGATCAACCAATTTATGAGACTGACTAGAAACTAGAGTTGTTGTGGATAGTTTTTAAGATAAGACAATCTCATACCCATCTCAATATGAGCCCATGACTTCTTCCATCAACTACCAAAACATGGCTCATCCACCTACTCCTCCCCTGCTAGTAGAATCATATACAAATCTATATACCATATCAAGTAAATTGTTTTTCTCACCCAAGCCAAATCTAGGGTCTTTGTAAGATTTCCCAAACTCTGCAAACAAAACTAGTTTCTTCAATATTTTGCTTCCATATTCTACATGGATATCTATCCAACTATGCAAAAATGAAAGTTGGGCCTCCTCGTCTGATCCAGCAAGCCTTTAAAATTAAAATCATAGTTCAATATACCATTACAAGCTCTACATTGGCATCAACTAAGGCACACTTGTTGCTATAATAACGGGTTGGATTCCTATAAGATTACATGAATCAATGCAGGACCAATGTTGACTCAATCAATTCCTCATGTTGGACTCAAAATCTCAATTATACATAAAAGTCTATAAAACAGATCTAACTTTGTAAAAACATATCATTCTCAAACTTTTAATCACTCCAATACAATATAAATATGGGTTAAAAATATAGAGACTTAACAAGTGTCGGGATAAGAATGAATAGTTGCAAAACCAATTCCTTTGATTTGGTTATTGCTGATGAAATATGTCCCCATATAAAAGCTTGGATTGATTTGGGTTTTGTATTCTCCATAAAATCCTTCCAAACCAACCTCCAGAATATGGTTTCCGTCAATGGATTTCACATGGCTAGTCATCTCCTCAATCCATCCTTGTTTACTCATCACAGCCATAGAACTAACATGTTTATTGATAAATCTCACACAAAATCATTACCAAAATAATTAAGTACTAGAAGCAGAATTATAAACAGAACCCTAGATAACAATCAATATACATGATCTGATAGTTGTGTTGTTCAACAATAGAAATAAGACCTGAAAAAAACAGCATTGTTTGAATCTCTGGTTACATTTGTTTTCCATTACTGTTGTTCAGTATTAAACAACCTTGTAACCTAGGGTCTGGGGTTACCAACTTACTACTAACCTTGCAGATAATCAGCTTTAACAGAGTACAGAAAGGAAATAGGAAGAAATTCTTGACTCACCCGATTACTGACGGTTGATCTAAGCTTGATCTTCCTCCACTCTGCTTCTCTCCAAAGCTTCTAGGGATGCACCTCATTCACCTGCAAAGAGAAAATTATCCAAGTACAATCTTATACATGTATATATGAGAGGTTAGATAAACAATATATCTAGTGTATAATTGAATATATTCATCAACCATGATACATGAAAGAGACTCAACACAATGTTGGAAGAAGAATTCTCTTTATTAACAATCAATGAATGAGATAAGAGTACAACCCAGCTTCTGAGACAAGGACTCCTCTGCAACCAAAGGACTCTGAGTTCTACTACTCCAAGACTTCTAAAGATATACCACCAGCATAACTTTTCTCTCCTAACTTCATTCCCTGATGCCCTTCCCAAGGCCTCTATTTATACTTTGGGAAATAGAGTAGTTTCGAAGGCTCAGGAGGTTGAAACAATTAGGATAGTTAATGATTAGGACCTAACTGATCTTCATTAATCATGATTTATATTTTTTAATGTCGAATCAAGATGTACGCGACTATTAATATAGTAAACCCATGTATGACATGTGGGTTGCTTAAAGGAAACCCGCGTACGCTGATGTACGCAGGTTGCATAAAGGAAACCCGCGTACGCTGATGTACGTGGGTTGCAATGTAGATAGTTGTGTATAGTATGCAAGTTGCAATGAAGATAGTCGCATACGTATGCAAGTTGCAATGAGGATAGTCGCGTACGCAACTCAACACTTGGAAGAATAATATGGCAAGTTGGTTCAAGGGTAAATGCATCCCATGTCATGCCCATCTATATTGATTTGGAAAACTTCAATCCTAAGATGTCCTTTTGTGTACCAACATAGGGAATGTCAGCACCTGAACGGAGAAGTGCCATTTGGGTTGATAACAGATGCCCCCTAATGTGTGAGGTCAGAGGGAAACGATGGTCGAAATACATTATAATCATCATCTTGGAGAACTCAGAAGTCCAATGGAGCAGAGGTAGTACTTGAAACAAATACATAATAATATCATATACAAAGTCATATATGAGGATGCTATGTTCAATACTAGAACACTAGCTCCTTACAATATTTGAGTACATCATATAGCACGGGTACAAGACCACATGTATTACAAAGGTGGATCAAAGCCACAATATACAATAATGATGAGTTTTCAAAGATCTGGAAGCTGTGTGAGTAACCACAACATAATCTTGCGCAACTTAGTCCATAGATAGGAAACTAAGGTCTTCGTCAAAAATCCCAAAGAACCAGTACAATCGAAGCCATGTGAATAGATGTTATTGAAGTCGAACATGGATAGGATTCAACAAATTGTCAACCAATAGGTGATAATCGACAATTGGAGCAAAGGAATTCACCAATAATTAAAGTGAATCCTTAGGTATGATTGTCAAAAACTCTAGGTCTTCGTCGTCAGGAAATGCTGATGTGGAACCATACTATGATGAGGAAGGCAATAGATCCTCCAACAGATCACAAGAGTGACTAGGAACTGGGTAAAGGAAGGGAAACACAAGTAATAGTAGATAAGACAATGATGGAATCAGGATATAAATCAAATACAGGGTTAAGTCCTTGACCAATGAGCATGACACAAAGATGACCCAAGGCATATTTTAACTTTGCAGATAGGACAACTAGACTTATCTGTCATGTAGGAGACATGATCAGATTCCCTAGGTAGAACTGACAAGAGGAGGAGTAAGAAACTTGAAGTAATAGATGAACTGAAAGTGAACAATGAGACATGAGTATTGGAAAAGACAAAGAGTGCTATGTTCAAGGAAGACATGTTGCCACTGACTGAGAACCAAAAGAAAACTTCTTCCTTATCTTCCATGTTAAAATTTAACGAGTCCAGGAAAGTCAACTCAAGTCTCTCTTCATTTTTTGACAAGCTTGAAGAGAAGAGGGAATAATGCTTGATAGTGTCACTGATTCGTGGATTTTATGAGCCCGAACTAGTACATGCTCAATTGATGTTTTCATGTTTAGATAGTCTGAAAACTCCGAAGAAGACTCCAGGGGGGTCCTTTTTCATCCAATTTAGTATTTTTAGGCCGAAAAAGTATAAAACATACCACAGAAGAACTCTCTTAACTTCCTTAGAAGAAAAGGTGAACCTTTTTTGTACTTAGTCAGGGAGGTCCGAAAAAGGTTAAATTACCACCTATCCAACGCTCCTTTGAGAGCAACATATAGCTTGGGTTTTACGAGTGTGAAGAAAATCAAGATCACTTGAAAAGATCCATTTGAGTACGAGAAATGGGGCTTACAACAATAAACTCGATGATTTGTTCTTGGTGTTTAACGAACATGACAAAGACATGAAGTACACTTGGAATATTTTTCATGTTTAGGTCCAGAGCACGAAAAAGAGAAAATTGAGCTCATACCGAGTGTTCCTTTTCCATAAATTTAGTCCCTCAGGTCTGTAAAAGTGATAAACCTGTATCTAAGAATACTCTTCTCAATTTCATAGAAAAGAGAGTGATCCTTTCTTGTATTATTCCACATGGTATGAGAAAGAGATAACCTACCACCAATGTGGATGCCCATTCACATATTCTTAACAAGCTTGAACAGACAAGTTTACTCGTCAGTCAAGTCTGTTTTGAGGAGTTAGACCAGGGCCTAAAGAAACTCCATAAGGGCAGGGAGTCTTATAAAGGGATAGCTTGTAAAAAGAGAACAAAATGAGGCTCAATTTGGTGTGAAAAATAGATAAGAAGACTCCCTTGAACCTATGACAGTTGCATCATGAGTATCGAAAGACAATAAGTAGGTTCTAAATGAGGATACTCATGGGAGGAAAAATGTGTTTCCATATTTTTCATAATCAATCTTCTCTGTTCATTTCTACCAATTGACCGAGAATTCAACATCATAAATCAAATATTGGTTGAGGGATTAGTTACAGGACATTCACAGTAAGGTATAAGCAATTGCAATAAAGACAGAAAGATAGAGTGGCCTTTAATTCACTGCGGCCAACTCCTAAATTAAGTATTGTTCAATTTTCAGCCGTACGACCGAGTCCCAAAATCTATATTCCAATTTCAAATTATAGAGATAACTTCCAGTTTATATATTCTTCAGGAATAAGGATTACAAAATACTAAAAGAGGTTGTTAATGCCCAAAATGACATCATTTCCAACTATTTTGCAATGCACCTGTAAATCGAAATATATGAACTTGGGTTTCCAAGACAAAACTTAGAAATTCCTTTGATGTTCACTTTAGAGGATTAAGTTTCCCAGTTATATTTTAATGTCCAATAATAATAAGCAGAGGCCAAAAGGTGGTTTAGATTACGAATACACACAATTTCCACAATCGATCAGTATGCATATCTATCGTTTCCTTTAGCTTTACAAGACCTTCAAAGAATAAAAGAAAACCTAACACCAATAAAGAAAGTTTCGACACCTGTAAACTGACATGCAAACCTTCAAAAGGAAATAACAAACCAAGAGAAGGATTTCCTTGCAGAGACATAATAACATAACTAGTAGAGAAGGATTGCAAAAAGTTAAATATCAATCCCATCTGCTCCGGCTAATGCATCATGTCTGGGTTGAAGTTAAGAGATTCCCTCCAAAGGAGCTCTTTTATATGTACCTCAATGAATGAGGCCTGTTAGAAAAGAAAGCTGGAAGGAGTGGAGCAGTTGAGCTCATCATTAATTTAATGTAGACTTGCCAAGGGTGACACAAGGTCTGCTTCAGTTGAAGGCAAGAAAATCTGTAATCATATAGCATAACTTCGATGTTTAAGTATCCCTTCTCTAAGGCTAAAAATGCTATAATGGCATATCTGAAAATGATTAACAAAGAAAAAGTTACCAATTATAGAAATTAATAAGTATGATACCTATAATGTGCTTGTTTATGTCAAACACAAGTATTTAAAGTAAATTGTCATGTCCCCAAGCCTCCGACCGGCGAAGAGGACACGACTACAAGCTTCAAACACACGGGCTAAGAGCCCCATGAACATGCTGAATTCATAAAAATTGCATAACAGAATGCTACAGGGAATGCATTGAGGTAAAACATGCACAAATGCCCCTTGTTCATCATACATAGCTATCGTTATTTATCATGCACAGCGAAATCAACATGCATTCACACAAGCATTCATTCAACATGTCCACTATAGTCATTAACAGTAAATATAGTTCTGGAAGTAGAAATGGACAAGACCACTTATCTTAAGAAGAACTCGATCTGCAACCAGCTACGTCGCTGCAACGTTCCACCCAACCATAGGCCAGCGTGCTCCTTAATCTCTCAGCAGCGCTGCCACCCCCGAGCTGGGCATGATTCTCCAAGGAATAAGGGAACAAGCAGGCTTACACATAGCCAAGGATACACAAACACAGCCAAGCCAACACAGTTGGGTTTATCAGGCCATCAAGGAGATTCGTAAAGGCTCAATGCTAAGCTGGTGAGCTCATTACAGAGCTAAGAACACCTACACCAGAACTAGCCTGGCTTCTAAAACACCCACACACACCCAACACAAGGAATCAGTCCCTTCTCTGCTACACAGTCCCTCAGGCCCTGCATTCCCTTCCAATGCTATTCAGGGGTGATGGAGAAGAAGGCCAGCCCTCTAGCTCTATCTGTGTGGTTTCCAGCCACCAGGTTTATCAAGCAAACGAATCCCCCATCCCTTCTCCCAACACAGTCTGAAGACCAACCATTTCACTCAGGAAATCGATCAGCTGTTTACAGCTTAAGACAAGGAAGACATTTTCTGAGTCATTCTTGGCCCTATCGTGGCCAAAATGACTCTCAAGCGAAATTACAACAGTCCCAAAAATGTAAGGAAGACCACGGCAACACATCCAACAACGTGGGAAAATAACAGTCCCGAAATGTATCAGTGAGCACAGCTCACAACAAACGTGGGGAACACAACTCGTCCTGGGCAACGAAATCACTGAGAAAACGCATAAATACCATGCAGAGGAAGAGAGAGAAATACTGACTCTCAATCTATGCGTGAGATGAGCAACAACACAGAAGATGCGAAATCGAAAGTGTGTGAATGACAACCACAATGCAGGACCCACAATTCAGTCCATGGGAAAAGGATACAGCCACAGCATCTGCGACTCTGCAGGGAAAAGATTGACGTGGGAAAACCCTAAAATTCCTATGCGTGAAAGAATGACAAACAGGAAAATGGTTCATGCATGAAGATGAATAGCTCCTCTTGTGCGCGAATGAACAGACAATGGAGGGTTGCGAGTTGGAGTTCGTGAAGGTTTCTCTTGCCATTAGGAAGTCAAACGTTGTGGTGGAGTGTGCGTGTGGGTGAGGACTGATAGTCCTGCCACCCCACTCCCAAAGAAATTAACTGCTTCAACCACCAGTAGCCATTCTTCAATGAAAGTGGTTGGGGAAGGCAAGGAAAGAAGACACATGGATTTTTACCCCATTGGCCAAGGTTTGACAAATTCCCCCACATCCTTATCCTTGTGAAAATCATGCCCCTCCTCAATTTAGTTGCCATGATCGTAGCTGGTTGTGTTCATTTAATTAAAGATGCATATTTACATGATCCTGAAACTTAATATGTATGCCGCTTGCCCTGATATACCATCGGTGACAATTTAAATCCAAAACATAGCATAACCGATCAATGGTGGGGCCTTGGCCTTTAGCTCCGCACCATGATCATTACAATATATACATCATGTACATTTAATGCAACGGGGTCAAAACTGGGGTGTTACATAAATCTACAGATTCCAGATCCATGTTGGGAAATTTTTTAGCCAAAGGTTGCTTAGAAAACTGTAACTATATCTTCTAGCATTGTCACTTCGTCGAGAGCCAAAATCGGAGTCATATTGTGAACCAACCTCTGATTTAGGTTAGACAGAGCAACCTCTTCCAATATGTCTCTTAATTGTTTATCAATGACCATCAAATAATAATGTTTCAAGCAGAGACTTTCCCATGCCCTTAAAGTCAAGAGAATGAACTAGCATTTACCTCAGTGATTAGCCTTAGCATAATTATTACCATGAAAAAAGAAATCCAACTTTAATATCTCTATAAAAAAAAAAGCAACCTCTTCCAATATGTCTCTTAATTGTTTATCAATGACCATCAAATAAAAATGTTTCAAGCAGAGACTTTCCCATGCCCTTAAAGTCAAGAGAATGAACTAGCATTTACCTCAATGATTAGCCTTAATTGCTAAGCATAATTATTACCATGAAAAAAGAAATCCCACTTTAGTATCTCTATAAAAAAAAAGCAACCCATTTACCAGATATCAACGGTTAAGGTAGACTTTGAATAATTCAATATTAGTTCTGGTGCACAAAGCCAGCAAGTAACAACATGCTTTGTCACAACATTTGTTTCTGAAGCAATCCATGCAACCCAAAAATCATGTTTAACAGCAAGTAACAACATACTTTGTCACGGTTGATTCACGTCATATAAAAAAAGCATTTTTTCCCCCGGAGCTCTGACTTCAGTCTGGACGCGTGCACGAGTCTGAGGATTTCGAGGGTTTTAGGTTGCTGCTATGGCCGCCCCAGGGGGCGGGGATCCCCTTCCCCCCCCCCCCCCTCTACAGAGCTGGATGCTTTCAGAAGACTGGTTTCCAGCAGAGGCAAGAGGAAAACCCCTTTCACGGTGCCAAAATTCATCAAAAAGCTCAAGGAAATACCTGAAATTGCCTTGCCAGAGTCAACCTCGGTCAAGATTGCCCTTGCTCTGTCAGAGAGAGGCCTGGTAGGTCAGTTCATGGGGCTTTGGCCCTCGGAAAAAACAATAGACGACTGGATCCAAAGGAATTGGAAGCTGCATCTCAAGCAAGGATTCACCTACTACCCTCTGAGCAGCGGCTACTTCCTCTTCGAATTTATCAACAAGGAGGATAAGGACCTCATATTTAGAAACAGCCCATACTTTATGGGAACCCAGGGGCTGTATCTGAACCGATGGACCCCGGATTTTGACCCTATGGTAGATCTACCCAAGGAGGTGCCGGTATGGGTCAGGCTCCCCAATCTGCCGATCCATTGCTGGAATTATGAATTGCTGTAGGTGATAGGAAATGGAATAGGGAAGTTTGTTGATAAGGCAGACAACAAGGCCAATTACAACTGTGCAAGAATATGCGTTGAAGTGGATCTTGAGGCAGGGCTCCTGGAAGCTATGAAACTAACGGTGGGCACCTGGACTCATTACCAGAAAGTGGACTACGAACATCTCCCATTTAAATGCAGAGCCTGCCAAGAACATGGGCACTTCCAGAGAAACTGTTCGAAGAACCAAACCCAAGAGAAGGAAGAAGCTGAAGGTTGGCAAAAGGTTAAGAAAAGCAAAGCAGCCCCAAAAACCAAAGACCCCAGAGCTGTTCAGGCGAAAGATCAACCCCCGGTGAATCCTAATCCTCTGAAGGATCCATTGAAAGAAGGCACAGCTACATCAAAGGAACCGGCGAACGAAACCATTGAGATAGCTTCACAACCCATGTCTCCCTCAAAAGCTCCGACTAAGGAAAAGAGCGACCAGCCAGCAAAAGAACCTCAAAAATCGGATGATGAGCACATCACCATAGGCTTAGATCTGGGGGCTGAATCAGATGAGGGGGCTACAGAGACCAGCAGCTCGGTTGGTACCCCTGAAAAGAACCCAAGAGGAAGGAAACCAGAATGGAAAAAAAGGGAGGAGAAATCATACAGGGACGTGACAACAGGGGTCCAGCAAACCATCCCGGACATGATAGAAACTAGATCTTCAAAGAAAGGCAAGGCTTCGAAAGGAGCCACGCCCCCCCTTCCGGATCTTAATGCAATTCGTCTCCTAGAACTGCAGAGGTATGGGAAGCAAGGCTAAAGAAGAAGCAATAAAAGACTTAGTAAGAATGAACTCCCTGGAGATACTTCTGATCCAGGAGATGAAGATGGAGGAGCCTGAGACCATCCAGGCCAGCAAAAAGTTTTGGAAAAAGGGAGATGGTAGAGTAGTCAGCGCTAGGGGAGCCTCAGGAGGTCTAGCCACCTTCTGGAACTCCAAAAATCTTGACCTGCTAGAGGATCACAGCACTACCCACTGGCTCTTCATGAAGCTACACCATCGAGAGTCAGGGCATCAAATTAGCCTTTTCAACATCTACGCCCCAGCTCTTCTATCCCAAAAAAGAGAGTGTTGGGACTCGCTGAAATCCTTCCTGTCCACCAACCGGCATGACAATATCATTCTTGCTGGTGATATGAATGTAACTCTTGCCCTTTCGGAAAAAAAAGGCGGCTCTCCGGTAAGAGACCCGGCTCGGGAATGGATCGAAGACATTATTATGGATTGGGAGCTTGAGGACATAAAATCCAGTAAAGGCAAGTATACCTGGACAAATAAAAGAGTTGGCCCAGGGCACATTGCTGCCCGGCTGGATCGCTTCCTTGTCCAATCTTTCTTTCTTACTCTGGGGCTCCTCGCAATTTCTGAAATCCTCCAGGCCTGCACCTCTGACCACAAGCCAATATCCCTTTCGTTGTCTCTGGGAGAAAATCTGGGCCCTATCCCATTTAGATTCAACCCCCTCTGGGTCTCCATGGATGGCTTCTTTGATCTGGTCTCGAAAACCTGGCAAACTCCAGTAACTGGGTCTTCATTCTTCATTTGGGAAGAAAAGCTAAGAAGGCTCAAAGCAGCCCTCAAAAGCTGGGCTAAGCTCCTGCCCTCCCCCATCGCTGAAAGGAAAGAAGCTCAAAGGGATCTAGGAAATCACCAGATGCTAATGGAGAGTGCCACGATCACCCCAAAGTTGCTCGCTATGGAGCTCAACTTGCAAACAGCTCTCCATAAGGCACTGAGAAGAGAGGAGCATTACTGGCAAGTAAAGGCTCGCTGTCATTGGCTCAAAGAGGGTGATAAAAATACCTCTTACTTTCACAAACAAGCAGAATCCCGGAAGAATTACAACAACATCAGAGAAATACATTATCAAGGTCAAACCTTCAATCAAATCGAAGAGATCAAGCACGCTGCCTTCTCTTTCTACAGCGATCTGTTCACTGATGAGCTGGATTCATCTCCATGGCTGGATCATTACCCTCTTAATATTCTCCCCACGCTAATCAATGAGGAAGATAACAGAAATTTGATTAGTGCCATTACGACTGAGGAAATAAGAAACGCCCTCCAAGCTATGAACCCTGATAAAGCTCCAGGGCCAGATGGGTTCACGGTAAGATTCTATATTGCATGCTGGGACATCATTCAGAAGGACCTGGTCAAGATGGTGAGGAAATCGTAGAACTGCAACAAAATAGGAGGGAGCACTAACTCCTCCTTCCTGGCATTAATTCCAAAAGAAAAAGGGGCCCAAAGCTTTTCCAGATTCCAGCCAATCTCTCTCTGCAATACTGGGTACAAAATAATCACCAAATTCATTGCAAATAGAATAAAAAATGTTCTTCCCAGGATCATTCCGGAAAATCAGGGGGGTTTCATCAAGGATAGACACATTCAGGACAACATCATCCTGGTCCAAGAGGCCATTTACTCAAGCTGCCAGTGGAAGGAGAAAGGTATGATAGTTAAATTGGACCTCGCTAATGCCTTTGATAAAGTTCGGCTAACTTTTCTCTTTGCTGTTATGTCCAAGCTAGGCTTTCTCCCTCATTTAATCAGCTGGATCAGAGCCTGTATCTCGAGACCTTGGATCGCCCCCTTGGTTAATGGGAGACCAACCAATTTCTTCCATGCCACTAGGGGACTCAGGCAGGGCTATCCCTTGTCCCCCTTGCTCTATGTCATTCAAGCTTCGGTCCTTAGTTTCCAGCTGGACAATTGTCTTCAGCAGCGCTCTCTAAAGGGGCTCACAATCACCCCTAGAGTGAAAAAATTTAACCATGCTCAATTTGCCGATGATACCCTCCTTTTGGGTCAGGCTAATCTAGCCACAGCAAGATCCTTCAAGAAAGAGTTGGACGCTTACACTGATATTTCAGGCAATGAAATCAGCTTGAGGAAAAGCAAAATTTATGGCTGGAACTGTCCCCCCATTGAAATGACTGGTATCTCAAGAATGCTGGAAATGGAAGGAACCTCCACGTGGGACTCCATAAAATATCTTGGGATTCCACTGGTCAAAGCTACACCCAGAAGGAGCATTTGGCTGCCCTTGGTGGACAAACTTAAGGCCAAAATCATGGCTTGGGGGGCTTCCTAGTTAAATAAAGCAGGTAAAACTATTCTCATCAACTCTGTCCTAACCTTCCTTCCTCTCTACCAGGCTACTATGCTGTTAGCCCCAAAAGGAATCGTGAAAGATATAGACAACCTGTTGAGAAAATTCCTTTGGGAAGGGGGAAGGAATACCGGAAAGAAAATGCACCTTGTCAGCTGGGAAAAGGTCAAAGCCCCCAAATGTGAAGGAGGGCTGCAAATCAGAGATGTGGCCACTCAGAATTTGGCTATGGATGGCAAGATCCTATGGAATATGATAAGAGGTAAAACAACATGGAGCTCCAAAGCACTAAGGACCAAGTACTTCAGAGGGCACAAAGAGAGGTGCCTGGACAGCCCTCCAATGACAAGGAAAGGCTCTCCTATCCTCGCTCTTTGTCTCAAATCCCTTGATTTGATTACCTCAAAACTCACTTGGATTCTGGGAAATGGCTCCAAAATTCAGTTTTGGGATGACTCCATCCTAGGGCAGTCCCCCTTAAAAGATATGGAAGGTCTGGAGAATATCAAAAATTGGCTCCACTTGAACAACAAATTCACCCTTTGGGATTTATCCAGCTAGAGCTCGGATGAATCTTGGAACAATTGGGACCTGGGGGCTGTCCCTCATGATCTTGAGACTGAAGCAAGCTCCCTTTTAGAGGCTCTTCAAGGTCTCTCCCCCTCTTATGCTAAGCTGAAAGACAAAAGAGGCTGGGGCTCCTCTTCAGGCCTTTACAATGCTGCTACCAGTTATGTTTCCTTAAAAGCCATTCCTTGGGCAGCTCCGGACCCCTCTAGGTGGAAAAATCTCTGGCTCCTTCCCTCTCTTCCCAAAATAGATCACTTTTTCCGGTCCCTACTCCATGACAGCATTCTTACCTGGGACAACCTTCTGAAAAGAGGATGGGAGGGGCCCTCAAGATGCCCTCTCTGCACCTGTCACGAGGAAAGTTCGACCCATCTCTTTCTTCAATGCCCCTACACTCTAGATCTCTAGAATCTACTGCTTGCACAGCTGAACCTGGCCCCCCCTCCTACCATCTCTTCCTTGTTTGCTTCCTAGACTGATAATGCTCCCTTCTCCTTCGCTGGGCTGAACTTGTTAAAGCACTGTTGGATGTGGATCCCTAAAATTTACTGCTGGAAATTATGGCTGGAATGGAATAACAGAATATTCAGGGACAAGGCAGTTTCACCAGCCCAAGTTGCAACCAAAGTAAAGGCACTGGTTGGAGAGCTGGTAGCCTCAAATCCCAAAATCACCAAAGAATCTAGTCCTGACAAGAAGGAGTACAGTTGGTTTTAAGGGCTAAATCCAAACCTGCTGACCAGAACCAAGAACACTGTGAAGCATTTCTCTCCATGGGAAATCAGGCTAGAGGAGCAAGAATTTATAAAATGGAGATCATCTCTGAACAAGCATACTCTGCATGTTGATGGGGCCTCAAAAGGGAACCCTGGTCCCACTGGAAGTGGAGGAGCCATACTAGACATGTCAGGGAATATTATTCTCAATTTTGCCTGGGGTCTGGGACATAACTCTAATAACATTGCTGAAATTCTGGCCATTTGGCAAGGAATGATGCAAGCCAGAAGTCTATCTATAAATAAGTTGGCTATTTTTGGCGACTCCCGAATCATCATGCAGGCTCTCAATCTGAAGAAATCCCCCAACTGTATGGGATTGGCCCACTATCACCGGAAAATAACTTTTCAGCTGAAAGCCTTTGAAGAAGTTAAGTTTTACCACGTCCTCCGAAACCTCAATCATTTAGCAGATAGTGAAGCCAATTCTGGTGCCTCGTTAAGCAAAGGAATCATAATAGTAAATGGCAATGAAGATTTCATGCCCATCCCCTAGGGGCACTGAAGTTCTGGATTTAGGCCCTGCCCTGAAAAGAATTAAGTGTCTTCAAAGAAACTAGTGAATTCAGACCTCTGTCAGTGAATTTCATTTGATTTCAGACCTCTGTCATTGATTGTTAAGTGTTCTCAGGCCTCTGTCAGTGATGATTTAAGTGTTTTCAGTCCCAGGCATTGAATGAACTAGGCCTTTCTGATCTCAGTCTTTGAAGAGCCCTCATGAAGGCTGTGGCTCTTGAGGGACAGTTGTGGAATAGAGTAGCTTTCTTTCAGTCTCTTCAGATTTAAAGAACTAAGCCTATATCAGACAGATCTTTCCAACCTCTAATCTCTCATCTCTGCCATTTGTCCAGCATTGGGGAAATGGTTTGGGGCTCAGGCTGGCTGAAAAACAACACTGGTGGCTCTTCTTTATGCTTGGATCTCACTCTTTAAGCTGGTCAAATATGGTAATTCCTACCATAGAATTATCTGGTATGGATTTTAAATTGTTTATCATGGAGATGATTGCCTCCATTGATACCTCCCAGCGATCTTAGTGCCCAGCAAGGCACTCGTTGAGCTCCAAATCTAGAATCTGTTGCTTTTTATTGTTTGAGCCAATTCAGTATAAGTCTCGCATTGTGATTTGCTTTTGGGCAGTCCTTTAGAATATTGATGGACTGTCTTCAGATCACGACCAGTCTTGTCAGCATGCCACGCCCTCTTCTGATAAAGGGAAAGGTGCAGCAACCTGCTCTTCCTCCAACTCAAAGGCTCGTTTCTTCAATAGTCAAGGGATGACTCCAATTTCAGATCGCTGATTTCTTCTCTCTCTTTGGTAGAATCAGCTAATCATATTTCCTCCTCTTTGATTAAGTTCTTCTTGATGTTCTATGTCTTTTTAGCAAAATCCAGACAGTTGGTAAATTGCCTATGCCTGAAACTCTAGACTATATGTATATTTTGTCTAAGAAACTCTGTTTGTAAAAGCTACTGGCAGCTGATTAGCCAGGAAATCAATTCAAAAGGCCTATAACCGTTTTAGTAAAAAAAAAACAACATACTTTGTCACAAGAAGTAATCCATGCAACCCAAAAATCACATAATTTTCACGTCATAGTTTGTATTTGGAAGCAAATTACTGGGATTCAGATCTCTATGCATAATATTTGATTTAAATGTATGTACTCAATCCCTCAATAGTTGATATGGGACATAGGGGTGGCAGATGCAGGGGTATTTTTCTGAATCCCGATGCAAATACAGTGATCATGGGATGGGAAAATATTAACCAGGCTAAGTGGTACGCATTATGTATGGGCTTGGAAATCATTATTGCTTTCAAAATTTACGAGGCATTGATTTTAGGAGACTCCTTGTTGGTAATCGCTCAAGAAAGGAGGAAAGTTGTTAGAGAGGAAGCAATAGTTGGCCATCTTCAACAATATATCATTGGCAACCTTAAACTGATAAGGGATTTCAATCTTCTTCATATTCGAAGGCACAATAATCAAGTGGCCACTTGACCGGTTAGCGGGTTAGCTACAATTCCATTATAGGGATATGCTGCTGCAATTATAACTTGTAATGCATCACATAGATAAAAACTATCAGCAAAAGAGGTACTATAAGGCATGATGATGATACCACCATTTGATGTTAATACCAGATTAAAGGGAGGATGTTATCACATCAATAGGGGACTTACACAATAAAGCCAACTTTTGGATTGGCAAAGCTTTTGGAACATGTAATGCCTCATAATGCCCACTTTAACTATCACTTAAAAAATATAAAAAATGTTTACCTTTATAAGCTTTTTCTACATCTGAAATTATCCTAAAAATCACCACTTCTATAGCTTACACGATAGGGGGAGGACCACCTACATTACTATTGCTATAGCATACAACTTCAGCTCCATGAATGAAGATATATGCCTCGGCAATCCAGCTAATGAGTTCTGTATCCCTCCTTGACCGACCCTGATGAGTGACGCCCTTGATCGATCTGCATTAATGAACGTTTCCTTGATCAACGGGGAAGGAACGGAAGAGGACCGAGCCACCACTTCTATTCTCGTTAGCATCCATCTTCGTTTCGAGGGGTTTATGATAGCATGGTTATTTCCATTGGTCTATCCATCTGGCATGATATAGTGATCCTGTTCCAACCCACGAATCTTTGAACTCCTTCAGGTATTCCTCTATGGGGATATGCACGTATATAATGCAATCATTTGAACTATCCTTGGTAAACTCAGCCCTAGACCTTCTTACAGCGGCCTATGCACTCATCCTTGGAAACTGAAACCTCCTCCGCCATTTGGTAAATATGATCCGTTACAACAGAAGACTCTTTTTTTTTTTTTTTCAGAGGAAAAAATACCAATCTTTGTTATTCATATGAATCAAAAGACATCATTTACATACCAACATGATGACTGATAAATTCCAGAACCATCACATGCAACATAAAATGACAACTACAGAATACTATCTACCAAAAGAAAAAGTCTGATCATAGCAGACTTGCCTCATCATTCCTGATAAATCAGGTTAGAAAATGCTGAGAGATATCGAAGATGAACGTCAAACAAGACATTTCTGAGCAAGACATGCTGGCTGAAAGGACTCAATCAGAACATATAAAGATAATCCATCAATGCTGTGTCAACATAAGCTGAATAAACATGAGAATCAGCTACTCTAAAAAAGATCAAAATGGCCATGATTTATAACCAAACCATCCAAGGTTTCCGAGAAAGATCCATATCCCATATTCAAATTCAGGGCCGGTTTCGAGAGTTCATCTGCCAGCTTGTTATGCTCACAAAATGTGTGTTTGAAAATCACCGGAGGGGCCATTTGAAGCATATTTCTTATGTCATTACACCAATGCATCAGTGAAGGAACATCAAGTGCAGAAATTCTGTTAAGCCAAGATATGATAACCATAGAATCACCATATATCAACTGCATGGGTATACCCATCAACAAACTTACTCTAAGAATTGCCCAAAGAGCCAATAATTCTGCTCTAGTGTTCGTGCTACTACCACAACCCAAAGAGAAATTGAAGAAGTGAGAATCATTGATATATATCACAAACCCTAAGCCACCTATTTTCTCCGTAGCAACTCCATCGAAGAATCCACAGGGAAAGGCCTTTAAGGGTTTAGAGCCAATGTTCCAAATTTTATGGATTTTTGTAGGGGCAGGGTATGAATTTAAAAATCCCTCAATCCTGGAGATCAGAGCTGAGAACGATGGTCTCTTATTTTCAAATAAACAGTGGTTCCAGAGGATCCATATACCCCAGAAAATAAACAAAGGCAAGTATCTGAATGGAGCTGTTCGTGCTGAGGTATTAAACCGCTAATCCAAAAAGGACTAGACAGTTTTAAAAATGGGAAATGAGCACCTAAACTTAACCACGAAATGTGAGAGGATACGAACAGTGAATGGACAGAAAAAAAAGAGATGATGTATATCCTCCAAATTTCCTTCGCATAGAACACTGCGACTGGGACCATTAAAACCTCTATTCTGGGTTGATCCCAAGTTAAAATATTTCCTTTGATTAGTAGCCATGTAAAACATGCTATTTTCAGAGGTATATTCAGAGTCCAAATAATTTCCAGAACTGGATCACTTATCTCTGAACAGCTGTCAAAGAATACACAATCATAGCCTTCAGTAGCAATTAAAGGACCAATATAATTTTTATGAGACCAAATAAGAGCATCATTCTGATCAGAGAGACGAATTCGGCCATAATCCAGACCTCTGATATAATTATCCCAAACAGCTTTCCATTCACCAACAAGATCGAGATCTTCAGCCGAGAAGCAATAACTTGATGCAAAGGGAATTTGATTCCTAGCTTGGGCTAGGGTGCAAATTCCAAAATCTTCCAAGTAATCTCTCAAGTCTCTTGGAAGAGTAAAGGAGGATCCCATACCAACGAACGGGTCTGCACCCAGGCGAATAGAGGTACCATTACCAACATTCCAGATAATGCCTTTGCCAATCCACAGAATGGTAGAGATGAATCCTCTCCATATAATTGAGGCATTTCTAAAATTGAAGCTTTTTTCCCTAAACCATAAATGCAGAGGTTTGTTTTTCAGATACTTAACAGAAATAAGAAGATGCCAGATGCCCTTGCTATTTAAAGCTAGCCAGAAACTTTTCATCCTCAGGGAGAGACTAAAGCTAGGCAAATGTTTAATTCTCTAGCCACCATGAGTAGTAGGACGAGCCAAAAGATGCCAGTTGGCTAGATGGAATTTTTTAGTCTTTGATGAAGAGTGCCATAGAAAGGAAAAAATCATCTTTCTAAGCTTATCTAAGATTGAGGTTGGAATCGGAACCAATGCCATCCAGTAAACTGACATGCTCGAATGAACAAATCGAATAAGGACTAGACGACCCCCCATAGAAAGGAACCTATTTGTCCAATGAGATATTCTCTTCTCAAATTTAGAAACCAACCAGAGCCAATCCTTAACCAAATAACTTGATGGCTTAAGGAAGTAACCAAGATAACCAAATCCTTTATGAAGATAATCCAATCTATAAGGGAAGAGACCAGTAATTCTTCGGAGAAGTGCCTCATCTAGATCATTATGAAGTAAACAAGATTTGTTCAAATTTATACTCATACCTGAGGCCTCACAAAAAGTATCAAGAATGACTTTGAAAGCCAACCACTCCTCAAAAGTACCCAAACCAAATAAAATCACATCATCTACAAATAATAAATGAGTGAGGGAAAGCTGAGGAGAAATTTTGATCCCTTTAATTTTTCCATTCCGCTTGGCTTCCTCGATCAAAAGACTAAGCCCTTCTATAACCAGGATGAACAAGAGGGGGAACAATGGGCAACCCTGCCTGATTCCACGAGAGGCTAAAGAAAAGGAAGAAGGAGAACCATTTACGAGGACAGCAAAGTTGGCTGAAGAGATGCAACCCAAAATCCAGTTAACCCCAACAAGGGGAACCCCGATTTGAATAAGGATGAGACGGATAAAGGTCCAATTAACTCTGTCAAAAGATTTTGATAAATCCAATTTTAGGATGAGAGCACATCTCTTTCTGGTATTGACAGTATGTAAAACTTCTTGAGTAATGGCTATGGGCTCGAGGATCTGGCGGTTTTTTAGAAATCCAAACTGTTGAGGAGAAATGGAAGCATCTAGGAAGGGCTTAAGCCTCATAGCCGCAACTTTAGAAATCAGCTTATAGCAGAGATTACAGAGAGAAATGGGGCGAAAATCAGCAAAGGATACAGGTAGATCAACCTTTGGGATGAGAGCTAAAAAAGTAGAATAACAGAAGACTTATTTTCAAGAGGCAACTTCTATTTTTATGCCAAGCTAGATCGAGGAGACAACTAGCTAGTCCATATTGATACACCTCCTAGATTCTTTTCACTCGCCTATTTTCATCTGCTTTAACAAGTCATGGTTCAATCCTAGCAACTAATGGGTTTGCAATTTGACAGGAATCCCAAGTGTTGAACTGATTGGAATTCGAATCCTGGAATTTGAATTCCCGCTGTGGGTGAGTTTGTCGATGCGAGTATGGAATGAGTTTGCCCCTTTTTCGGTTGGTTCTAGTTCATTTATCACAGTTCATGCTACCTACAAAATAAACCACTATAAGAAGGCTATGGCCTAATGCCTAAATCAGTGATATACTCCTGTATATAAGTTGTAGATGTCACTTATCAATGAAGAGAGTATAATGTGGCATTAATAATTTAAATATGCACCTAAAGAAAAGCTACAAAGAGAGGTTATTTGTGCTATCCAAAGGAAAAGTGGTATTAATGTAGTTCAATGATGTGAACTTGAGACAGCTTAGTGGTGGAGGAGAACAATATTTTCGAACTTCACATGCTTCCAAGACTAACTTTGTCTGCATCGTTATCTTTTTTTAATTTTGTTTTCACTCTCTTTCAAAACATGAATTAAAATAAAATTTCCATTCTCTCAAATGTCATATAAAAAATTATTTTCATGTGAAGCAAATATAAAATAAAATACCAATTATAACACTGACATATATGAAATTGCTAATGTACTATCCAAAACCTAAAAAACAGCAAACCTAATAGTGATCCTCTGTTAATGGTTGATTGGAGCAATGGAGTGTATATTCTCGTAGACTTCTGTATCAATGAGCTCCTATATACAATATAAAACATCATCTATTTTTTGTCTTTGAGGTGAGCGAATGATACCTTTAATTGCAATGATCTGTACTGGAATAAAATAAATTGTGAGTAACATCTATCTGAAGAGATATTATGAAAAAGAATACAGGTTTTTCACATGAATACAATTTTGGGTAAGATCTTCGAAATATCACCCCAATTGAACGAAGGATAAGCTTATTACATACAAATGTGAAATTGAACTACCATGTCTAGGAAAGGAAGTCATTTCTAATCAAACAAATTGGAGAATACAACTTGCAAAATGACAATAATCACAAAAGTCAAAAAGAAAAGTTATCAAATAAATTTAGCTCATCAATGAAAGAAACTTAAGCAAATAACTCAATGATAGCCAACATTACAATTTTTTTTTAATCAAGCCATGGTAGGAGACTGAACTTTGAAGGTATCTGGAAACAGAGAAATAAGGTGAATTTTAGAGATGGCTGATGTACCTCCTTTTCCATGCTATATGGAGATGTGGATGGCAAATATATACATACTAGAGTAAATCTATTAACTTTGGATCATTAAGCATTGAGAAGGATTAAAAAGAAATTAATATGCAAATCTTTCTGTATTTAAAAAATCTGAATCAAGATGAATGTATGTTCTCCCAGTGCACTATTTCGACTTTTTTTCATTTTATGACAGCCAAATATTTCAAATGATGATTCATTGGTTTAAAATACATTAGCAATAGTCACTCCACTGGTAAAGGAACCATATGTGCTCAGCATATTGGCAAGAATTCATGACTTTTTTTCATTTTATGACAGCCAAATATTTCAAATGATGATTCATTGGTTTAAAATACATTAGCAATAGTCACTCCACTGGTAAAGGAACCATATGTGCTCAGCATATTGGCAAGAATTCATGACAGAGTTCGATCACTTTATTAGACATGAATCTAATTGTAACAATTTTATGTTAATTTGAGATAGGTTGAAACAAATTGCGTGGGCATATTTCATGCACCGCATGCTTTCTTTCAACCATTTTATGATGGAGATACCTAGGTTGAAAGGTAATTACTTCAGCTTACCACCAGATAGATAAAAAGGTAGGGCACCTGAATCCTGTTACTTTGATCACCAAGACATAAGAGATACAGAGACATAAGAGATACAGAATAGCAAGAATACGAAATCTGTAGGTTTTATTAACAGTTAGAACCAGATCAAAAAGCTATAAAGAACTAAGAACAGAAGAAATCAATATGGCTGAGTCAACATGAACCAATACCTAATAACCCTCCAGTTAGACCAAAAATTGATGGGCTAGTTGATCAACAAAGACTATTGGTGTAGAGAGAGAAATGATGAGCCTCATTTGTGACTTGCTCAGCATTGCACTTTTGGCAAGTAAGAACAATTCCAAAATGGATTTATATATTTTAATGGTACAGTTAAGAAAAATTTAAGAAAGAATAATAGAAAGAAAATTGAAAAAAAATTAACAAGTGCCATTCTATTGGTAAAGCATTCCAAAAAAAGAATCTATGTATTGACTCATCTAGAATATTGACCAAGGCCCATTGAGAAAAAAACTGACCTATTGCCATCTCAATAGGAAAAATGTTTTAAACATATAAATTATTTACCAGTTACTACTAAAATGATCGGAGAGGTAAAAATTCACTAAGGATCATTCTGCTAATAAGGAATTCATTCCGCTAGTAAGTGTCATTCCACTAATAAGGCAATTCCAAAATATCCTTTTATGTGCTAGCAGAATGACTTATTGAACTGAAAATAACAAAGTACCAGTCTACCTCCAAAGAATTTGGGAATATGTTGTGTAAATTGGAAGCTCCACTTTCAACCCTGTATGACCTTGTCTGATAATCATTATTGTATTTCTAAATTTGGTTAAGGCCGGCAATTGGAAGAGAAAACATATAAAAATGATGATTCTTGAAATAACAAAACAAAAACTCACCATAGATAGAGAACAACTTCTACACCTCGAGATATTGTTCTTATCCAACCATGCAGGCCATTACTTCCCTTAAATTTATTGCACATTACAGTTACGTTCCTTCATATCATCAATTTTTTTGAGGACTAAGTAATATTATTGTGCACACAAAATTGTCGAAAGGTATAAAGATGACTGCATTTGCAAGTACTACGTGTTCTTCAAGTATTACTTGTTCTTATGGACTAGTTCCAACGACATCCATGGCCTGTCTTCTCCAAATACTCTACAGCATAATCTATAGTACTCAATTTAAAGCAATTAGTCTAGTTAATACAATGAAATGCACCAGTATCTCCCAATTTGTATTTAGCAAAACATCCCGTTAAAAAGCAAAAAGCTTAAAAAACAAAAACAAAAAGCAAGGTTGGAAATTTTTTAGATAATAAAAAATAAAAAGCATGAATTTCGAACTATCGATCAACTGTTTGGAGGAAATTTGTCTAAGCTGTCATGTATCCGTTGAAAGGAATATCTTCTAGACGATGAGCAGAGAAGGTGGATGCCTCTCTATATATATGAAATCTCACCCAGTTTCCCACTTTCAAAATTTCCTTCTCCTCCTCAAGAGGCTTATGGTATGCTGTGTTGTGAAGCGCTTTCTATATGTTCGTTTGTGTCTGTGTATGCGCTTGGATTTTTGAGGTTAGTGCCTGAGTGACTTAATGTCGGTCCTGTGTCTGCCTGTGTGGCTTAATGCCAGTCCCGTTCTGCCTGTGTGTGCCTGTGTGGTTTAATTGTTACAGGTATTTAACTGAGAGGGGGGGTGAATCAGTTAAATTAATGGCTTTAAACAATTGCTTCTTTTAATTATGAATTAATGAATCGATTTGGCTGTTTTTCATACAATATATCTAACATTAACAAATATGAACAATTAGCAAGATACACTTCATTCAATCACATGAGAGAGAGACACTTTTTTCATGAGGAAACCTTTAAGGGAAAAACCTCTTCTTCTTGGGATGTCAATGGCTTTGTCAGCTGTACATCTCTTCTATCTGAGCACCAACTCAGAGAGGCTGCAACCTCTATATGCAAGCAACTACTTGCTGAGAGCACCTACTCTCACTATAACCCAGCACCAACTGGGTAAAGGCACCAACCTTCAGATTCTGCAAGCACCCACTTACAGACAGAGACAAAAATGTCTCCCCTGGCACCACCCTACCTCCCTTAATTGCTAGACTTTACAAATGAATCATATCACTATAGTACAAGTGTATCTTTGCTTACCACAACACTCTGCTCTTTTCATCTTGTTCAGCAATCTCCTCTGTTTCTCTGTTCTGCCATTCTGTTCATCTTCTCAGCCTCAATCTACTGTTCCTCTGTTCAGCTTTCTTGCTTGTTTCATCCGGTCAATTCTGCTCCACATACCATCAACCGCGACTGGTATCCTCTTTCTGTTATAACAACATTGTTCCACTATTCTTCATCTCAGCCTGAGTATCATTTACTTCACAGCTTCACGGTCCTCACCATTTTTTTTTAATTCATAACACAGATTTTATATATATATCCCACCGTATCTTCTTTTTCTTCTATATATCTTCACTTCTCTCATCGATTCACATTCCACTCTAAAAAACAGTTCCCAATAACCTGATTTCTCATCGAATCATTTCACAGAACTGTTATATCATCGGCCTGTATTCTCAGGATTTCATATTATGAGCATTACGAGACTCAGCCACCGTTAGATCATACCCCTGATCATCGTGGACCGTTAGATGGAACGTTAACTGAAGGCGAAACATTTCTTTTAACATAACGTTAATACATATAAATGAGCGTTTTACACATTTTCGAGGAAAAAAAAAACACTCCTCTAACTCCGAAATCCCGAACTCCGAAACTCATTTGACTCTAAAATCCAGAGTTCCCGAACTACTGAATTCCCGAACTCCGAACTGATCTCTGCCATCCATTTTCTTCCGAACCCCATTTTTCGCTCAGCTCTGCTCCATTCTATTCTGTGGTCTATTCAACGTTTCTGCATCTGTACAACATCCTTTGTATCGAGCTGTATTACATCTGTATAACATCCTTTGCCTGTGCTTCTCTAGTAGCATGGTTCAACTCTTTATCTCAGCTCTATAGTAACATCTCTTCTGTATGTTCATCTTTTGTAAAGCTAGTCAAAGTATGACAGAAATGGCAACATCTACCTTTGCACCAACTCCTGTCTAACATTAATGTCAGTCCTGTGTGTGTCGTATGTGATAGAGGAGGACTGAAGGATTCTAACAATATTTTTGTTAAACCTAATTTATACCTTCATTTCTTCCTATCAAATTCTGTTTGGGAACCGCCTTTTGCTGGGCTGTGGAGTAAAATGAGGGCATCGGATAAAGAGCATATTGTATGGAACTATCATTCGACGCGTTGACAGACCAAATAGAGGAACAAGAGAAATAGCTCTAAAGCAACAAGTGGGTGTACAAGATAAATAACATATTGTATGGAAATATCATTCGACATGTTGACAGGCCAAATAGAGGAACAAGAGAAGTATCTCTAAAGCAACAAGTCCATGCTCTAGCAATATTAAAAAAACAAGTCAATAAGTAAATTGGAAATAAAAAAAGTTATTAATAATAAATTAGATGTAAAAGTCTCGTGTTCAAGGTCTCGTGTTCAAATCCCCGGAGCACTAGAAGTGGAAGACAACCACTTAACTTTACAAGCCATCATCAAAACTATAATCCTAAACTCACCTTGACATCCATTTTATCATCAATGTATTTGCAAGCTTCCTCATTGCTGTTACAATAAATCAAATACAAGTCAATATTGATTGAAAACACAAAATTTCTAAACCACAATCAAAATTATCTGAAACAGTATAGTATCCTTCTCATAAGCTATGCCTATTAACTACCCATAACACCATCCACAAGAAGGATTTTGCATCATTTAAATAGGAACATCACTAATCACAAGACTCAGTTTGTATCCTCTGACGAAGACTCAGTTTGTATCCTCTGACGATGGAAGTAGGATGAATTGCATTTCTTGCGAAGCAATCATCACCCTTGAAGCAGGATGACTCTCTCATGTGCAGCTTACTCTAATCACAACAACTCCATTCACTATTTGAAGTTTGAACATAAACACCATGGATGGAATTGAGGTGCTACTACTCGTGGATGGAAGGCAGCCACACCTACAGAGCGTTGATAATTCTCAATCCAGATGCACTGCGAAAAATGACCAGGACCAGGCTTGCATCGTAGAGTATTGATAATTTTCTATCCAAATGCTCCAACAACTTTGTCCAATGGATGATATGGGTTCCTCTCGACTTCTGAATTGCGATATCCATTTGACGTAAAAAAATTCATATGTGGAACTGAAGTTTGTCTTCGTTTCTTTGATGTTTTTAGATCTTTTTTGCGATTTCCTTTTGAGGTAAAAAATTCATACTTGGAACTGAAGTTTGGAACTGAAGTTTGTCTTCGTTTCTTTGATGCTTTTAGATCTTTTCAGGGTTGACGTGCATGTTCAAGATACATGGTTGGTAGATCGGGATACGTGGAACTCAAGGCATGTGCATGTCGACGGTTTAAAATGTGGATTCACGTTCACACACTAGCTCCCCGTTTACTACCTTTACAAACAAATATTGACATCTATGATCATTTATTTTGTTTTAATCATTTGTTTCCATGCACGAGAATTTAATATTACCTTCTTAGTTTCTTAGTTTCGTTGTGTTTAATACTTATATCCAAACCTGGATTTTCCATAAGTATTTTCAACTTACTTAAGTATAAATACTTTTGATTTACGATAAGTTTTTTAAAAATCTAGTTGCATTAAAAGGTTTACCAGCTCCATGCACTCACTTTGAATTAAGTCTAAAAAACATCACCTTGAATTAAGTCTAAAAAACATGATTCATGGAGTAATTCGTTAAATTAAGCAATTGTTACAACTATTTGAATGTTGCATAAACAAAGACTTTTACATCTAATTTATTATTAATAACTTTTTTTATTTCCAATTTACTTATTGACTTGTTTTTTTAATATTGCTAGAGCATGGACTTGTTGCTTTAGAGATACTTCTCTTGTTCCTCTATTTGGCCTGTCAACATGTCGAATGATATTTCCATACAATATGTTATTTATCTTGTACACCCACTTGTTGCTTTAGAGCTATTTCTCTTGTTCCTCTATTTGGTCTGTCAACGCGTCGAATGATAGTTCCATACAATATGCTCTTTATCTTGTACACTCATTTGACTATTCCTAAATTAATACAATTATTTTAATAATCTATGCACTACATTGTGTTTAATATTTTGAAATGCAATGTGACTATATATATATATATATATATATATATTGCAAGAAAATGTTTCAGTCCATGATTTTCATTAATAAATAAAAATACGAACCATATTGTTCATTAGCCACCTTTGGTGGCTTTACAAAAATGCTAGCAAAAAAATTATATGTGAGATAATTATGTATAAGCATAGAGATACAATATATAGTGATTAGATGGTCAACGACATTAACATAAACATATATAAGGATAGCCCTTTGGTGGAACTATGGGATGGAAAGATTCATTATCGGTCCCACATCAATTTCCTTGATGACGTCTTTGTCTACTTGCTATAGAGAGACAAGTCCATTTCCCATCAATCTACCATATTTTGAGAGGATATCATCCTGAGTAATTTGGTCATGGTATATGGCTTATATGGAAATGGATTCAAAGAGAGACATGGATCGTTTAATGTCGTCAATGATTGGTCTTAGGAAGATGTTATAAGATCTAATTTGTTGGTTTAACCAATCAACCACGAGCTTTGAGTCACCGAAGATATGAATCCTTTTAATGTTCAAATGAAGATAGTAAGTTGATAATAGAGAGAATAGCAGATAATTCAGCCCTGTTGTTGGAGGTTGATCTAATATTTCCAGCGAACTTGAACTAGTTAGAGTATGATATATATAAGGAACCCCTGATAACTCCTAGGATGGGATATCCCGAAGCAACACCATAAAAAAATGACCATGCCTAATCCCCGACTATCTAAATAGGTTGCACAGTCTTGGACTTGAGGGGACGTTGTATCAAAGAAAAGTGATTATATATGATAATAATTTTTGTGGGGTGCATGGGTCTTCCATGCACCCCAAGTAATCAGAGCGGGAGAGGATTTACACTTTTTTAAGATTGAATTTTGTACCCAAGACAGATATGCATCAAGAAGGGCGTGCCCATCCCATGTGAATGGTGTTTGAAGGAAAACCGCGGCATGACTCCAAATCTCAGTGATATTTGGACATTTGAAGAGCATGTGAGTGATACTCTCACCATCAATGCGACATAATGAGAATAAGCCAGTACCATTCAAATAAGAATGTATGAGGTAATATTAGACATGGATTTTCCCATCTAGTGAAAGCCATGATAATAGTTTTACTTTGAGGGAGAATTTGAGATTCCATATATAAGCCATTCAGTAGGAGGGTGGAGGGTGATCTTCAAATTCTCTCATCATATTATATTCATATTTTGGCTTGTAAAAACCACCCGATGGTTTTTTAGACCATTGGATTTGGTCCACCTCATCAGTAAAAAATATATGTCTACCCTCAAGAGAAGATACATAACGGTCCCATATATGTTTCTCTTCGTTAAAAAAACAAACCCGTGAATATGTGATCCATGCCCATTGATGTGGGTATGTATCCTGTGGGATTAGCAAGGTGTTCCAACATATTGTCTTGAAATCTACAATTAATGGTGTATCTATACCATGTGCCAATTCCAAATCTGAAGGATTTCCATTACCAATATGCCAGGAAACATAGTCCCCTTTAACATCAAATGCCATAACGAGTGCTTTGCAAAATATGGAGACATTCATGTGTAGGATGATCGAAGAATAGATCCATTCCATAATAGACATAAGTTTGATGTATTTTTGTGCATAACTTTGACCCATAAACCCTGATTTGTAAGAAGCCTCTAGCCTTCCCTTCACAACTAAATATTTTGAGAAGATGTGATGATCCTTTAGGCCCCAACCCTTAAGATGTTTTGGGAAGGATATAGTTTTCCAAGAAATCCAATGGAGGGATCTTTGGTTAGATGACCTCCACCATAAAAAGTTAAAGCCAATATTTCTAATACGAGTGAGAATACTTGTGGGAACATATGCAATCGTAGTCCAATAAGCAAAAATTCCTTCCACAACATATTTGAGTAATATGAGTCAACCGGATTTTGATAAAGCCTTATTACACCATAGGCGAATGTTTTTATCGATACGACGAACCAACCGGGTCCAATCCTTGATAGTGTAATCATTCTGTTTTAAGGTGAAACCTAGGTAGCTAATACCCATAGATACATCACATTTGGTAAAATGATAGAGCTATAACATCCATTCCTCTCCATTTTCATCAATATTGATAAAAGAATGGTATATTTCATGCAGTTACATAACATACTTGTAGCTATAGAGAAAAGTGGGAGGATGTCATTGAGCTTTTGCATTTCTCTTTTTGAGGCATATGAGAGGAGTAGGATTCCATCAATGAAAAGAAAATGAATAATATATATGGATCCACCAAAATGATGACCTATGAGCCTCCTAAAGGATCTAGTTGAAGAGATGATACGACTAAGGCCTTCCATGAAGATAAGGAAAAGAAGATGAACAAGAGGGAAAACTTATTGAAGCCCACATCCTGGTCTAAAAAGGAAGTAGTAGAACCATTGATTAATACCACATAAGTGACCAACTAAACACATGATAATATCCAGTTTACAATGTGAAGATCAATACCCATATGGAGTATCACAAGCCTAAGGAAGTCCCAATTAACTCTATCATATGATTTGGTAAGATTTGATTTAATGATGACAGTATGAGTTTTTCCAGTTTTTGCAGTGTGTAAAACTTTCTAAGCTATACCAATGGCATCATGAATTTGACGGCCTTCAGGGAAAGTGAATTGTTTCGGAGTGATGGGTTTTGATAATATTACATTCAAATGATCAACAAGGATCTTTGAAATGATCTTATATATAACATTGCAAAGGGAGATAGATCTGAGATCACCCATTTTCTTTACTTTGTCAACCTTTAGAATAAGAGTAAGAAAGGTGGAATTGAAGGCAACAAGGATTCTCCTTTTGCATCGAGACTCCTCAATAACAAAGAGAAGATCAATGCCAATAATATCAAACATTACAAAGTAAAATTCAATGGGCCGGCCATCCGAACCCAGGCTCTTGTTAAAATTCATGGATTTCATAACATTAGACATATCCTCCATTGATACAACATCATTCAAAGATGTGCTCTGTTCTTGGGATACTATACAAGGAAAATGCACTAGGACCTCCAACATTGGTATGATGGAGGTGTTCTTTTCTTCACTGTACTATTCAAGAAATTTTTTTACCCCAACTTCTGCAATATGAGTGAAACCAATGACAGTGGAGTGATTTTCATCCTCAATTTCCCATATTGAATTTGTCTGAATTATGTGCTTCATAAATCTATGGAAGTATTTTGTGTTACTGTCTCCTGCCTGTAGCCATAGTGCACGAATCTTCAAGCGAGAGGTTTTCTCCTAATGAAGCAAAATATCCTTCCTTTTTTTATTCCAAAATAGTAATCTCATCCCACTAGTTGGAGTTGTCAAAACCCCCCGGATGCAAGATAAAACTTGGAGAGATATTCCTCAATCTGTAAAATATCTCTAACCTTGTTTTATTTTTTTCTTTGGTCCATTAGATGGTAAGATATTTGAGGTTCTTAATATTATTGAAAAAGTGGACCACCATAGAAACCTATGAGTCTTCTTGATATACCATCAAGTTATCTTCAAACCATAGTGTGAAATCCACCATCCTCAAGCCAAGTAGCATTGAATTTGAAGGGATATGGAGTATTATAACTGTCCCCTTTTAACTCTAGAAAACCACAAAGTGATAAGATGCACCTTCAGATCCAACCCATTATTTAGTCAAAGGAAATTTCAATAAAAAAGCCCCATTTATGAGAAAGCGTTCAATACGGTTTGCAATGGAATGTGTCCTAATTCTTTTATTCTACCAAGTTGGAGTGAGAAAAATCGGTGCTATATCAGGTAAATCTATGTCTTCAATATTATTGGAGAAGTAATCAGAAATGGGCTCTTTAGTACTTGATGGACCCCAAGTTTTATATTCTCCAATTGAGAAATTTAGGTCACTTGCCAAAATGAAATGGTCTGGAGTATGGAAATTAGTAGAGCATAGGGAATCCCAAAATTAGGTGCGCTGAGAATGAGGGCCATAAAGGTTGAGAATAGTAAATAAGACGCCCATATCCCTATTATATAAATTAGTTTTGAGTCCATTTCTGATCCCCCAACTAGAATTACAAAGAACCATTCTAGGGTTCAAACCCAAGACCAGTCCCTCCAAGTTACCAATGGCATCCAGTGAGAAAAATTCCCATTCCGGAAAGATGGAAAGACGCACATAGATAGTAGAGTTGCTAGTTGACATAGTCTCCTATAGGATAAAAAAATTCAGCTTGTGTGAATCCATAGATCTCTTCAGGGACATTCTTTTAGAGGGCTTCCATAACCCTCGTACATTGTAGGAGATGCACAAAATTAATCCACACCCACTCTGAGGGTGCATAGATTCAAGGTCCCCTTGATGGTTTTTTGACATCCTCCATGAATTTTGATGGTAGAAATGTCTCTAGCTCATGCCAGTACAGATAGTATACCTCTAATTCGACCAAGTGATCCGATATCATTGGGTAATGAAGGTCTACAATCCTATTTAAGGTTGGATTTATAGGTCGAATAGGGTATGAAGAAATAATGGGATGATGTTTTGGATAAGGTCGAGGGTTTTAGCTACTCAACAGGTTTGGAGATAAGATATTCAAGGCTAGATTCAAGGTTTGGGCTCACAATTCATGTATCATCCGAGGAGATAGGTACTGAATCTGGCGGGTAGGTAGGGGATGAAATAGGGGAGTGTATGGAGGAATATTGAGATGTGTAGGGGGCATATTATTCTACCTTTTCTTCGTATGGGAGGTGTGGTGGATCAGAAAAAGGGTCAAAATGTGATGAATATGGACTCAGTGTGAAGGTTTGTGAAAAATAGGTTGGTAAGTTGAAGAGAGAGGGGCACGAACATAGTTGGGATAAAAGGTAGGGGGTCAAATAGTTTATAACCCATGGGTGAAGACAAATGAGCCAGAACCGAGGGAGAAATCAGAATATGCAATGTAGAACTTGATATCATGGGTAGACCCCATGTTTTTTTAATGAGGAACTCTTTAAGTATAGAAGGATAGTGATTAGGTTTAAAACCAGAGTGAGAAGGTGAAGAAAAATGGTCCCAGGAAGCTACTAAAAGCAGATTTGTAGACATACCTAACATGTTTTGTTCTCTTAGAGGGTTTATCAGCGTGGTTGTACAAAGGAGGGTTATTCAGATATTTAGTCCCATATGTCATTTGAGTAGGATTAAGTACCCCCGACAGACTGAGTAGGACCAGATACATGCAGAGAAGACCAGAAATTATAGTGAATGGTTTATCATAATCCCTAACAATATTTCCATATGAATGACATCTATTGCATTTTAAATGGAATCCCATCTAGTCCAGATCTCGCAAATAGGAGATATCACCCTTTGAAATGATGATCTAATTTGGAAGTCCTTCATGAGTGTCCAATTCAATAATAATTTTTGTGACTTCCATACTTTGTTAAATTTGTGAACCATTGATCTACAGGAAAATATGAAAGCTTTAGGAAGGGAATTAAGTAGTGGAATAATCAAAGAGAATGTACACTGAACAAGAAATTCATGCCACAAATTTTAGATAAATCGAACAAGAATTGCTCAGATAAACACAACATTAATATTCATTCATTAATCAATATTATAATGATTATACAATAAATATAATTTGAATTGTAAATATAGGATTTGAATCTATCAATTCTAAGAACTAACTCAATGTGTCTAAATCACTGTTGTATCTCACTAGTATAACTCTAGATGTCTAAATTAGTCTACAATCAGTTAACTGATGAGCTAGGTGGGGAAAAGGTGCCACTCTCCCTTCATGCATGCAAAACTCACTCTAATCTAATTGAAAGTGATCTAACTGATTGTGACTCAAGGTTAACTCAGCATAACTACTTACCTACCACAACCAACTGATGGAGGTTGTTGATGGAACTCAGAGTGGGCTCCTATAATGTAGGGATTTCTCCCATAGGCACATAAACTCATGCATGCACATGCAGTAAGTGGTATATAACCTCTAGGTGTGTCTCCCACAATCTATTACAACAATAATAACTCCCTAAGTTAGGCAAAATTACCAAATAGACTATTTTGGACAAGGATGATTAATGAATCCCAACAACGCCCCTTAATACTAACTTTGGACAACTTGGGCCCTAGAAAC
>LPNX010914243.1:410725-476864 GCA_001517045.1 Pseudotsuga menziesii | reverse complement strand
AACGGGAAAACCCCGGGGGGACCCCCCCCCCCCCCCCTCAAAATAAGCAGGAATCAATAAATTTTGCTGCAATATGCAACTCTGTGGAGCTTAATGCAGAATCTTGGTTCTTCTATGCATCAACAACCTGGGACTATGCATGTCAATCTCTCAAAAATAATGATTATGTTTGGAGGAATTTTCCTCTGTGGAAGAAGAGGAATATGCTTAACTAAATTAGGAACATAGACAGCTTCAAGATGAAAACTAGACTCATGTAAAGCAACTGAGATCAAATAATGAGAGAGAAAAAGTGCTTGAGAATTTGAACCATGTGAGGTAAACAAAAGAAAATTATATTTTGCAGCCTTGAACATCAAACCATGTGAGGTAAAATCATCTTGAAGTGTTAGGAGCAAGTGTCCAAATGAATGCATGCTATCTCCATCTTTACTAGTATTGCGAGGAGATGAGCATGCAATCAAGTAGAAAGGTAGAGAAGTACTAGGGCCATGGAGAGAGAATGCTTGGTCTCCATAATCTTATGTAGCTTCTAAAATATCCAATGATTCACAAAATATAATATTATCAAACTCATGAGAGAAAACTAACATCGAATCCCCAAAAACAATTTTGAAAGAGACTTGAAGTACTTGATTTTCACACGAAAATTGATGAAAATAGCTACAAGCATGACTTGAGGCTCTTGAAACTTAAAATTCAAACCAAATAAGATCATATCAGATCCAAATAAGTTCATATCAGATGCAATACTGTGGAATAAAGTTTCCAAGTGCTCCACTGAGATGGTAGATGCACAAATTTCTCCTTCTTCAACAAAACTTTGAGTATTGGTGCAAGCAATCATGTAGGAATTTGTTGGGTAAATCTGTTAGCACTTAAGCCAGAAGTTCCCAGTGCTAACCATAGAACCATATCGTATTCCATCGTACTACTTAGGGTAAACAAAACCCCATACAAGTTTGACTGTGATATATCTTTATGACCATTGATCGAAGGAACCCTCAATCATCATTGTTTTTCCTCGAGTTGGATGTGATGGTCGCTCATCATTTTCAATCGAATTTCTAATGCATGGAAACCGTCGATTACCCTTTGATTCTATCTACACCTTCAAAGCACAAAATTCCTATAACTCTCAATGGAATTCGATAATCACCATGCATAATAGTGATCATACAGAATTTTTTTAACCTCTATCAAGTTGAGAATAAACATTCTATGAATGAATTTAGAAATCCTTCCATCAATTTGCAAACATGAACAATCTAACATAAACTCTGCATACCAATAGAGACTATTTCTAGAAATTCCACAAATACATAAATTCCAATTTTATTTATAAATACCTTTCTTAAAAATTGAAAATCACAAATAGACCAAATACAAACAGATATTTTCTGACTCTGTATATGCTCCAGGAACCACAAGTCTTCAAGCTTCAAAATGAGCTACCAAAAACACTCCTCGAGCTTCCTTCAACTAATTAACACAATAACTTAGTACATTAAATACAACTACTCATCAATTCTCCAGATCCTACAAAAAAGGAATTTAGTCCTTATTGGATTCTACTAACCCCTACGAGGCACGAACAAACTACTAATTGCTCTCAACTAATTCACCCAAATTTCAGTCCTATCTATTACATGTGGAAGGATCGAAGATCATTATCCATTTTTATTCAACTTTTAACAAAACAAAACAAATTACATAAGAGAGACCCTAGGTCTCTTTGAAATTCGAAATAACACAATGAAGTCATAAATTACTTCACATAGGATGCCTATTCCCCTGCATCATAGTGTGACTGTGTCATTGTTGGGCATGATTGTGTCTCTGTTGCACATACATGAATGTATCTACTAGGAATAGCTGAGTGTCTTTGCTAGTGTGACATCGTCATTGTTGGGCATGACTATGTCAATGCTGATTATAACTAAGTGTCTCTTCTAGTGTGACTGTGTGTTACTACTAGGCATAACTAATTATGTCTGCTAGTGTGACTACAACACAGGCTAGCTATTTTGAGTATCAGTTTCCTCCTTGCAATTTCAAGCCTACTAGGTTGTGCAACAACATAACAGATCTGGGAAACCTCAATATTGAGGTGAAATTTTTGAGAGTGGCATTTCATGTAATCATTTCCATCTCCTCTTGATTTTATCATTTCTACGAGCATTTCCTATCACAATATTTGATGAAGGTGTGTACCAGTTGTGATTGTGACTCGAACAACCTATTAAATTGTCTTGTGGAAAACATTGAGATTATTTTTTGTTGGGTTATTATTAATAGGATCTAATTTATTTAAATTCCTACATTGTTTTCTCTTGGGTGTCCACATGACTTGGCCTTCCTTTGAGGCTGCTCATTGCTTTCACTCCATTTCCTTAGTGTTCCTATGATCTCCACAGGTCCTTCATTAATCACTCAGTTAGAGCTAGGGACTCTTCTGTCCTGCAAAGTTTGGTCTTTGTTGTCTTCATAAATTAAGGTTGAGTCCTTGATAGTAATCTCCCTCCCCAAGGTCTTTCCATTTTGTTAGCAGGGGTTCCACTCCCAAATCGACATCAGTGCCAAAAGTTAGTCAAAAGAGTTCTATTGCATTCCAATTTTGGAATTCTGTTTGCTGATTGAGAATTGCAGAGGCTCTAATTCTATTGATCTAGATGGTTGATCGAGGAGGTTAATAAAACACTATAATAATGCAAAATAAGTGTTTAGGTTTGTGTATTCAAAATTTATTGGTACTTTAATTGCAATTTGGTTAATGTTTTTTGGAGATGCTTTTAGGTGTTTCATTTTTTATTATAGGAAGTTTTTAAAGAGGAGCAAATATGTTTCAAATAAGATAATGTTTAATGATAGCATTATGTAGAAAATTTTATTTATTTGAAAAATATCATCTTTAATTTAATTTTGATGTATTTTAAAATAATAGTTTATTAATTTTAGTGAATTTCTGAAATAAAAGATTGATGATTGTTTTTAATAGACGAAAGTAATAAAGTTTTCAATAATTCAAAATAAAAAAATCAAGAAATAAAAAACATATTTTCAAATTAAATAATTAATCTATAGGTATGGTTTTTGCTGTTAGAATTGTTTGTGTTAGTCATGTGTGATAGCCCTTAGTTGTTTCATAGGACATGTTATTGTGAAATTCATTAGAAACCAAATTATATATCATTTGATAGTCCATTATGACTTAGTGGATGAAAATGGAAGCTTGCTCATATATACATAAATAAAGAGACTCCTAACTAAGTATAACATCAAACATAATTTTTCCACACCCTACTATATATAGAGAATGGGTAGGTTGAAGCCATAAATGTTACATTACTATCCATCCTTAAACACACCATTAATGCTTCAGATGACCATTGGCACACCAAGCTATATCCTACACTTATATGGGCTTAAAACACTTTCATATAATTTAAAAGGTCCCACTTAGTGGAGATTTCATATCTCCATGATGACCTACTCATTGGAATATAAAGATAAAGTTATGTTTCCCTAGAGGTCTTAGTCCAATCACTTAGCATTGCACTACAATATGTTATACCTGATGAAGATCTTGTCACCACACGTGTGGTAGAGTTAGAGAGCCTAGATGAAAGGAATATCAAGCATTGGAGCACATGCAATAGAACCATAGTTACATAGTTAGGGTGTGTAACAAAAAGGTCTTGGCTTAAACCTTTACCAAGGGATATATGGTTTTATGTCAGAACTTTGAAGTCTAGGAATAGAGTATTTCTAAGTACTAATCCAACCTCTAACTAAAGTCTACTACCTTGGCACTAAGACCCAACAATACTACAACTTCACTTTTAGATACTTAGTATTAGTATAACTACACCCATGCTTATAAGTCCTCATGATAATGATATCAATTCGTTGGATATCCTACCTCTATGAAGGAGACTTCGTCAGATTTCCGACATCTATGTAGTGAAATTTGTCATTAGAAATCCATTAATTCCGACATATATTCTACAATACTGGTGAATTCAATTCATGGGTTATATGACTTTAGGAATGCCTACAGGGGGCACACTATGAGTGCATACTGTTTATCCAAGGAAGCGCTGAATATGAAGGCTTTCCTCCTATCCTTATCAGAACTTTTAGAAGGAGAAATCATTGAGGAAGGCATGCTACAACTCTTTTAAGAGAGTTTTGATTTATGTGGCATACTCTTTGTTGTTTCTTTCGAGTATGGGATACATTAGCATATTTCTTGTTTTAGCTGGGGATATAGATTTTGTTTTCATCCCCTAGGGGTGTGTTTTCTCCACCCTCGATGCCTCCTTGGATAACTTGTTTGGTCTCTATATATTCTCCCAGTGATATTGCTACTTTAGTCATCTTGGGATTCTAGGTTCTATCCCTTCCCTTGGGAAAGTTTTCTGATACTTATCTCCACTCGCGTATGGAATGACTTATTGTCAGGACTATGTACAAGTTACCTTTGATTCACTATTGAATATCAAGGAACAACTAAATTTCTTCATGAAAAAAAGTTACGAAATATTAGCAAGTGATTTTATTATATATCTTGAGATCCGTAAACTAGGTCTTTAATATTTTTGGTGAAGAAACAAAATAAATTAAAAAATCTACACCTACAAAATTTGTCAAAAACGTAGTTTGTATTTTGAGATAAATTGGTTGAAGCATTTTCTGTGGAACCACTTGATATCTATCTTGTTTTATAAGACTATGTGGTGTACTGTTATACTAGGGAATTATTGATATTCTTCAAGATAATGATATCACTATGATGTCATGTTTATAAGTCTATCAAAGTTGTTTCTCAACATATTTATGTCACTAATATGTCATGCTTATAAGTCCTCAAGACAATAATATCAATTCATGGGTTATCCAACCTCTATGAAGGAGACTTCATCGGATTTACGACATCTATGTAGTGAAATTTGTCGACGAATATCCATTAAATACGACATATATGATACACTACCAACGACTTCAATTTGTGGGTTATATGACTTTAGGCATGTCTACAGGGAGCACAATATGAGTGTAGAGCACTTATCCAAGGAAGCACTAAATATGAAGGCTAGCCTCCTCTCCTTCTCATAAATTTTAGAAGGAGAAATCATTTAGGAAGGAATGATACAAATATTTTAAGAGATTTTTTTATTTATGTGGCATACTCTTTTTTGGTTCTTTCAAGTATGGGACACATTAGGATCTTCATTTTTTTAGCTGGGGATGTAGATTTTTTTCATCCCCCAGGGGTGTGTTCTCTCCACCCTCAATGCCTCCTTGGATAAGTTCATTAGGATCCTTATGTTCTCCCTATGGTATTGCTACTTCAATCATCTTGGGATTGAAGTCCTATTAACCCAAAATTCCTTAAATTTTATAAACCCTATTTAGTAGAGAATAACTTACTCTCGAAACAAAGAGGAATTGATTAAGGTATTCCAATTTAGACTTATTCAGTCTTGCACATGTTTAAATGCTTGTTTATTCGCTTAATTATTGTTTAGTCTTATAAAATTTTAATATTTGATGATTTATGCAATCCTTGGAAAGGAAATGCAACTCATGGTGGATGCATATTAAATCATCACCAAAATATGGTATGGAAGTTATTTATTCAATAGTTTATTTATTCATTTATTCAGAGAAGACACAACTTGTAAATTCCTTTGATGTTCACTTTAGATGATTACATTTCCCAGTTATATTTTAATGTCCAATAATAATAAGCAGAGGCCAAAATATGGTTTAGATTAGGAATACACAATTTCCACAATGGATCGACTATGTAATGTCCCCATTAAAATAATTGCATAGGAGAAAAATTCCATCAATCCTACTAGTTCCCTAGGTTGGGTGGAAACATTGGGAAGTTAATAAGGGAGATAATAAATGGTGTTTACAAATTAGAAGGAATAAATATTTATTTAATGGAGTTAATTAAATGAATTCAAGTGAAAAATTAAATGGCTATGGAGAATGGAGACACATGGAGACTATGGGGCCCACTCAAGCTAGAATTCCTATGTTAAATGGCATCTTCCTCTTGCAATCTCGAATCTATGGGAAGCCTAATGTTTTTGGATGGATTATAAGGTTAATATACTTGTCCATATAATTCATAGGTATAATTTGGGATTAATTGTAACTTACATGGGGAGAGGAAGAGCCAAATGGGAGTTTCATGGACACTTGGCTAGATTCCCCTTACATTTATGGCATCTATGACACCAATGATGGAGATTCTATGATAGTTAAGACACAAGTCAGATATGAAGGCTGAAATATGAAATATATGACATGTCAGGCCTGAATATAGAATCTTAGAGGGCACTCATGGGATTTATAGAAGGCCAAGAGGCTCCTACTCGAATTCGGGAGATGAGGGAAGGTAAAGAGAGAGGCCACATGACATAGCATGAGAAGGCACACCAATTCGACTTGGATTTGGTTTATGGATGGATTTGGAACCTTAGAATACCAATAATGCTTATAAAATGTAGGGATCAGCCATGAGAAGTCATTTTTTGATCATTTGTGAAAATTGTTATTGTGAAGAGAGAGAACTAGCAGATGACTAGTTCATGCCTTAGCCAATTTTGAGGGTGAAAGATTCTCATCCTAGTTGGTAAATGAAAATAAGATTCTGTACAGACTTAAAGAAGTGATTGGACGGCCATAATACATCCCTGAAAATAATAATTAATTTATTATATAATTCATACACATTATCTAAATATTTGGGAGCAATTGGGCTGATTTGGAGACCAAGACACTAAAACTAGTCAAGAGCCAAAATTGTGAAAAAATTGGAAAATTGGGCATTTTGGTAAAAAATTTAAAAAGGGACAATACAAGTGGTATCAGAGCATAGTCTTGGAACCTGATGGTGTTAACAAGGATTCAGGTCAATAAACCACCACCCCTAGGATCTGAATTGGAAGGTGCTCGACTTGTAGAAGAAGAACTAGACGAAAAAAAGTACCTTTGACTAAAGCTATGGCTCACGAGGGAGAAGACTACACTAAGGAGAAAATGGAGTATCTCAAACTTATAAAGCCCATGTTTGAAGAAATATACAAGGAAATGACCCAACATATGGTAGACATGACCCAACAGATCGCAAATGGATTTGAATTGATGGCTAGTCAAATGGGAAGCAAAGGGATAATAGGAGATAGTGGTAGTTCACAATCAGCAGAAAACTAGAAAAGAATGGGTGAGAAAATTTTCTCACGAACATGACCTCATAATAGACCCCATGAATTTTAGAGCACACCAAGGCCTATTGCAACTAAATTTATTATTCCCAAATAAGAGACTAACATTCAATTTGAAATTGATACAATAAGAAAAGAATGGGCTAAATTGGATGAAGAGTGTAGGAGAAGTATAACATTTGAGCAGTACTTCACCATGGAAAACAAACTCAAAAATAAAGAGGAAAATAAGTCTCTAAACCAAAAAAAAGAATTGAATTGTTCCATAGGTAAAGTGCCACTTCCTACTTTTTATGGTTCATCTCAAAGTTCTTCTAACAATTGGGTGCAAAAATTGGATGTGTATTTTTAGCTGAATCCAATGGTGGAAGAAGATGCTTTAAAAATGGCTATTTTTCACTTGGATGGAGATGCCAATGAATGGTGGTTCCATGGCCTAAAAAACTTGGGTAATTATCAGGTTAAAACATATGGGGAATTTCATGACAAGGTATTAGAAAGGTTTGAGCAAAAGGATCCAAAATTGTCTTTCAAAGAACTAGCACAATTGAAGCAGGTAGGGAACTCTGACTCCTACTGAGTATATGTTGGAATTCCAAAGATTATCAGTTAAGGTGGATAATGTATTTATGGGAAGGTTAGTATTGTTGTTCACTGAAGTTTTGGCAAAGAACTTAAAAGGTTTGTTCAAATCCCACAACCCTACTAAGTTAAATGATGCAATGATCTTGACTAGAGATATTCAAAATGTGCTTCCTAGAACAAGATTTCCTCTCAAGACTAACTTCAGATTTGAAAGAAAGAATTGGAAAAAGGATGCACCTAATAATAAGTTTTGGCAAAGAGATACATCTGAAAATAATAAGAAAGAAGTACAAAATAGGGATGAACATCGAAGGAAAATATTTTGCTTCACACGCTTCCAACCATGGACACTAGGGCATAAATGTGCTAAAGGAAAATATCAATGCATAGAAGTATTTCTGATAATGATGAGTATGAAGGGGGTATGGATGAATAAGGTAACATTTCAGATCAAGAGGAGGCATATGAGACATTCGGTGAAGAAGAAGAAGAAGAAGAAAATCAGCCTTCACCAGACAAAGCAAGAATGGCAGTACTTTCAGCAGTGCCTCGTTATCACACTATTCAATGCAAGGGTGTGGTATTGGGACAAAGAGATTTAGTTTTGGTAGATGGAAAGGATACACATAATTTAATTGATGCATAGATGGTGGATAAAATAAATATACCGAGTGAACCATTCAATGGCTTCATAGTTGTCATTCCAGGTCACAACACAATGCAATCCAACACATGGGTTCCAAAGCTGCAAGTCACCATAGGCAACTATACTTTTGTTGATAGTTTTTATGTGGTTGATGTTGCTGATACTAATGTAGTCTTGGGAGTGCAATGGTTGTATTATATAGGATATCATTCAATAAATTATTGAATTCCTAAAATGAAATTTCAAGATTCAACAGGTGTACTAAGGGTTGTGAGAGGGCAACACGCTTACCCAAAATGGGTAGTAAATTGCAATCGTATGAAATCCATATCGAAGCATGGTGATATAGAATGGGCTGTTGAATGTTATATCACCTCTCCCAAGCCAAAAATCAGAGTTGTTAAACACCCAAAGGAGATAGAGACGCTTTTGCACAAATATGAAAAAGGTTTCAGAGATCTTCCACATGGTAGACCACTTGATAGGGGGGTTGAGCATAACTTTGTTATGGAGTAAGGTACTTCACCCATTCAGATACCACCTTATAGACATCCCAAGAAGTTTAGAGATGAGATTGAGAAGGCCATTCAATAACTCTTAGAGTTGTGTTGGGCTTGGGGAAAGCACGCAAAAAATAAGAGCACATAAAGAAACGCGGAAGAATCAAGTCACCACACAAGCACAAGAAAGGAAAGGATGCATGTGTTGGGTATAGAAGGAATATGCGTGGGCCAAGAATGCTATGCAGAATAAGGAATAGGAAAGAAAGAGGTCACCTATGCGAAAAGGAAAATGCTGCAGGGTAAAACAGTAGCACAAGTGCAGTATAACGTCTGAAAGCGACAGGACGATCGTGGGTGCCGAAGTCGACTTAAATTGGTGGATGCCACATGAGTGAACACATGCTGTAAGCAAGGCCGTTAGTGCCTTGTGTCAAGTCATGATCACCGTTAGAGGGTTGTTCCCTGGTTGGTCATGATTGCTTTTAGTTGGTTTTTTTAGAATGGTTAATTATTGTTTGATTTCAGTTGTTTTGAGGGGTTAGTAGACGAGACATCTCTGAGAGAGAAGAGCGAAGAGGAGAGATCTGAGTGGTAGATTAGTAGAAATTCTACAAGATGCAGTTGGGATAGTGTAGTAGAAGGGAAGCTCTGCTAGAGATGTGCGGTTTCTAGAGAGGTTGATCCAGGCCGTGTGCAAATCAGTAGATGGTAGCAGTAGATTAGGAGAAATAAGCTAGAGAGCATGATAGCAAGAAAGAGTCTGAGCCGAAAGCTATATCTAAGATAGTCTGCAGTCAGAAGTAGATTGAAGGTGCCATATATTTCTCATGCCAGATGAAGATCTCCTTGTGGTTTTTCCCATATGGGTTTCCACATGAACTCTCCTATGTACTAATGATTGAATGTGTATGGTTGTTTATGTTTCTGTTATGTTATGATTATGATGCAAGTCCTATCCTCGTTGAATGAATGTCGTATTGTCAATAGAAACTGAATGCATGAATGAGTAGTATGAGTTGCTTCTAAGTAGTAGCCTAGGTATATGGCGTAATCGATGTCACACGTCTACTATATTGTGCCTTTTCATTAGCTTTCTTTATATTCCATTAGGGTAAAGTACTAAGACCAAATCTGTGTCGCATCATTAGTAGTTAATAAGATATATGCACGGTGAGCGCTACAGTTCGACAGAAATGATATCATCCTTGTGAGTTGGTTGAGATCCTTCATTAGAGGAAATTTGAGGTCTAAAAAGGGCCTCCTAAGGAAAATAATAAAATAATAGTTATTAATTTTGGAGGAAGAATGAAAAAAACTACTTTTTGTGTTTGTATTTTCGACATATCTCCTTGTGTTTTTACTCAAATTATGAGCAGGAGAGCTTGTTGGATGTGGAATTTAATTCTACATCCAATGTGTACCCACACTACATACTTTTGATGGACCCTGCTACCCCAAAAACAAGAAATACCTTAAAAATGTGATGATGATGTCATCATCAGGTGTTTTAGGTATTTCTTGTTTTTGGGGTATCAGGGTCCATCAAAAGTATGCAGTGTGGGTACTCGTTTCCAATGAGCTCTCCCGCTTGAAATTTGAGTAAAAACATAGGGAGATATGTCGAAAATACGAACAAAAAAAGTAGTTTTCTTTTATGACAAATATGTCAATTCAACCATTATGGTTGACTCATTTTATTGAAATTCTATTGGTTCTTGAATTCCAACTCACAAAATTTATTGTTGGTGTGTTTTCTTATAAGCCCCATTTTAGACCCCAAATTTCCTCTAATCAGATGCATGCCAAGGGACTATAATCCCTCGACAATCACAGAAACATGATTTCGATGGTTACCCATCCAAGAGATATCGCGGGTGAGATTGCACCTTCTTCGTAGGTGTTTTCGACAGGGATTGCTCTGTTGAGCTGGTATCTCGGATGTTTGTAAGGTTGACTGGCTGCGCAAAACCTAGGTTGCACAAGTTAGGAAAAGTGGCCAACAAATGGTTCTATTGCCGAGACCCTATTGATCAAAATGAGGGAAATGTTGTGGCACTCGACCAATAGTGAAGTCGAGGATTGGATGGAGTCGAATACATTGGTATTTGCACTGAAGGAAAGCAAGGGTTCATAGCTGAGTCCTGAGAATTGGGTACAACGATATCTATACTGGGATATCCATGAGATTTTTTTCACAGAATTTCCCATTATATTGCAAGAGTGGTTGTCAGAGTTAGCGACTCGACAATCTAACTTCTAGAGAAGAGGAGTAGCTGAGTGGACTGACTAGCTAACATAAGAAGTGGAAAAAGTAAGTAAACCTATTTCCAGAGCTATTGATTTTTGGATTGATATCATATTAGAAGGATATGTTATTGAATTTGATGTTGAAGCAATAACCTCGTATAGCAAGGCAAAGAGACAATTTTTCCAAGGACCTCGGGGAAGGTACCTTATGTCTATAAACCTGTGGATTAAAATGCTCCTTTATGAAAAGGGTATTATACAACTTAGTAATTGAGTCGCGCAGTCTGTGAAGGAGATATGTTGTGTAAAATTTAAGATTAATATGGAAGGTAGTAAGAATAAATGTTCCAAGGAAGCTCAGAAGACGAGTTGGATGCTAGATTCTTAAGAAGCAGAAGGAGGTTCCAGTCTGGAAAGAGGAGGAAGGTAGCAGAAGGAAAGAGGGCTTATAGCCTTCCCAGGGAGGGTGAATATAGATGTGAGTCACACCTAAATGAAGGTTCCTGCAACGAAGAGGAGGAGTATAGTCCAATTTATGAGAGAGCAGAATCGGAAGAGTCTACAAAAATGCCAAGGACGGGACGTGACTACGACATTCCAGGAAGATCACCTGAAGTGATACCTAGAAGTTCCTCACCTAAACCACTTGTGAACACTAGTAGTCCTAGTGTTAAGAATGGTGCGCAAGAAAGCCCATCAACAATCCCAGTAAATCCAATAAATCCAAGGAATCCAGTGAACAACCCCAGTGCCACCCTAATGGCGGGAACAGACGTTAGATTACCCACATTTAGTGGGAATGGGATGAAAGACCAAGAGCAACATTGGTTCCTCTGTGAAGCTGTTTGGATGGTACATTTAGTCCATAATGTAGATAAAAAGAAGGCACACATGATCATGACCTTGAGGGGTCGTGTGCTAGATTGGTTCATGAAGTTTTGTGTCGTACCAATTGGAACACCGCAGAAGACTCTTGAGGAGATTCGATGTGCAATGATCTCAAAATTCATAAAGCCACAATCTGAGTCCCAATGTATTACCGAGATCAAAGAGATTAAGCAGGCTCCGATAGAGATAATATGGGACTTTGATCATCGGTTCAAAACAATGATGGCTAAAGTTAGCTTCCATATGTTCGACATGCAGCATAAAGAGTGGCTTATTGCTGCACTACTGCCACACATTAGAGGACCACTCATGCAACAAAATATTGCGACGCAGATGGAGGCACTAGAGTTGGAAATGAAGCTAGAGGCTTCACCTATTGGATATGGAACTGTAGAAATGATACAGATTCAACTGCAGTTGGCTAATCTGATAATTCAACCCCAACACATAAAAAGGGGAAAATAGGTACAAAAATACCTCTGGTGTATGAGATGCAAGACCAATGGACATACTAAGGATGACTGCTAGCTTACATGAACTACATCTTGTATGCCAAATCAATTGAGTACCTAGGGGATGCCCTGGTGCAACATATGCCAGACAAGAGGACACAGCAACGTAGATTTTAGGTTCCTGCAGAAGATGGTATGTACCCCAGCTAGTCAGTATTGTAAATTTGTAGATCTATAGGCCATGATGAAAAAGATTGTAGGGCCTACCAACTTTTGAGAGAGAATACGGTAGATTCATATCTAATGAAGACTGAGGAGCAAAAAAAGATTGAATAGGTTTCCCCTCAATTTCAGGTTGTGCCTCAATTTTAGGTTGAGCCCCAATTTCAGGCTGCACCTCAGTTTCAAGCTGCGCCTCAGTTTCAGGCTGCGCCTCAGCTCTAGGTTGTGCCTCAGTTTCAGGCTGCGCCCCAGTTTCATCCTGCATAGTAGTTTTTGATGGCACCATAGTTTTAGAATACAGCCCCGTATAACCCATATCAACAACAGTATCAGCAATCGCAATACCTGTCACAACCATCTCAACTTCAGTTGAGCGGGGATAGCAATTACAGGGGCCAAGGAGGAGGAGGTTTGGCCAAGGAAGAGGACCAGTGGTATGCTAAAATTGCGGAGTACAGGGCCACTATGCTAGAGACTTCCCTAAACCTACGAAGACTTGCTCATACTGCATACAAGAGCAGAATGTGGAGAAATGTCTGCAACTTATCGCTCGATGGCAAGCCTGGATGGTTGGAGCAGCTAACCTAGCACCAAATCCTGCGTCAAATGCTCCCAACCCAAATGCTAATGCCAACATATAGATGATAGTCATAGAACCAAAAGAACCAACTGTATCTATGGTAACAAGGGGAGGTGCTGTGACAAGTGCAGATCAAGCTATGCAGATAGAGCCTACAATGCAAGCACGACCGCAGGTGCGACCTATCGTGTAAAATAAAGCACCACTTGATGTTAAAGAGTAGAAGCGCATATTCATGGATGTATGCCCAGGGTTCGTAGGGACAGAACAACCATCCACCTTAGGCCAAGTGAAATATATGCCTGAGAGATTCCAGAATATATTCTAACAAAAGACTACAAGAAAGAGTACAAATAAGGTTAGCAAGCTCAAACCATTCCTGTTAAGTTGTTTGGCGCTAATATAGGACAAGGATGCACTTGCAGAGTTGAAAGCATTGATAGAAAATCTATTGGAGGAAGAACCACAGCAAAGAAGGTTAACAGATTCAAGACAAAGTTCAAAATGGGATGCGAACTTAGGATGTCCATGCAAATTGGTGATTATGACATGGACTATATCATCCTAGACCTAGGATCCGATGTTAATATTTAAATGCACCAGACATGGGAAATAATGGGAAATCCACCCCTAGAATGGTCCCCAATTCAATTAAGGCTTTCTAATTAGGAAAAGGTCCTGCCCATTGGTAGGCTAAGTCAAGTCCAAGTAGATATTGAAGGATTGTGCACTTTTGCGGACTTCGAAGTCATCCATATAGTAGACGATACTAACCCATATCCTGTGTTGATGGGAATCGATTGGGAAATGGGAAATCAAACTATTATAAATTTCAAAATAAGGACCCTATCATTTGAAGATGATGAAATGAGGGTAGTTGCACCCCTCGATCCACTTGAAGGATAGAGATACGTTGAACCGGTGTTCAACGAAGGGCAAGGTGATCACCTTGACAACATATTTAATGTCACTACCCTTGAGGAGGATTACATTAATCCTATTGCAGATGGTAACCTGAGATGGAAATGTGCGATTTCATGTACATTAGACTCGGGGGAGGCACTTAAGAACTGGCAGAACCGATTGCATGAAGTCTCTATGAGATGATGTGCCAGGATAACTAAGTTTGTCCGATGAGTGGGAACCCAGTCACGACCACTTCCTACATACAAAGGACTACCTAAATTGGAAACATTCTTGACTGAGTTTGAAGAATTAGTAACAGAGCCATAGTGACTATCTGCGCTAAAATATATATCCGTGTGATGGTGGGGTATGCACGAAAGCTCAATAACTGAATGGCTGCAGTGTAGACTGCTATTGGAAGTACGGTTCAGAGATGAGGTCGCAACTGTGGCACAAAGGTATACCAGATTATCGGACCCTATTGAACACTTGGAGCAGTGTTTTGCAGCGTTCTCAAACTACCTGCACAAGGAATGGGATCACCACTTCATCCATACTCTTGAAATGGAACCCAAAGTTTGGTACATATCTATGGAGCTACGTGAAGAAACAACAGAATGGGAAAAGGTTGCATAGAATTTCACATACAACTTCCAGTTTGCAGATGAGAAACTAACATTTGACATCGCGCTGAAGGCTTTTAAGGAAAATTTATTCATGGAGATCTCGCTGGAGATTGCATATTCTCAAACCTGCACTTCACATTCCCACCAGTGCTATGAGATAGTTCAACACTGGATGACATGCTATAACCTCTCCGGATACCCAGAGGATGATCCTTCTAACATCAATATTCTGGAGTTGAAAGGATCGCGTGAAATAGAAGGAATCAACATTTCCAGTGAGCAATTCATCAAGCCGCTAAATATCAAGAAAGTTAACATTGGATTGGAGGACAATCCAAAATTTGCTAACATTGGATACTATTGGGATGAAGAGACAGTAGCCAAAATCATTGATCTATTACATGAGTTCCAAGACATATTCCTAACGAACTTCAGGGAAATGAAGGGGATAGTAGGTGATTTGGGAAAAATGAAAATTCCGCTTAAGCTTGATGCAAGATCGATAAAATAGCGCCCGTACAGACTAAATCCGTGCTATAAATAAAAAGTGAAAGCAGAACTGGATCGCATGTTGGAAGAAAGAATCATTGAACCTGTTAAAGAGTCAGAGTGGGTAAGTCCTATAGTGATTCAGGACAAGAAAGATATAGGCGAGGTCAGGATCTATGTTGAACTTAGGAAGCTAAATGATGTATGCTTACATGAGCCATTTCCAACACCATTCATAGATGAAGTCTTGGAGAGAATTAGTGGACAAGAAATGTACTCATTCACAGACGAATTCTCGGGTTACCAGCAAGTCATAATTATGCAAGAGGACTACCATAAGACAACCTTTGTAACTAAATGGGGATGCTTCCAATACACGGTAATGCACTTTGGCCTTAAAAATGCCCCTGCTAGTTTCTCTAGAATAGTAGTTTCTGCTTTTAAAGATTTTATTCATAGGTGTCTTGAAGTATATTTTGATGATTGGATGGTCTTTGGTCTGGTGAGAGACCATATTGAGAATCTGCGAATGATGCTAGAAAGGTGTCATTAGATCAAATTGCACTGAATTTGAGAAAATGCATATTTTGCGCACTATTTGGTGTACTGTTGGGCCATGTAGTTTGTCATGATGGGATCTTGGTCGATCCTACAAAGGTGGAAATTATTCTAGACCTTCCACCATCCACATCGTTCACACAACTCAGATCCACATTGGGACATACTGTATATTATCACAAGTTCATAAGAGGGTACGCGGAGATAACTGCCCTAATGGAGAAGTTGCTGAAGAAGGATGCAAAATTTGAGTGGAACGAATCCTGTCAAGGAAGTCTAGATAAACAGAAGAAAAAAATGGCCACTGCACCAATATTAATATTCCTACACTAGAAGAAGGAGTTCCATGTACATGTTGATGCATCATCAATTGTGCTTGGTATAGTATTAAATCAACCAGGAGAGGGTGCAATTGGCCACCCAATTACATTTGCAAGCAGGAAACTTTCAACAGCAGAGAATAACTACACCACAACTGAGAGAGAAGGGCTTTCAATGGTCTATGCACTACAAAAGTTCAGACATTATCTATTGGGTGGACACTTCAAAATGTTCACCGATCATTCTGCGCTGAAGTACCTAGTCAATAAGCCAGTGTTGGGGGGGAATATCTGCCGATGGCTCCTTCTATTTCAAGAATTTGACTTTGAATTCATTGTAAAACCAGGCCAATTGGATGTTGGGCCAGACCACTTATCGCGCATTGAAAGTGGTGAGGAACCAAACAACTTAGAGGATAATCTACCTGATGCACAGTTGTTTTCTATAGACATTGTCAATAAATAATTTGACGCTATTATACACTTTTTGAATACATGCTATGCACCTGAAGATTATACGACATGGAAAAATAAACAACTAGTTGTCAAGGCCACAGACTACACATTAATTGCGAGGAAACTGTATAAGTTGGGACCAGATGAAATACTATGTAGATGCGTCTTTGGTCATGAAAGGAAATGGGTAATGGTTGAAGTGCATGTGAGTGTTTCAGGAGGACACTACACCGAGAAGGAAATGGTGCGCAAGATTTTGCAAGCTAGACTCCGGTGGCTAACTGTACATATGGATACAAGGAAATACTGTCATGACTATTATAAGTGTAAAAGAAATTGGAAACCATCACAACGTGATGAAATGCCACTTGTACCATAAATTACACTACAGGCCTTTGATAAATGGACAGTGGATTTTGTCGGCCCTATTAGTTCACCAGGGAAATAGACTCGTGCGTGCTATATTATAACTGCTATAGACTACTTGACAAGATGGGTGGAAACGTCATGTGTGAAAGACTATACCACAACAACTATGGCAAAGTTTCTTTTTGAAAATGTAGTCACAAGGTTTGGCTGCCCGAAGATCCTTATCAGTGACCAAGGTACGTATTTTGTAAATAAGATAATTGTTGAACTACCTATAGAATTCCAAATCCAGCACAAGAAGACAACGCCTTACCATCCTCAAGAAAATGGAACTATTGAGGCTTTCAACAAGATACTGGAGAATGGATTGACCAAGGTCTATAATGCATGTAGAGATGACTGGGACCAGGAAGTATCAGCTATATTATGGTCTTACAGAACAACATGCAAATGACTAACTGGATACACCCCTTTCCATTTAGTCTATGGCCAAGAAGCAGTCGTACCCATGGCGTACATTGTGCCGAGACTACGATTTGCTGTGGTAACAAAGATGATAGACATCGACATTGTAGAAGAAAGACTTGCGTAGTTGGTTCAAATGGAGGAAGAACGCTTCATTGCGGGCTTCCCTCAAAACGAGGAAAAATAGCGGCAGAAAAAGTGGCATGACCGCCACATCAGAACAAAGCAGTTCAAGGTTGGAGGACTTATTCTGATGTATGACAGCAAGTTATTTAAGCACCCAGGTAAGCTCAAAACACACTGGCTAGGCCCATATGTGGTTGCACACATTACTGAAGCAGGAATGGTAAAACTACATAAGATGGATGGAACACCGGTTGCGGGTATGATCAACGAAAACTGATTAAAACCATACCTTGATGATTGAAACATAGTCCCATAAGGCCTTGGCATGTAGCTAAAAAAAAATAATAAAAAAATTAAGGGAGGAGAGCAGCAAGAGAAACATCCCCAACGCAACCTGGCATAGGTAAAGGAAGTTGTACTAAAGAATGGCGCGCTATAAACCCGCCATCAAACCAGCTAAGAGGCAACTGGAGGGAAGTGGCAGACAATCTCGTAGACACTGACGGATAGTTAAATGCACCAGAATTTCAAAAAGATTCGGCACTAGAGACAACTCAATAGCATTAATTTGGAAATTCTAACAAGAATGGTGGAGTGATTTTTGGTCCCATTCGTCATATTACCCTTAACTTCCCTGGAAAGTACATAATTGAACCTAAGTGTGCGAGTAAAGGCAATGAAGGACGAGCCCATGTGATCTGTTAGATGACCCATCATTGTGCCTAGTCACAGTTTGGATGCCCAATCACCTATAAATAGCAATTACCTTTGTCATTTTAACCTTTGCATTGCCTTACAGAGCCAAGAAACCAGAGAGCGATCCTACTGAGCAAACCAGAACCCTCCTTTAGAGCCAAATCCCATGCTTGTTGAGTTATCTAGTGATAGTGAGGACTCCACTGTTTCACTAGCCTCACCTTTCCCAATTTTGGAAGTACCATACATCCCTGAACCTACTCGGCTAACTAAGAAGATGAAGAAAATTTAGACTAAGCTGAAAGAACCTTCGAGGCTTCTGTACCCACAATCAGCAGCAGGCCAACAGATGCAGTTACCAGCCACCAACACAACTAGTCAAGGCATAAGTTTTTGTGGCCAAAGCCTCATCAATTGTAGACCTCCCTACTGCGTATGGCCCCGTAGCAAATATACCCAAGGCTCGTCGAGCCGACCCGGTTCTTCCACCGCCACCATCAGCGGATGCAGGGATGATGGAGGAAGAAAAGAAATTACTACCTCCATATGTATCACCGAGGGTTGTAGGGGCTACACAAGTGACATTGGCCGGATAGGAACTTCTGGAAGAACCTACTATCCCAAAAGGTGTCTTGCGGTCCCCAGATACAATCACTCCCAAACTTCAGGACTTGAAGTTTGAATATTACGACAAAAGGAAATATTAGGAGTTAGCCAGAAATCACTTCATGGATGTGGAGCTTGGTGAACTGTTGAATGAATACGTAGTTTCTGCAAAGGAATGGGTGCACGGATTGGAGCATTCAGGCATCTTAAACCTTCTTCTTATGCCACATTTTGGCTGTAGTGCCCCAGTCGAAATGTATGTTAAGAGGCTCCTGGTATGATTCCATGGAGGCTACCTCTGGTTGGACAAGCCGTATGAGGCAATGTTCAACCAGGTCTCAGCCATAACGGGTCTCCCATGGTAAGGAATCGACTCGACCTTGTACTTGCACAAGGATGGGGAAAAACTAGACAAAAATGACATGAAGGGAAAATACAAACTTGTTCGCAGTGGAAAGGGATACCAAATTAGCTCTATCGATGACACAGTTGTAAGGGTTGTAGCAAAAATATTGTGCATTAAGGTTCTGTACAAGATGAGGCCTACTGAATGCACTGTTGCAACAGTAGAGCTAGCATAGAAGTGCACGGAAGGAGTGCACATTAACTGGTCTTACATCCTTCTGAACGAAGTGATGGATGACGTGATTAACGTGCAGGAAAATTCCACGGTGAAGTTTCACTTCTCGTGGATACAAATTTTGATCTCATTTGTAGTTTGGACTCCGACACCATATTATCAACCCATGGATATCCCAGTGGAGCTCCTTGGCACACAGTTCCAGAACCTTTGGGACCACAAAGACAGTAAACACAAGGGTAATATAAAGGTTGAATTCTTTCTCTAAGGAGAAATACTTAGACAGGTCGTGCGCCAATAGTGTATATTGTTCCCTACAATGGTGGCTAAGTATCTATTCATTAACTTCCACTTGGGTCCATGCAATATCATCTTGCATCTACGCAATGAACCCAAGAAGCAGGCACTCTCGACCTTCTTCCTATTCAAAAATGCATATATTGAGAGAGAAATCAGAGAGTGGCCTAATGAATGGCTTAGCCAGCATTAGGAGGTGCCTGTAAAGCAGGAACCGCTGCAGAGGGGTCCACAAGAGAACCTGCTTCAAGACTGCGCCAATATTGGCACTCAGGCGCATCAGGATGATTTCGAAGAAGAAGAAGAAGAAGAATAGCTAGACCCACCCAATGTCGGTGAAGAAGACGCCCCTACTGATGAGGAGGTATGCACCGAAAGAGCCAGGAAAAGGAAGGGCAAAGAGCCTGTGGAGGAAGAGGCGGAAGCATTGAGCATCCCACATAGGAAGAAGCAGAAGGATAACCGACCCTAAGCCATGAACATAGCAGAAGAGGATCTAACTCTTCTTAGAGAGGTGGTTGCTGAAGTAGCTAAGTCTACTTTGGGTAAGATCATGAGCAGGAAAACCAATTGGATGGCTTCCCTCACTACGAAAGTTAACCAGTTGGCAGAGACCATCGCAGAAGTGCGCGACACCATGCAAGATGAAACCTATGGTGTAGACCCAGCAGAATAGACTCCAGTGCTGCTCCCACCCTTAAGAATAGAAATGCCCGTGTAGGAATTTTCTCTAGAAGAAGCAGAAAAAGAGGTAAGTGTCCATAGCTTGGACACATTAATTTTGGATTTCTCTAAGCTGACCTTTCCATAGATATATTCCATTCAACATGCCACCACCATAGAGGTTAGAATACAAGAAAATGCGGTTGTATATCAGGAATCCAAGGAAACCAGGAAAGCAAACGCGCACAAGAAACTTATCAAGATTCAGTAGAAAGACATTGTAGCCCAAGCCCAAAAGCAGGCTTCACTGGAACAAGCTATAAAGGAATAAATCACAGAACTGTCATATGAGAAGGAAGAAGTTGAGGCAGAACATGTGCACCAATTGAGGTGGTTATCCAAACTAGCCACAGACTTAAAGAAATAGGTTTGAGACATGAAAACCAACCAGCAGCCGAGCACACTCCCTGAAGTTGTGCAGCAAAGGAAAGAATTGAAAATAAAGTTGTTGGCTGGCTTAGAGAAGCCGAGCAGACTTGCACAAAGGTAGAGGAAGTAATTTTTGTCGCATGAGAGTAACTCATCGATGATGAGACTACACAGTAGCTTGTCGAGTAGGGGTAGAAAGCATACCTACAAGTACTCACAGTGAAGGTAGAGATTAAGAAGCTATCAACAAAGGAGAAAATTGCCAAAGGTGCTGATCTCAAGCAGCTCCTAGATAAGGCAAGAACCCTGCATGACCAAGAAAACATGCGCAACAAGGAAATGACTGAGAAGCAAGCTGAAGCTGAAAGGGTGAAAGGGCTACTTCAGCCTATCCAGCCGAGAATCCACGAGTTCACGAAGGTAGTGGCCAATGCCTCATTGGAACACCCTAGCTCCGATAGAGTGCAGGAACTAGAGCAGCAGGAAGAAGAAGCATGCCAGGAGATAGAAAGGCTTACTCCCATTTTTTCCCAATTCCAACAGTTGGATGGAAGCGCAGAAAAATATGCACCAGAAGATGTGCAAGAGGAGGAAATAGAAGACGAAGAAAAAGAAGAGAAGGAAAACGAAGATTAAGAGGGACAAGAAGATGAAGGGGATCAAGTAGAACACCATCAAGAAGACCCGGATCACACATAAGAAAAACCTATGGAAATAGTCTCTTCAGATGAAGCCGAAGAAGAATTTCTATGACTCCAAGCTTCATCATCTAAAATTTCCTAAGTATGGGATGAGTCCGCAGTGGGGGAAACATCAGCCCAAAAAAAAAAAAACAATAAGGAACAATATGAGCAAGGCAAGAAGTAGGAGAAGGTGTGTAAAAAATAAAAAATTCAACAGAAGCGGTTGCGCATGTCACACCACATGTTATGTCCACTGCTTAGCGGCTTGGGACGAGCCACATGTGACAGTTGGGGGCCTATTGGGCCTAGGGAAATTGCACAAGGAATAAGTGCACATAAAGAAGCATGCAAGAATCAATTCACTGTGCAAGCATAAGCAAGGAAATGATGCATGTCCCGGGTATAGAAGGAATCTGCACGGGCCAAGAATGATGCGCAGAAGAAGGAATAGGAGAAAAAGAGGTCACTTGCGTAGAAAAGGGGAGCTACACGAAAAGGAATATGTTGCAGGGTAAAACAATAGCACAAGTGTAGTATAACGATCGAAAGCGACAGGATGATCATGGGTGCTGAAGTCTCCTTAAGTTGGCAGATGCCACATGAGTGAATGCATGCTGTAAGTAAGGCCATTAGTGCCTTGTGTGAAGTCACGATCGCCAGAGCTGAAGCCTGAGGGGAGGCTGATGCTGACAGTTAAACGCTGACAGTTAAACGATTGCCTGTATGCAATTGACCCTGTGTGGTAATGTAAAATAGTATAAATAGGAGGGATTCAATAGTTAGAGGATTGGTCCCTGGTTAGTCGTGATTGCTTTTAGTTGGTTTTCCGAGGATGGTTAATTGTTGTTTACTTTCAGTTGTTTTGAGGGGTTAGTAGAGGAGAGATATCTGGGACAACAGAGCGAAGAGGAGAGCTCTGAGTGGTAGATTTGTAGAAAGTCTGTAGGATGCAGTTGAGATAGTACAGTAGAAGGGAAGCTCTGCTAGAGATGTCTAGATTCTAGAGAGGTTGATCTAGGCTGTGTGCGGATCAGTAGATGGTAGCGATAGATTAGGATAAATAAGCCAGAGAGCATGAGATCAAGAAATAGTCTGAGCTGAAAGCTAGATCTAAGACATTCTGTAATCAGAAGCAAAATAAAGGTGCCATATATTTCTCATGCCAGATGAAGAGCACCTTGTTGTTTTTCCCAGATGGGTTTCCATGTGAACTCTCCTGTGTATTGATGATTGAATGCGTATGGTTGTTTATGTTTCTGTTATGTTATGTTTATGATGCAATTCCTATCCCAGTTGAATGAATGTTGTATTTTCAATAGAAGTCTAAATGCACAAATGAGTAGTATGAGCTGCTTCTGAGTAGTAGCCTAGGTCTATGGTGCAATCATTGTCGCGCATCTATTATATTGCGCCTGTCTGTTAGCTTGCTTTATATTCCATTAGGGTAAAGTACTAAGGTTGAATCTATGTCACATTTGTAGTTAATAAGATATATGTGCGGTGAGCACTACAGTTCGGCATAAATGACCCCATCCTTGCGAATTGGTCAAGATCCTTAGCCGTGCGCCAAGGGGCTATAATCCCTCAACAATCGCGGAAACATGGTTCCAACTGTTACCCATAGAAGAGATATCTCGAGTGAGACTGTGCCTGATTCACAGATGTTGCCGAGGGGGCTTGCTCTATGGGGCTGGTATCTCGGGTGTTTGTTGGGTTGATGGGCTGTGCAGAACCTGGGTCGCGCGAGTTAGGAAAATTTGCGAACAAGTTGGGGCTCATTAGACCAAGCTCTAGCCCTTATGCTTCTTCAATAATGTTGGTAAAGAAAAAAGATGGAACTTTGATGATGTGTATAGAATTTAGAGCTTTGAATAAGAATACCATCAAGAATAATATCCTTTTCCTATAATTGATGAGCTATTTTGAGATAATTAATTTTCCGAAATTGACCTTAGATCTGGTTATCACCAAATTCAGATGAAGGAGGAAGATGTGCAAAAGACTGCTTTTCGATGTCATTATAGTCACTTTGAGTTTCTTATTATGCCATTTGGGTTGGCTAATGCTCTAGCTACATTTCAAGCATGTATGAATAGAATATTTTGCAAGAAGATTAGAAGGTTTGTTTTAGTCTTCTTTGATGATATTCTCATTTACAATCAAACTTGGGAAGAGCACTTGTAACACCTAGATATTGTGTTGAAAAATTTGCAAGAACAATCTTTGTATGCTAAGATGTCTAAATGTGAATTTGGGATGAAAGAACTATTATATCGTGGGCACATTNAAAATATCAGGGCTATCTTAGAATGGCCATCACCAAAAAACATCACAGAATTAAGAGGCTTCATTGGAATATGTACATACTATAGGAAGTTTGTGAAAGGGTTCTCTAAGTTGACTTCTCCACTCACTGATTTGACTAAGAAGGATTGCATATATGCGGTACTAGATAGATTGAATAATTTTGCTCATTTATTTGTTGTTACATCCTCTTTTAGTGCTGCATAAGTGGTTGACCGTTTTTTCAAAGAAATCTTTAGATTGCATGGGCTCCCCAAGAGCATTGTGAGTGATAGAGGTGGTAGATTCATGAGTGATTTTTGGCAAGAAAATTTCAGATTGGTAGGCACTTAGTTGAATTTAAGTACAAGCTACCATCCCCAAACTGAAGGACAAATAGAGAGGGTGAATAAATTGTTGGAAGGGTACCTCCGAAACTATGTGGGAGAACAACAAAAAGCCTGGACAAAATGGCTACACTTGGGTGAGTTTTGCTACGACACCACCTTTCACATGTCAATAGGGATATCTCCTTTTAGATATTTATATGGTTATGATGCACTTACATTTTCTGATATGATATTTGGTGATAGTAGAGCTCCAAAATCTAAATATTGGGTGGAGGAAAGCCAAGAAATTTTAAAGCTTTTAAAAGATAATTTGCAGGTTTCCCAAAATCAACAAAAACAATATGCAGATAAACATAGAGAGGAAAAGACCTTCCAGGTTGATGATTGTGTATTTGAGGTTTCAGCCATACAACCAAACATATCTCAAAAGGAATGGAGCAGAAAAGCTAAATCCAAGATACTATGAACCCTACAAGGTAATCCAAAAGATTGGAGAAGTAACATATGAGTTGAAACTTCCAGAAGGGAGTAAAATTCATAATGTATTTCATGTTTCCTATCTCAAGAAATCTATTGGTTAACAAATTTTCATTTCATATATACTCCCTCCTTTGGATGATGAAGGACAGCTCATACTTGTTCCAAAAAAGGTTTTGAAGACAAGGGAGAGAATATTGAGGAGCAGAACAATGAAAGAATATTTGGTGCAATGGAAGGATCTACCAAGTGAAGATGCCACATGGGAAGAGTAAAATGTTTTGCAGCATCCAAATCTGAAATTTCTTGAGGAAAAGAAATATTTTGTGGGGAGTACTATAATGTCTCCATTCAAATAATTGCATAGCAGGAAAATTCCATCAATCCTACTAGTACCCTAGGTTGGGTGGAAACATTGGGAAGTTAATAAGGGATCTAATAAATGGTGTTTAGACATTAGAAGGAATAAATATTTATTTAATGGATTTAATTAAATGAATGAAATTTAAAAATGAAATGGCTATGGAGAATGGAGACACATGAAGACTATGGGGCCCACTCAAGCTAGAATTCCTGTGTAAATGGCATCCTCCTCTTGCAATCTCGAATATATGGGAAACCTAATGTTTTTGGATGGATTATAAGGTTAATATACTTGTCCATATACTTCATAGGTATAATTTGGGATGAATTTTAACTTACATGGGGAGAGGAAGAGCCAAATGGGAGTTTCATGGACACTTGGCTAGATTCCCCTTACATTTATGACATCTATGACACCAATGATGGAGATTCTATGACAGTTATGACAAAAGTGAGATATGAAGACTGAAATATGACATATATTACATGTCAATTGTGATTATATCATATTACAGGGTACTCATGGGATTTGGAGAAGGCCAAGAGGCTCCTACTCGAATTTGGGAGAAGAGGGAAGGTGAAGAGAGAGGCCACATGGCATTGCATGAGCAACCACACCAATTCGACTTGGATTTGGTTTATGGATGGATTTAGAACCTTATAAGACCAATAATATTTATAAAATGCAGGGATCATCCATGAGAAGGCATTTTTTGATCATTTGTGAAAATTGTTATCGTGAAGAGAGAGAGAGCTAGTGGATGACTAGTTCATGCCTTAGCCAATTTCGAGGGTGAAAAATTCCCATCCTAGTTGGTGATTGGAGAGGAAACTTAGGTATTTCAAGGAGCTTCAATGGAGTCATAATTTATAGGTGCAAGCTACATCAGCTCATGGACATATAAATTTTAGCTTGTTCTTCCTTTCATCTCAAGTTTTCTGACCATTTTTCAGCTCTATGGAGTGAGGCGCACTTGGTGAGCTATTCATCTCTTTGAGGGAGATTCTCTTGATATAGTATTTTGTATTCTGATTTAAATTATCTGATATTTAAATCCATAAATATCCCAGGTCTAAAGGCCAAGAAATCTCATGTATTATTGCTCAATAATGAAGAAACGATGCCATTTCCCCACTACCTTGTTGTAAACTCTTGTAATCTTGATGGATTCGAATGGATGTATAAAATATTGATGATTTATGAATGGATGTAATGTAATTAAATTATATTATGGGTTTAATTTTCATTAAATTATAATTTGTGTCCATTGGGTCGATTTTCATAGCAATTGGAGCAAACTACACCTCATTTCCACAAGGGTCGAAAACTAGTTTTTTATATTTGATTGAAAGAAGTGAGAACAGCCATGGGAGGTCGATTGGTTATGAATATGAGTCTATAAAAATTTATTATACACATCCCATTATTTAATTTAATAATTCGAGTGGGTTTCTTCACATTTGGGAAGGCATTTCTACCACTTACCTCGAGGGGGATTTGAGGCCAAAATTGCCAGTAAAATCCTCTAGCTTGTCAAGAATTTAGTACAGACTTGAAAAAGTGATTGGAGGGCCATAATAAATAAGTGAAAATAATAATTAAGTTATTATATCATTCATACATATTCTCTAAATATTTGGGAGCAATTGGGCTGATTTGGAGACCAAGACACTAAAACTAGTCAAGAGCCAAAATTGTGAAAAAATTGGAAAATTTGGCATTTTGGTAAAAAATTAAAAAAGGGACATTACAAACTACATATCTATCATTTCCTTTAGCTTCAAAATTCCTTCAAAGAATAAAATCAAACCTAAAACCAATAGAGAAAGTTTCAACACCTGTAAACTGATATGCAAACCTTAAGAAGGAAATAACAAACCAAGAGAAGGATTGCCTTGCAGAAACATAATAACATAAATAGTAGAGAAGGATTACAAAAAATATAAATATCAATCCCATCTACTCTGGCTATTGCATCATTTCGGGGTTGAAGTTAAGAGATTCCCTCCAAATGAACTCTTTTATATGTTCCGCAATGAATGAGGCCTGTTAGAAAAGAAAGATGGAAGGAGTGGAGAGGCTGGGTTCATCATTATTTAATGGAGACTTTCCAAGGGTGACACAAGGTCTCTTCAATTGAGAGGCAAAACAATAATGACATATAACATATAGCATAACTTCTATGTTTAAGTATCCCTTCTCTAAGGCTAAAAATGATATCATGGCATATCTGAAAATAATTAACAAATAAAAAGTAACCAATTATAGAAGTTGACAAGTATGATACCTATAATCTGCTTGTTTAGGTCAAATGCAATATTTTTTCAAAGTAAATATTCTACAGTTGCTAGATCCATGTTGGGAAATTCTTGAGAAAAAGGTTTCTTACAAAAGTGTGACTGATGTATCTTCTAGCATTGTCACTTCGTCAACAGCCAAAATCATAATCATATGGAGAACCAACCTCTGATTCATGATAGATAGAGAAACCTCTTCCAATATGTATCTTAATTGTTTATCAATGACCATCAAATAATAATGTTTCAAGCATAGACTTTCCCATGCCCTTCAATTCGAGAGAATGAACTAGCATTTACCTCAGTGATTAGTCAAGATATTCGATCCCTCTCAGTGCTTAGTAGATCCCCTTTAGATGGATCTATGCTGGTACTAAAACTGCTCCAAACACTTAAAGCCATAAAAAATGTGTTTTCATATCTTTCATAAGCAATCTTCTTTGTTTGTTTCTACAAATTGAATGAGAATTCTACACCATAAATCAAAGATTGGTTGAAGAATTATTTGCACGACATCAACAACAAGGTATAAGCAATTGCAATAAAGATAGAAAAACAGAGTGGCCCTTAATTCACCGCGGCCAACTCCTAAATTAAATATTGTCAATTTTCAACCGTATGATTGAATCCCAGAATATATATTTCAATTTCAAATTATGGAGATAACTTCCAGTTTATATATTCTTCAAGAGTGGATTTTACAAAATACTAAAAGATGTTGTTAATGCCAAATTTCCAACTAATTTGCAATGCACCAGTAAATCAAAATTTATTGTAATGTCCCAATTCTGGTGTATAGACCTGAACACTCTTCAATTATGTAAATTATATTAAAATTTCTGAACTTGAATTAATTTACACAATGACTTCTTGGACTGGGCAAATAAGGGGTTTATTCTGGGAAAATTTGCAAGAAAAAGGAGTGAGTAGCGGGAAGCAACCAAAGAAAATCAGACACGGAATTCTCTCTCCCCTATCACATTTATATATAGTGACATTTAGGTTTCAGAATCCACTCCGCGGAAACCTACTACCACGCTTCTGGGCAGCCAAACCGTGAAACTAAGGAGGGTAGTTCGGTCTGTTTTAACCAGGGGCTTCTAGAAATTTGAAAAGGGTTGTTCCAGCCTTAATATACCATAACTAAATTTTTTATATATTTTTCAGATATTCTGGAAGGTTCTAAGAATTTCTGGATGAATTTGGGGTTTTACGGCAGTTTTGGCCAAGGAAAACCCTGCGCAGAGGAGGACCCAAAAAGGTGGTACATACTCAAGTAAAAATGGTTTCATGGTTTTATAAGTGAAGGTGGGAATATTAGTGACCCACACAAACTGAGATATTTCAAATTGAGTTAACAGAAATGGTTTTACATCAATTTTACCAAAACTAGTTATTAAAAGCTAGTAATCTAGCTAGGGTCTAAAAAAAACAGTTAAATCATCTCAAATGAATTTCTGTAAAACATGAGAACTGTAAAAAGGGTAAATATAAGTTCATTGAATATGTAAAATCCCTTCAATTACTTCCCCAACCTGACATATTCCTGATAGCACTCATTTTTATTCAATTTCCCCCATACATTGCTAAAATAGGCCTTTTAGGCAAAACTGAAGACAAGAATGTTTATGGGAAGAGATGTTTCGACCTGATACATGTAATTTGAAGAATATTATGACCCTACAGAACATAAATTACATCATTTACTGACCATTACAAGGATGCTCCAAAAGCAAGGGGCAGGAGGCCCAGATCATGACTAGCAAGGGTTGTGAGCATAAGTGAAGCTAGAGCTTCACTGGATATGGAACTGAAATTGATGGAAGATGCAAATAAATTTTTAAATCCTTCAATTCCTTCAATATAGTGCTCCACACCTGCAATGGAAGAAAAGGGGATGGAAGGAGAGGGGAATGGAAGGCTAGGGCTCATCTCCCAGTAGTCTGAGGCACAACACTCAAAAGTAATGCTCACATAAGCATTCAAAAAGCAAATCATCAACCAAAATGAAGAAATGGGTTCAAATTTATCTTTTATAGACTTATGGATGACTTGCATAGTAAGTTGAGGCCAATGGTGACCTGTGAGAGCAAGTCAACCCCATGGGTGACCTAACCCTAGCCACAAAAGTGCCCCCTTTGGGAAATTAGGCTAGTAGGAACATGTGGAATTGTTTCCAATTCCAAATCATCCTTCACAATTAGAAATTGCACCCTCCCTTAGTTAAAAGCTTCCTCTTTTGAGTTATGACAGCTTTTTGCTTTTCCTAGGTCATAAGGAAACTCTTTCTTTCCTTAAAAAACTTTCCTGCTTTTCTCTTACAGCTTTTCCAAGCTCCATGAGAGGAAACTATGCCCTCCCCTTTGAAATAATTTCCTTCTTTTACCTGTGTTTTCTTTTTCTGCTTTTAGGAAACTTCCCTTTATTCTCTTGCTTGCTTTTGTCATGGAATTTCTTATTTTTACCAAGGAAAGTTGACTAGCTTTCTCCAATGCACCCTCGTGACATAGAAGCCTTAATTCCACATCATTATTGTGCATAATAAATAAAATTGCTGAAATAAAATTAAATACATGCCTTAGAACAATTATTAGTAAAAATTTATCCTAGGAGGAATAATTAATAACAACTTGAGCCCCTAGGAACTTAGCATGGTCAACGCTTTTAATGATCAATTTGAGGGAACATGACAGTCCTTCCCTCCCAAATCTACTTGTCCTCAAGCAGAAGCACCACAGAGTGTTGCAAATTTTTCCACCATGTTTTTGCTGCACCACTCTGATCATAGCCATTTTTATGATTCCACTTCCTTTAGAAAAAATTCCAACCCAGTTAAAGTAACTGAGTAGAATTCCTGGATCCCACTGACTCCTCTACAAGGACCCAAATTTTTCTGCCACCTTTTGAATTCTGTCATTCCTAAGAATGCCTGGATCCCATGGTTTTATCTGCCTCCTTCCACCCATCAATAAAAACAACAAAATTTTGTCATTGTAGAGGAGGAAAATGAGGTTATGAAAATCATACCATCATACTGGGAGCTCATCTCTCCCCATGCCAAACTGAACATTTTTTAAACTCTCCCACCAGACATGGAATTCCTTAATGCGGGACCAAATCATCTTGAGCCTCTCTAAAGTATGAAAATCTATGTGCAAGCTAGCACTAGAACTCACATCATTGTTGTTATGAATACATAGGAGGCTATTCGATTCCCCTCCATGTATACTGAAAGCATCATATAGAAGCCATACATGCTTATTCCATTGCTCATACAATTTCTTTGATGTGTCCAATGTATCTCCATTGATGCAAGCAAGATTTTTACCCTCCAGTGCACACATATCAATCATGTGTCTAGCCACCCAATCAATGGACGGGAAAAATTTCATGCTAAATGATTCAGGTGGGAATAGTCCAGCTACTACTAATGCACTTGTCAAACCACATGGTTTGACCATCAATACCTCAACTGGAAGAGTGAAAGTATCATGCTCATCTTGTCGCATCAACAAAGAAAATCCTTTCATCCAACTTTCATCCAACTTTCATCCCCACATGATGTGGCTGAAATAGAAGTGTGGGGTGAAGAATTGTGAGCCAAATCCCTACAATTCTCATCAATCAAGATAATGGATCCACAAATTCCTCCATTAGTTTTCTGAGTGACAGTGTGATCATGTGCCTCCTCCAAAAGTGTACAACATTTTCCTAGAGGCAACTCATAATCTCTTAGGAACCATGCAAGTGCTTGATATTCATATTGCTTGACCTCAAATTCCTCAAGCACATGCAAATCAGAATGCACCTCATGTGCATGTGTATGTGAGGTATATAATAGATGCAAAATAAGTCTTTGTTTCTGTTCACATGTCAAGACAATGTCAGTCACAACAAAAGAATTATTGCAGAAATAAAAAAAATTCCCTCCCAAGGTCTTCATTCCAAATATGTCTCTATGGAACTCAATAGGTGCTCCCCTCTTCATCCAAAGGCTCAACTCTTTGCCATTGATCCAAGGGTGCAAAAATCCATCAATTGACCCACACATTGAAAGTATGTGTAGATATGATGCCTTCTTTTCAAAAGCGGCTGCACGCACATGCCTTTTCTGCTGCTTGTAAATCATAGAAAAATCAACAATATTAAAAACAATTTTCTTGCAACAAGACAAAAAACTTTTACCTTCCATATTTTCCTCTTCAGTGATTCCTCTATCCAACCATCTAGTGGATGAATCAGATATATTTCTTGCTGATTTATATGATCTATAATGATCCATATCTTCTGCAATAGGATCTATCTCCCATGGGGACAAATCATGATCCCCCTGTTGTGCATGCAACACAAACTAGAAAAATTTCTTCACCCACTGTTCATTCCCCATTGGTGTTTCTGAATCTAGGACACGTGGGAAAGAAATGTGACCCTTCTTTGCATGTTTTCAACCTTCAGTAATCATACTTATGGCTGCAACTTTTTTATTATTGGCTGGCCCAAATTGGGTGCTCTCATCCCACTCTTCCATGGGAGAGTGTATGTCTTCAAGGAACAAGTCAAGTTTCCTTGGAAAGAAATCAAGTGCTTGGTTCTCATAAAACTATTATGCACACTCTTTAAGAACATACCGAATAGAATGATCCTCATGGTCCACCCAATCATGAGGTTCCTCCATGCCATTTACCCAAAAGGGATGACTCTTAGGAAAGATTGAGGATTCAGTCAATTCTTTCCACTCTTGTTGGAATTGTTCTATCTTCATTTGTGATTCTAAGAGGACACTTTGAGTGTATCTCAAAGAATCTTGGGTGGCCAACAAATTACCTTTGAGCCTGTAGTTCTCTTCTTCATATATGTAAATACTTTCTTCATCATGCAGTGATGCTTCCCACAATAACTCAACAAGCTCAAACATGTCATTTTTATCTGAAAGCAATTATGAGAAATTACCTTTGATTGTGGACATTGCTTTTTGGATATTCTCCATGGCTTCAAAGGAAGATTGGTATTCCATTAAAGTAGCTTCCCAACACATCTTTGACACTAAAGCATGAGTGTCATGGAGAATTTTTAGGGCCTCTTGGATCTTTTGTTCATCCATCTTCAATGACCCTGCAAGAAGATGAGGTTCTTGTAGATGTTCCTCCTCTTCATTTTCCATCACCGGATCAATTTCATGTAGTGCACTCGAGGTTTTGAAATCTGATCCATATGTTGTTGCTGCAATATATTCATATTTTAAGTCCTCAACAACATAATTTTGGATGCAACTTAAGTGCTCATTCATCCTTGGTGCACCAGAAAGATATTCTCTCAAAGTTTCATCCTTCATACTGCATTCATTTTTGAGACCAGAATTCTGAACCTCGTCACTAGGGGGCTCAACCATTCTGAACTCTTCACTGGAAGTGGCTGCCATATCAAACTTACAAAAATGACACATAAAAATCAGAATTTACTAACTCTCCATGTGTGATGTTCTCTTCCTTGTGTGGTGGAATTATGATGGCTTGTTTACCCACCCATTTCTCTGCTTCACACCCTACTGAGATGTGCTCAATTTGTGCTTCCTTGTGAGGCTCAAGGGGTGACTGTAAATCTAATTCATTTTTATCTTTTGGATCAGATCCAAAAGATGTATCACCATCATCAATCTTCCCCATCTCTTCTGCACTTATCTTGAAATCCGCCACAAAGAAATTTGGTTTCATCTCACCTTCCACGTTACCAACAACTAGATGTTGGACTATTGGATCTGTAGTTGTGCACAAATATTTTTCATATCCTTCTAATGGAGGATTTGGTGATTCATCATCCTCATGGATTCTACAAATATGCTGATCTCTCTTTCGGGAAAGCCCAAATAATTTCTCAAAGAAACCATGTGTAGAGGGCTCTAATGAATCTTCACTTTTGGTCCTCTTTTCTTCCCCTTTACTTTGAGAAGTGGAACAACTTAATTCTTTTCTTGATGGCTTCTTTGTATTTAGAGAAATAACATGTATTAATTTTTTTGAAAACATATACTCTCCAAATTTATTTCCTTCATGCTGAGAGACACTACTACTCCCTTCTCCATGTTTGCTTTCCAACTGCTTGGCAAGAAATTCTCTAGTCTCTTGATTTGACTGGATGATGCTTTGAGATACATATTTCAGCCCTTTCAATGTTCTTTGCATAAAAATTCTCAAATCTTCTCTATCATCCAATTTTGAATTCTCTCCTTCCTCATACAACTCAAAGTATAAATCTTCCATGACTGGAACTAATTCCACAACTGTAACTTGAAGATATTGCTAAGCTACTTTTCCACTGAGAGTTACTTTCCACAGGCTGAGCCAAGGAAAGTGCTCTGATACCACTGTAATGTCCCAATTCTGGTGTAAATACCTGAACACTCTTCAATTATGCAATTTATATTAAAATTTCTGAACTTGAATTAATTTACACAATGACTTCTTGGACTGGGCAAATAAGGGGTTTATTCTGGGAAAATTTGTAGGCAAAAGGAGTGAGCAGCGGGAAGAAAACAAAGAAAATAAGACATGGAATTCCCTCTCCCCTATCACATTTATATCTGGTTCCATTTATGTTTTATAATTCGCTCCGCTGAAACCTACTACCACGCTTCTGGGCAGCGAAACCGTGAAACTAAGGAGGGTAGTTCGGTCTATTTTAACCAGGGGATTATGGAAACTTGAAAAGGGTTGTTCCAGAATTAATATATCATAAATAAAGGTTTTATATATTTTTCATATATTCTGGAAGGCTCTGAGAAGTTTTGGATGAATTTGGGGTTTTAAGGCAGTTTTGGCCATGGAAAACCCTGCGCAGAGGAGGATCCAAAAAGGTGGTACAGACTCAAGTAAAAATGGTTATAGGGTTTTATATGTGAAGGAAGGCCTGTTAGTGACCCACATGAACTGAAAGAGCTCAAATTGAGTTAGAAGAAATGTTTTTACATCAATTTTACCAAAACTAGTTATTAAAAGCTAGTAATCTAGCTAGGGTCTAAAAAAAACAGTTAAATCATCTCAAATGAATATTGTAAAACATGATAAATATAATAGGGGTAAATATAATTTCATTTAATATGTAAAATCCCTTCAATTACTTCCCCAACCTGACATATTCCTTATAGCACTTATTTTTATTCAATTGCCCCCATACATTGCTAAAATAGGCCTTTTAGGAAAAACTGAAGACAAGACTGTTTATGGGAAGAGATGTTTTGAACTGATACATGTAATTTGAAGAATATTATGACCCTACAAAACATAAATTACATAATTTACTGACCATTACAAGGATGCTCCAAAAACAAGGGGCGGGAGACCCGAATCATGACTAGCAAGGGCTGTGAGCATAAGTGAAGCTAGGGATTCATTTGATATGGACCTGAAATTGATGGAGGATGCAAATAAATTTTTAAATACTTCAATTCCTGCAATATAGCACTCCACACCTGCAATGGAAGAAAAGGGGATGGAAGGAAAGGGGAATGGAAGGCTGGGGCTCATCTCCCACTAGTATGAGGCACAACACTCAGAAGTAAGGGTCACATAAGCATTCAGCAATCAAATAATCAACCAAACTAAATAAATGGGTCCAAATTTATATTTTATAGACTTATGGATGACTTTCTTAGTAAGTTGAGGCCAATGGTGGCCTGTGAGAGCAAGTAAACCCCATGGGTGACCTAACCCTAGCCACAAAAGCACCCCCTTTGGGAAATTAGGCAAGTAGGACCATGTGGAATTTTTTCCAATTCCAAATCATCATTCACAATTAGAAATTGCACCCTCCCTTAGTCAAAAGCTGCCTCTTTTTAGTTATGACAGCTTTATGCTTTTCCTGGGTCATAAGGAAACTCTTTCTTTCCTTAAAAAACTTTCTTGCTTTTATCGTATAGCTTTTCTAAGATCCATAAGAGGAAACTGCGCCCTCCCCTTTGAAATACTTTCCTACTTTTACCTGTGTCTGCTTTTTATGCTTTTAGGAAACTTCCCTTTATTCTCTTGCTTGCTTTTGTCATGGACTTTCTTATTTTTACCAAGGAAAGTTGACTAACTTTCCCCAATGCACCCTCGTGACATGGTAGCCTTAATTCAACATCATTATTGTGCATAATAAATAAAATTGCTGAAATAAAATTAAATACATGCCTTAGAACAATTATTAGTAAAAATTTATCCTAGGAGGAATAATTAATAACAACTTGAGCCCCTAGGAACTTAGCATGGTCAACACTTTTAATGGTCAATTTGAGGGAATATGACATTTATGAACTTGGGTTTGCAAGACAAAACTTGTAAATACCTTTGACGTTCACTTTAGATGATTAAGTTTCCTAGTTATATTTTAATGTTTAATAATAAGAAGAAGAGGCCAAAATCTAGTTTAGATTAGGAATACACAATTTCCACAATGGATTGACTACATATCTATTGTTTCCTTTAGCTTCACAAGACCTTTAAAGAATAAAAGCAAACCTAACACCAATAAATAAAGTTTTGACACATGTAAACTGATATGAAAACCTTTAGAAGGAAATAACAAGCCAAGATAAGGATTTCCTTGCAGGAACATAATAACATAAATAGTAGAGAAGGATTGCAAAGAAGATAAATATCAAGCCCATCTGCTCCGACTATTGCATCATGTTTGGGTTGAAGTTAAGAGATTCCCTCCAAAGGAACTCTTTTATATGTTCCTCAATGAATGAGTCCTGTTAGAAAAGAAAGATGGCAGGAGTGGAGAGGTCGGGTTCATCATTATTTAATGTAGACTTTTCAAGGGTGACACAAGGTCTCATCAATTGAGAGGAAACACAATAATGACATATAACATATAGCATACCTTTGAAGTTTAAGTATCCCTTCTCTAATGTTAAAAATGATATCATGGCATATTTGAAAATAATTAACAAATAAAAAGTAACCAATTATAGAAGTTGACAAGTATGATACCTATAATGTGCTTGTTTAGGTCAAATGAAAGCTTTTTTCAATGTAAATCTACAGTTTCCAGATCCACATTGGGAAATACTTGAGCAAAAGGTTGCTTAAAAAACTATGACTGATGTATCTTCTAGCATTGTCACTTCGTTAAGAGCCAAAATCAGAGTCATATGGAGAAGAAACCTTCGATTCAGGATAGATAGAGCAACCTCTTCCAATATGTATCTTAATTGTTTATCAATGACCATCAAATAATAATCTTTGAAGCATAGAACTTCCCATTCCCTTAAAGTCGAGAGAATGAACTAGAATTTACCTCAGTTATTAGCCTTAATTTCTAAGCATAATCATTACCATGAAACAAGAGCTCCCACTTTAGTATCTCTATAAAAAAATAAATCCACTTACCATATATCAACAGTTGAGGTAGACTATGAATAATTCAATATTAGTTCTAGTGCACAAAACCAGCAAGTAACAACATACTCTGTCACAACATCTGTTTCTGAAGAAATCCATGCAAGCCAAAAATCACATATTTTTAGGTCACAATTTGCATTGGGAAGAAAATTATCGGGATTCATATCTCTATGAAGAATATTTGATTTAAGTGTATGTAATCAATCCCTTTCAAGCTTCAATAGTCGATATGGGACATAGGGGTGCAGGTGCTGGGGGATTTTTTTGGATCCCAATGGAAATATAGTGATCATGGGAGAGGAAACTAATAACCATAGCTAAGAGGTACGCATTATGTATGGGCTTGGAAATCATTATTGCTCTCAAAATTCATGAGGTGTTGATTTTAGGAGGCTACTTGTTGGTAATCGCTAAATCAAGGAGGAAAGTTGTCAGAGAGGAAACAATAGTTGGCCATCTTCAAGAATAGATCATTGGAAGCCTTAAACTGATAAGAGATTTCAATCTTCTTCATATTCGAAGGAACAATAATAAAGTGGTTGATCGGTTAGCCAGGTAGATACAATCCCATCATAGGGATGTGCCACTGCAGTTATAAATTGTAATACATCACATAGATAGCAACCACCAGTGAAAGAGGGACCATAAGGCATGTTCATGATACAACCATTTGTTGTTAATACATTATTAAAGAGAGGATGTTATCACATAAACTGGGGGACTTTTACAATAAAGCCATCTTTTGGATTGGAAAATCTTTTGGAACAAGTAATGTGTCATAATGCCCACTTTAATTGTCACTAAAAAATGTAAATAATGTTTACCCCTATAAGATTTTTCTACATCTTAAATTATCCTAGTTCATTTATCATAGTTCATGCTACCTACAAAATGAATGACTATAAGAAGGCTATGGCCTAATGCCTAATCATTAAAATACTCATTGATATAAGTTGTATATGTCACTTATCAATGAAGAGAGTATAAAGTGGCATCAATAATTTAAATATGCACCTGAAGTAAAGATACAAAGAGAGGCTATTTGTACTATCCAAAGGAAAATTGGTATTAATGTACTTCAATGATGTGAACTTGAGACATCTTAGTGGTAGAAAAGAACAATATTTTCAAACTTCACATGCTTCCAAGACTAACTTTGTCTACATCGTTATATTTTTCAATTTTGTTTCCACTCTCTTTCAGAACATGATTTAAAATAAAATATCCATTCTCTCAAATGTCATATAAATAATTCTCTTTACGTGAAGAAAATATAAAATAAAACACCAATTATAACAGTCACATATATGTAATTGCTAATATACTATCCAGAACCAAAAAATGCAGCAAACCTAACACTAATCCTCTATTAATGGTTGATTGGAGCGTATATTCTCTCATAGAGGTCCGTATCAATGAGTTGAGTTCATATATACAATATAAAACATCATTGATATTTTTCCTTTGAGGTGAGCAAATGATGCCTTTAATTGCAATGATATGTACTAGAATAAAATAAATTGTGAGTAACATCAATCTGAAGAGGTATTATGAAAAAAAATTACAGGTTTCTCACATGAATATAGTTTTGGGTAAGATCTTTGAAATATCACCCTAGTTGAACAAAGGGTACGCTTATTACATAAAAAATGTGAAATTGAACTACCATGAGTAGGAAAGGAAGTCATTTCAAATCAAACAAATTGAAGAATACAACTTGCAAAATGACAGTAGTCACAAAATTCAATAGAAAAAGTTATCAAATAAAGCTCACCAATGAAAGAAACTTAAGAAAATAATCCAATGATGGCCAAAATTAAAAAAAGAAAATTGAAAAAAAAACTTCTCAAGACATGGTAGCCTGTAGGAGACAACTTTTAAAATATTTGGAAACAGAGAAATAAGGTGAATTTTAGAGATGGTTGATGTACCTCTTTTTCCATGCGATATGGAGATGTGGATGGAAAATATATACATACAGGAGTAAATACATTAGCTATGCATCCATTAAGCATCGAGAGGGACCAGAAAGAAATTGATATGCAAATCCCTTTGTGCTTAAAAGATCTGAGTTAAGATCAATGTATGCTAGTGTGCATGTATGTTCTACTAGTGCAATATTTCGACTTTTCTTCATTTTCATGACTGCCAAATATTTCAAATAATGATTGAAAATACATCAGCAATTGTCACTCCAGTAGTAAAGGCATCATATGTGCTCAACATATTGGCAATAATTCATGACAGAGTTCCTATTGATGGAATATCACTTTATTAGATGTGAATCTAATTGCAACAGTTTTATGATAATTTGAGATAGGTTGGAACAAATTGCCTAGGCATATTTCATGCTCTGCATGCTTTCTTTCAACTATTTTTTGATGGAGATACTTAGGTTGAAAGGTGATTACTTCAGCTTACCACCATATAGAAAAAAAGGTAGGGCATCTCAATCTTGTTACTTTGATCACCAAGACATAAGAGATACAGAATAGAAAGAGTACGCAACTTGTAGGTTTTATTATCAGTTACAACAAGATCGAAGAAGCTATATGGAACTAAGAATGATAGAATGATAGAAGCTGATGAAGGAAGGAAAAACAAAAGATATCAAATATGGATGATTCAACAGGAACCAATACCTAATAACTCTCGAGTTGGACCAATAACTGATGGGATAGTTGATCAGCAAATACTATTGGTGTACTAAGGGAAATGATGAGCATTGTTTGTGACTTACTCATCATTTCACTTTTGGTTGAATAAGAACAATTCCATAATGGCTTTATATAGTTTTATGGTCAAGTTTGGTCAATTTTAAGAAAGAAGAATAGAGATAAAATTGAAAAAAAATTACCAAGTGCCATTCTATTGGTAAAGTATTCCAAAGGAAAGGAATCTATGTATTGACTCAATAAGTCCCATTTAGACAAAACTAAGATATTGCCATCTCAACAGGAAAAATGTTTTAAACATATAAATTATTTACCAGTTACCACTAAAATGATTATATAGGTAAAAGTTCACAAAGGATCATTATGCTAATAAGGAATTCATTCCGCTAGTAAGTGTCATTCCACTAATAAGGCAATTCCAAACTTTTATTTTAAGTTCTAGCGGAATGATTTATTGATCTGAAAATGACAAGTACGAGTCTACCAACAAATAATTTGTGCATATATTGTGTACTAATCTTGAAAATGGTCTAAGGTCCACTTTCAACCATGAATGACCTTGTCTAATAATCATTATTGTACTTCTAAATTTGGTTAAGGCCAACAATGGAATTAAAACATATAGAAATGATGATTCTTGAAATAACAAAATAAAAAATTACAATAGATAAAGAACAACTTCTAAAACTTGAGATATCATTCCTATCCAACCATGCACAAATTGATTGCACAACACAGTTATGTTTCTTCATATCATCAATTTTGTTGAGGACTAGACTAATATTATTGTGCACACATAAATTTCACAAGGTATAGAGATGACTGCATTTGCAAGTATTACTTGTTCTTCAAGTATAACTTGTTCTTCTGGACTAGTTCCAACCACATCCATGGCCTTTCTTCTCCAAATACTCTATAGAATAATCTATAGTACTCAATTTAAAGCAATTAGTATGGTTAATACAATGAAATGCACCAGTATCTCCCAATTTGTATTTAGCAAAATATCATGTTGAAAAGAAAAAAGCTTAAAAATGCACAAAAGCAAGGATGGAAATTTTATAGATAATAAAAAATAAAAAGCATGAATTTCGAACTATCGATCAACTGTTTGGAGGAAATTTGTCTAAGCTGTCATGTATCCGTTGAAAGGAATATCTTCTAGACGATGAGCAGAGAAGGTGGATGCCTCTCTATATATATGAAATCTCACCCAGTTTCCCACTTTCAAAATTTCCTTCTCCTCCTCAATCGGCTTATGGTATGTTGTGTTGTGAAGCGCTTTCTATCTGTTCATTTGTGTTTGTGTGTGTGGTTGGGTTTTCGAGGTTAGTGCATGAGTGACTTAATTTCGGTCCTGTGTCTTCCTGTGTGGCTTAATGCTAGTCCCGTTCTACCTGTGTGTTCCTTTGTGGTTTAATGTCAGTCCTTTTATTCCCGTGTGGTTTAGTGTCAGTCCTGTGTGTATCTTATGTGATAGAGGAGGATTGGAGGATTTAAAAAAATATTTTTCTCAAACCTAATTTATAACCTTCATTTCTTCCTGTCAAATTTTGTTTGGGAACCTCCTTTTGTTGGGTTGGAGTGGAATGAGGGAAGTGGATTCATCTCCTAGGACAAACAACTTCAATAGAAATGAGGAGGTGGACAAGATGCAGGAGTCAGGTACAAATTGTTATTAGTACTTATTTCCTCTTATTCCAAAAAATGTAGTCTATAGCTTCCTCTTGTATGCTTTTCTCTTCTCTCCTCTTCTCTCAGAAACCCTAGTCTGGTGCTTCATTTCAGCAAACTTAATTCATTCCCTTCTTTATCCTTCCCTTGAGGGTTCAGTTATGAAATGTTATGAAGAGATGTAATATGAATACCTATTATGAATAGGCTAAGTACCCTATGCAAGCATTCAAAATTAGTTGTGTATGTGAATATTTGTGAATCCTCATTAAGAATAGGCTAAGTACCTTATGCAATCCTTTAAAATTAGTTGTGTAAGTGAATATTTGTGCAACAATAAAGGTGCATTGAGATTTCACGACTAATAAACATTTGAATTAGTGGATTCATCCATTAGTTTAAAGGACATATTTAAAAAAAAAATTTAATCTGATGTAATTTCACTTTCTCGATCATCTTAGAAATATCTGTATAACTTAAATGATTGGATTCAGGTTGATGTAATGTTACTATCTCATTTTTCTAACAACATGATATTATAGCTATCTTTATGATGGTTAATAATGAAACACATACAGGGGAGAGATGCTAGTAAGTGATCTTTTTTCTAATCTTTTTTTGTGCAACTTAATTCTCCATTTTTTCGAGCTTGTTTTTTATCCAAAATTTTATCACATATAATTTAGTGTTTTCTCTATCTAATCACATTGGCCTTGAGGTGTGACGAATCCAAATGGAATCCATGTCACCCACAAAGTTCCAAGTTGTTTAGTCCTAATTTCATCATAATGCATCTTTTCTTGGGACCAATGGGTGAACATTCATATGTGACTTAAAGTGGATGTAACTTAAAATAAAATTTCTGATTTCAAATATTCATTTTATTTCAAAATGTAGAAAAGTTTTTTATTAAATAATTTTATAAGCATGAAAATATTGGCATTTACTTGTACATAAAGTACTTTTATGAACCACATATGATAACTAGTATTTCCAAGATTGAGGTTAACCAACACCATTTCTGTCTCCACTACTGGTACCCACTTCTACTACTGGCTCCTCTCCCTTACACATGGAAATAACTATAATCTTGAACACCATAAAAAAAGCATAAGAATTTATAATTCATATTATTAATGAATTTAGAGTTCTAATTATTTAAGTTCATATTTAATGTTAGTTTTGAGTAAGGTTTAATATGTACCATGTCAGAAGCTCAATTCGATGCTCCTGTAATGAATTCCCTTAATTACAAGGAGACTGACAAGTTCCTATGCAAATAACGGTCACTCGTAGGTTTTGGATATTTTTTCTAATGTTGTTTTTTAATGAGAAATATTCAAAGACCCATTAACCATATAATAATAATGTCAATTGAAATACATCACATTCACAATATCTAGCTTACCTTGATCGATTAAGATCATCCAGATTGACGTTCACTCTTTCTCCTTCGCCAATTGCAACAGTAGCTATATGTACCACTGAGTGCTAGAAGTGGAGGAGGGGGTTTGGTATTGAAGTAGTGATACTCATATATCATATCACCTCAAAAAAAATCTGAATAAGCTATTAATATTGATTAATGATCCAACTTGCACCAGCATTAGAATTATAAGGAGACTTGCACCTACATTGCATCTGAACGATAAATTCATATCACAACCCACAAGAATAGCTTCGTCAAACACTTAACTTTACAAGCCATCATCAAAAATATAATCATGAACTCACCTTGACATCCATTTTATCATCAATGTATTTGCAAGCTTCCTCATTGCAAGTTGTTACAATAAATCAAATACAAGTCAATATTGATTGAATTTTTTTTTCTTTCTAAACAACAATCAAAATTATTTGAAACAGTATAGTATACTTCTCATAAGATTTTCCTATTATCTATCCATAACACCATCCACAAGAAGTATTTTGCATCATGTAAATAGGAACATCACTAATCACAAGACTCACTTTGTAGCCTCTGATGATGGAAGTAGGGTGAATTGCATTTCTTGCAAAGCAAGCATCACCCTTGAAGCAAGATGACTCTCTCATGTGCAGTTTATTGTAATCACAACAACTCCATTCACTATTTGAAGTTTGAACATCAACACCATGGATGGAATTGATATTTACACCAGCATAGATCCATCTTAAACCTGGATCTAGAAAGCACTGAGAGGGATCCAATTTCTTTAAGTGCAAGATTAGTTTTATTATTAGGTTTTTATTATTTGATAAATTACATTTTGATCTGTTTAGTGTTTGGTAAATCAGGGTTTAACATGGATCTTTTAATTACTTTTCATTTAGTTTTATTATTGGATTTTTATTATTTGATAAATTAGGTGACATGTGTTTCTCTATATTCTTTTTTGTTTACACTATATAAATATATGAATTCACTATTTTTTTTGGTTAACATAATGTTATTTTTTTATGTCCCCTAGCATAACATGACTAACATGACATGATCTCCCCATACTGAGCTGAGAGCACCTTGCTTCTCTCGGTGCAACTAGATGACATATTTCCTTGCAAACTACTACTTGTGGATGGGCGGCAACCACACCTACAAAGCGTTGATAATTCTCAATCCAGATGCACTACGAAAAATGACCAGGCATCGTAGAGTATTGATAATTTTATATCCAAATGCATTGCAAAAAAAATATGGCTCCAACAAATTTGTCCAAAGGATGATATGGGTTCGTCTCGGATTCTGAATTGTGATTTCCATTTGACGTAAATTTTTTTATATGTGGAACTGAATTTTGTCTTCGTTTCTTTGATGTTTTTAGATCTTTTCAAGGTTAACATGCATGTTCAAGATACATGGTTGGTAGATCTAGATACGTGGAACTCAATGCATGTGCATCTCGACGGTTTAAAATGTGGATTCACGTTCACACACTAGCTCCCCATTTACTGCCTATACATTCAAATGTTCATAACTATGATAATTTATTTTGTTTTAATCATTTGTTGCCATGCAAGAGAATTTAATATTACTTTTCTAGTCTCGTTGAAGGAATGGTGATGTCTTGAAAAATGGAGAGATTTTGGGTCTTCCATGCACACCAAGTAATCAGAGCGGGAAAGGATTTAAACATTTTTAAGATTGAATTTTGTACCCAAGACAAATATGCATCAAGAAGGGTGTGCCCATCCCATGTGAATGGTGTTTGAAGGAAAACCGAGGCATGAGTCCAAATCGTGTCCAAATCTCAGTGATATTTGGACATTTAAAGAGCATGTAAGTGATACTCTCACCATCAACGAGACACAAAGAGAATAAGCTAGTGCCATTCAAATAAGAATGTGTGAGGTAATCCTAGACAAGGATTTTCCCATCTAGTGAAAGCCATGATAATAGTTTTACTTTGAGGGGGAATTTGAGATTCCATATATAATCCATCCAGTAGGAGGGTGGAGAGTGATCTTCAAATTCTCTCATCATGTTATATCCATATTTTGGCTTGTAAAAACCATCCAATGGTTTTTTAGACCATTGGATTTGGTCCGCCTCATCAGTAAAAAATATATGGCTACCCTCAAGAGAAGATACATAACAATCCCATATATGTTTCTCTTCGTTGAAAAAAACAACCTGTGAATATGTGATACATACCCATTGATGTGGGTATGTGTCCCATGGGATCAGCAAGGTGTTCCACCATATTGTATTGAAATCTACAATTAATGGTGGATCTATATCATGTGCCAATTCCAACTCTGGAGGATTTTCCATTACCAATATGCCAGGAAATACAGTCCCCTATAGCATCAAATGCCATAACGAGCTCTTTCCAAAATATGGAGACATTCATGTGTAGGATGATCGAAGAATAGATCCATTCCATAATAGACATAAGTTTGATGTATTTTTTGTGCATAACTTTGACCCATAAAACCTGATTTGTAAGAAGCCTCTAGATTCCGTTTGCAACTAAATCTTTTGAGAATATGTGATGATCCTTTAGGCCCTAATCCCTAAGATGTTTTGGGAAGGATATTGTTTTCCAAGAAATCCAATGGAGGGATATTTGGTTACATTACCTGCACCATAAAAAGTTAAAGCCAATATTTCTAATACGAGTGCGAATACTGGTGCGAACATATGCAATTGTAGTCCAATAAGCAAACATGCCTTCCACAACATATTTGAGTAAGATGAGTCGACCAGATTTCGATAAAGCCTTATTAAACCATAAGTGAATATTTTTCTCGATCCAATGAACCAACCAAGTCCAATTCTTGAGAGTGTAATCATTCAGTTTTAAGGTGAAACCCAGGTAGCTAATACCTAGAGATACATCACATTTGGTAAAATGATAGAGCTATAACATCCATTCCTCTCCAGATTCATCAATATGCATGAAAGAAATGGTATATTTCATGCGGTTACATAACATACTTGTAACTACAGAAAAAAGTGGGAGGATGTCATTGAGATTTTTCATTTTTCTTTTTGAGCCATATGAGAAGAGTAGGATTCCATCAATGAAAAGAAAATGAAAAATAGATGGATCCGCCAAAATGATGACCTATGAGCCTCCTAGAGGATCTAGTTGAAGAGATGATATGACAAAGGCCTTCCATGATGTTAAGGAAAAAAAGAGGAGCAAGAGGGAAACCTTGTCGAAGCCCATGTCTCGGTCTAAAAAAGGAAGTAGAAGAGCCATTGACCAATAACGCATAATTGACCAACTAAACACATGATAATATCTAGTTTACAATGTGAAGATCAATACCCATATGGAGTATCAAAATCCTAAGGAATTCCTAATTAACTCTTTCATATGCTTTGGTAAGATTTGATTTAATGACGACAATATGAGTTTTTCCAGTTTTTGTAGTGTAAAACATTCTAAGCTATACCAATGGCATCATGAATTTGACTGTCTTCAAGGAAAGAAAATTGTTTTAGAGTGATGGCTTTTGATAAGATTACGTTCAACTGATCAACGAGGATCTTTGAAATGATCTTATATAGAACATTGCAAAGGGAGATAGGTTTGTGAACACCTATTTTATTTACCTTGTCAACCTTTAGAATAAGGGTAAGAAAGGTGGAATTGAAGGAAACAAGGGTTCTCCTTTTACGTTGAGACTCCTCAATAAAAAAGAGAAGATCAACACCAATAATATCAAACATTCCAAAGTAAAATTCAACAGGCCAACTATCCGAGCTTGATATATTGTTAAAAGTCATGGATTTCATAACATTAGAAATATCCTCTATTGATACAACATCATTCAAAGATGTGCTCTGTTCTTGGGATCCCATACAAGGAAAACATGCTAGGACCTCCATCATTGGTATGATGGAGGATTTCTTGTCTTCACTATACTGTTGAAGAATTTTTTTTAGCCCAACTTCTGCAGTACGAGTGAAACCAATGATAGTGGAGTGCTTTTCATCCTCAATTTCCCATATTGAATTAGTCTGAATTCTGTGCTTAATAAACCTATGGAAGTATTTTGTGTTACTATCTCCTTCCTATAGCCATAGTCCACGGCTCTTCAAGAGAGATGTTTTCTCCTGATGAAGCCAAATATCCTTCTTATTTTTATTCCAAAATAGTAATCTCATCCCACTAGTTGAAGTTGTCCAAACCCACCAGATGAGCAAGATAAAACCTGGAGAGATCTTCTTCAATCTATAAAGTATCTCTAACCTTTTTTTTATTGTTTTCTTTGGTCCATGGGATGGTAAGAGATTTGAGGTTTTTAATATTATTGAGAAAGTGGACCACCACAAAAACCTATGAGTCTTCTTGATATACCATCCAATTATCTTTAACCATAGTGTGAAATCCACCATCCTCAAGCCAAGTAGCATTGAATTTGAAGGGATATGGAGTCTTATAATTGTCCCCTTTTAACTCTAGAAAAAACATTAAGTGATAAGATGCACCTTTAGATCCAACCCATTATTTAGTCAAAGGAACTTTCAACAACAAATCCCCATTTATGAGAAAGTGGTTAAGACGGTTTGCAATGGAATGTGTCCTAATTCTTTTATTTTGATAGGTTGGAGTGAGAAAATTCAGTGCTATATCAAGTAAATCCATGTCTTCAATATTATCGGAGAAGTAATCAGAAAGGGGTTCTTTAATGCTTGATGTACCCCAAGTTTTATATTCTCCAATTGAGAAATTTAGGTTGCTTTCCAAAATGAAATGGACTAGAGTATGGAAATTAGTAGAGCATAGGGAATCCCAAAATTAGGTGTGCCGAGAATGAGGACCATAAAGGTTGAGAATAGTAAATCAGAGGCCCATATCCCTACTATATAAATTATTTTTTAGTCCATTTATGATCCCCCAACTAAAATTACAGAGAACTATTCTAGGGTTCCAGCCCAAGACTAGTCCCCCCGAGTTACCAATAGCATCCAGTGAGAAAAATTCCCATTCCGAAAAGATGGAAAGAAGCACAAATATCGCAGAGTCGCTAGTGGACATAGTCTCCAATAGGATAAAAACATTCGGCTTGTGGAAATCCATATGTCTCTTTAGGGCCATTCTTTTAGAGGGCTTCCATAAACCTCGTATATTGTAGGTGATGCACAACATTAATCCCCACCCGCTCTAGGGGTGCATAGATTCAAGGCCCCCTTGATGGTTTTTTGACATCCTCCATGAAATTTAATGGTAGCAATGTCTCTATCTCGTGCCATTATAGATAGTATACCTCTAATCTGACCAAGTCATCCGATATCATTAGATAATGAGGGTCTGCGATCCTGTTTAAGGTTGGATTTATAATTCAAATGGGGTATGAAGAAATAATGGGACTATTTTTTGGATAAGGTCAAGGGTGTCAGCTGTTGAAATATTGTAACTTCGAAGAATATTCTATATGTATCTTTTTGTAGTCCTCGATGGTCCTACCAGGAGAAACACTTGTATTACATTGTACCCTGATGCTCCTAATCGGAAGAACTAATAAGAGTCATGAGGTAGTCCCCTCTAATTGTAAAGGTGGGTCATCAGCACCCCAGTGTGGTTACTTGAGCCTACATGTGTAACTCGAGCCTACATGATTTAACTCGAGCCTACATGTCGAATGAGTTAAATTAAGTGAATGGATGAATATAAATAGAGGTGTAGTGCTCCTCATTTGAGACACACTCTCTCACTTGTATAGCTCAGTGGAGGAGAGAGAAGTAGCTGGAGAAGGAGGAGGATCAGGCTTTGATCTCCTTGTTGGTTTTATCTTTTATCTTTTTGGGGCATCTATCTTCAGGAAGCTTTTTCTCGGTTTTTCCCTTTAGGGTTTTCCCAGGATAAATCTTTGTGTTCTCTTTTGTATGGTTGTGCTTGTCTATATTTTAGTGATCCTGTTTATATGTTTTTGTTATGAAATTGAAATGAAATACTAATGATCTAGCTTAGCATATGAAAATTTAACATCGGCTACTCAACAGGTTTGGAGATAAGATATTCAGGGCTAGATTGAAGTTTGGGCTCACGGTTGATGTATCATCCGAGGAGATAGATGCTGAATTTGGAGGGTAGGTGGGGGATGAAATAGGGGAGTGTGGGGAGGAATACTGAGACGTGAAGGGGGAATATTATTCTTCCTTGTCTTCGGATGGGAGGTGTGGTGGATCAAAAAGAGGGAAAAAATGTGATGAATATGGATTCAGTGTGAAGGTTTGTGAAAAATAGGTTGGTAAGTTGAAGAGAGAGGAGCACGGACATGGTTGGGATAAAAGGTAGGGGGGTCAAATAGTTTATAACCCATGGGTGAATACAAATGAGCTAGAACTAAGGGAGAAATGGGAATATGCAATGTACGACTAGATATTGTGGGTAGATGCCATGTTTTGTTAATAAGGAACTCTTTAAATATAGAAGGATAGTGATTAGGTTTAAAACCAGAGTGACAAGGAGAAGAAAAATAGTCCAGGGAAGCTACTAAAGGCAGATTTGTAGACATACCTAAAGTGTGTTGTTCTCTTAGAGGGTTTATCGGAGTGGCTGTATAATGGAGAGTTATTCATATATTTAGGCCCATATGCCATTTGAGTAGGAGTAAGTACCCCTGACAAACTGAGTAGGACCAGATACATGCAAAGAAGACAAAAAATTATAGTGAATGGTTTATCATAATCCCTAACAATATTTCCATGTGAATGACATCTATGGCATTTGAAAGGGAATCCCATTTAGTCCTAATCTTGCGAATAGGAGATATCACCCTTTGAAATGATGATCTAATCTGGAAGTCCTTCAGGAGTGTCCAATTCAATAATAATTTTTGCAACTTCCATACTTTGTTAAATTTGTGAACCATTGATCTATAGGAAAATATGAAAGCTATATGAAGGGGATTATGTAGTGGAATAATCAAAGAGAATGTACACTGAACAAGAAATTCATGCCACAATTTAAGATAAATTGGATAAGAATTGCTTAGATAATCACAACATTGATATTCATTCATTAATAAATATTACAATCATTATACAATAAATAGAATTCAAACCTATCAATTCTAGCTGACTGATTAACTAACTCGGTGTGTCTATGCACCCCTATTGTAGCTCACTAGTATAGCTCTAGATGTCTATATTAGTATACAATCAGTTAACTAATGAGCTAGGTGGGAAAAATGTTCCACTCTCCATTCATGCATGAAAAACTCGCTCTAAGCTAATTGAAAGTGATCTAATTGATTGTAACTGGAGGTTACCTCAACATAACTGCTTACTTACCACAACCAACTGATAGAGGTTGCTGGTGGAACTTAGAGTGGGCTCCTATAATGTAGGGATTGCTCCTATAGGCACATAAACTCATGCATGCACATGTAGTAAGTGGTATATAACCTCTAGGTGTGTCTCCCACTCTCTATTACAATAATAATAACTCCCTAAGTTAGTCAAAATGACCAAATAGACTATTTTTGACAAAGGAGGATTAATTAATCACAGCACCCCCCTTAATCATAACTTTGGACAATTTGGGCCCTAGAAAGTGGGTCAAAAGTCACCCATACAATCTAAATGAAATAAAATAAGGAAAATGGGGAAAGCCTCATGGGAAACCCCATCCTCAAAATACGCAGCAATCATGAAATTTTTGCTGCAATCTGCAACTTTGTGGAGCATAATACAGAATCTTGGTTCTTCTATGCATCAACAACCTAGGACTATGCATGTGAACATCTCCAAAATAAATGATTATGTTTGGAGGAATTTTCCTCTGTGGAAGAACAGGAATATGCTCAACTAAATTAGGAACATAGACAGCTGCAAGATGAAAACTAGACTCATGTAAAGCAACCGAGATTAACTAATGAGAGAGAAAAAGTGCTTGAGAATTTGAACCATGTGAGGTAAACCCAAGCAATTGATATTTTTCAGCCTTGAACATCAAACCATGTGAGGTAAAATCATCTCCAAGTGTTAGGAGAAAGTGTCGAGGTGAATGCATGATGTCTCCATCTTTACTAGTACTGTGAGGAGATGAGCATGCAATCAAGTAGAAAGATTGAGAAGTCCAGGGGCCATGGAGAGAGAATTCTTGATCTCCATAATATATTATAGCTTCTAAAATATCCAATTATTCACAAAATATAATATTATCAATCTCAGGAGAGAAAACTAACATCAAATCCCCATAAACAATTTTGAAAGACACTTGAAGTACTTGATTTTTCACACGAAAATTGATGAGAATAGCTACAAGAATGACTTGAGGCTCTTGAAACTTAAAATTCAAACCAAATAAGATCATATCAGATCCAAATAAGGTCATATCAGATCCAATAGTGTGGAACAAAGTTTCCAAGTGCTCCACTGAGATGGTAGATGCACAATTTTATCCTTCTTCAACAAAAATCTAAGTATTGGTGCAAGCAATCATGTAGGAATTTGTTGGAATATCTATATCAATGAGAGTGAATGGATCACTCCTAAAATTTGATATTTCTTCCAAAAAATCCATAGTATTACTTTTCTGCACACCACCAACAACATTAGAGAGAGAGAAATCAAATTCCTCTTCATTTTCTGAATCAATCATTGGCAAACTTTGCACATAATTTAAAATAGAAGAATCACTAGAGAATGACTGAGTAGAATGGAAGGAGAGTTTTTATTCAATAATAAATATTTGAATATCTTCTTCTAGATAATCTATATGAGAAGATGAGATATCATATATCTCATAAACTTTCGGAGCGACAGGAGGAGTCACTCCAAGGAGACTTTCTTCAATTCGAATTGACTGTGTTGAATATTCTGCTTCTTCTTAATCTTAAACAACTTCATAAGAGAGAATAGAGGCTGATATTTTTGAAGAAAGAACTCTTTTGGTGCTGGGTTTTCTCTCCAAATTGCTAGAATGATCCTCATTGTGCTTGCCAAAGGTTCTATCTAATTATGTCTAGAGATCCTTTGGGTATTCAGCAGAATCAATAAGGTAGTGCAAGCTTGGAGAAAAAGGATATACATATCATTCCAAAATATCTATCACTGTCATTTAGCCAGTAATTCTCATTTTCATAAGACTCTTTACCAAGTCCATTAGATACTTCATAGAGACCTTGTCTCTTTAGAGATGAAATCATCTTGAATTTCCACTTTGAATATCTTGTGAATGGAGTAAGAAGAGGAACTAGTAATATCAAATCCATATTGAAGTTGTACCTACAAAATATTACTACAAAACAAACCAATTCACAATCATATGTCAGTTAAAACCTTTCCACCTCGACATGTGCACTTTTTTAGAGTTAGTCACACCTGCAGATATTTTTATGGATAGACTACAGAGTTAGCAAGGAAAATATTGCAGGAATTATGTGGAAACTTAGTTGCTTTTGGTGCATAATGGAGGTCAGACAAGGTTTTCTGCTATCCTAAACAAGGCTCTGATACCATGTTAAATTTGTGAACCATTTATCTACAGGAAAATATGAAAGTTGTAGGAAGGGAATTATGTAGTGGAATAATCAAAGAGAATGTACACTGAACATGAAAATCATGCCATGAATTTTAGATAAATTGGAAAAGAATTGCTTAGATAATCAAAACATTAATCTTCATACATTAATTAATAATACAATGGTTTTACAATAAATAAAATTTGAATGCTAAAGATATGATTCAATTCCATCAGTTCTAACTGACTGATTAGCTAACTCGGTGCATCTAAATCAGTGTTCGAGCTCACTAGTCTAACTCCAGATGTCTAAATCAATCTACAATCAGTTAACTAACGAGGTAGGTGGGAAAAAGGCACCACTCTCCCTTCAAGCATGCCAAACTAGATCTAGGCTAACTGAAATTGATCTAACTAATTGTAACTAAAGGTTAACTCAACATAACTGCTTGCCTACCACAACCAACTAATGGAGGTTGTTGGTGCACTCATAGAGGGATCCTATAATTTGTAGGGATTTATCCCAGAGGCACATGAACTCATGCATGCACATGCAATAAGTAGAAGATAACCTCTAGTTGTGTCTCCTGCACTCTAGTATAGTAATAATAACTCCCTAAGTTAGGAAAAATGACCAAATAAACTATTTTGTACAAACGAGGATTAATTAATCCTAACATACTCCTAGTAGCATCATAACTTTTATCTAGATGTGGAAACTCACCAAGTGAAAATCCAATGCAAGCAAAAATATCCATGGTCCATAGATCAGGAAGGAGCCTTGGGAGTTTTACCTAGGTGGGATGTGTATACACTTTCTCACGGAAGACATCAAAAGTTGATGTCCATCGCTTCAATTTGAATGGTAGTTGCGTCCAAAACTAAGTCCTTTCGAGTATCCTAAATGCATCTTCATAATATTTTAGGATTCCCCCAACCACTCTTTTGATAAAGCAAAACATTGTGGCATATATCCAAGAAAGTACCATTGAGAAGATATCCACTCTTTGAAGGTGGCCAGTGAGAAATTCATACCTCTGAAGCGTCCCACTATTGCAGTTTTAGTCATAGAGAAAGTCTCGTGCAACGAGACATCATCATCGGGAGCTAAATGAATGATTGGTTTCTATTTTATATAGCGCCTCTGCTTCCTTCCCTATTCAGAGGTGGGTGGGTTTGAGTATCGTTCGGTTAGCATGGGTTTTGGAAGAGCATATGTAGCATGGGGGTTTTTTATGTGCCAGTGGGAAAAATAGGGGATTAGTTTGTGATGTCAGTCCAAACAATGCAACATGGTTATTTTCAAAAGTAAGAGGTGTGGAAAATGAAAAGGTCTCAAGACACTGAGACATGCATCCTTGGAGCCCATGACCAACTCCATCGGGAATGAGACCCTTTAGAGGATAAGTAAAGAAGGAAAAAAGTGATAATGATATAGGGAAAAAAGGGCATGAACAATAACTACATCATCATGACAAACTATAATCTCATAAATGATAGTGAAGGAAGAGACAAAAAATACAATCACAGAAACGCGAAAATTATAAGTGGGGCAAAATAACACTTGTTAGAGAGTTATAAAAACCGTAGTGGAGTCCAACAATACTTCACACTACGATGAACCCATCTACAGAAAGCTATCCAATAGTATCCCCAACAACCCCTATTTTCTGCAATGCCACCTTTGAAACCCTAGCCGCCATCACAACACAAACCCTAACTTAGCCGCACATGTGACCATCTATATTAGATTATTTTTACTCTTTTGAAATGTAATTGAAGAATATTCTTAAACTAAGGTGGACTATGTAATTAAGCTATCCATATTACAGTGTCCTCATTTTTTGAAATGCAATTTAACTATCCCTAAACTAAGTGGTTGGGACTAGCTTCTATATAACACTTTGATCATATTTTGACCAAAAAATTATCCACGGTTCTATAAGGTAATAATTAGAAATATAAATTCATATTTTATAAATCTAAAATAATTACTATTATTTTTTATCGAATTGGATCACGTTTTAATTTGTAATAATTGGCTTGGTTCTTCCAACTCTGACATGCCACTAGAAGACTAATAAATATAATGTACATCGTGGGGAGACTTATGCTGGCCCTTTTCCACACCCATGGGCCACCAATCACTTATCTTGGTGACTGCATCCTCCAACATCCCCATCACGAAACCATCCTCGTGAAGAATGCATGAATTGTATACTGTGGTCAGTACAGGTTACCCATCTCTCGGCATAAATTCACGTACAACATTATTTAATTTAGGTTTGGCATGAGACTAGATTTGTCGATCAATCTAGTCAAATTATTGAAATATCTAAGTTATTTTTTATAGCGATTCAAGGTCATGTGAAAGTGTGTGCAAGATCTATGTGACCTTACCTTTGCTTATAATTTTGCAGATGAAAAATATTTATTTCCTTTTCCTCAGAGGAAATAATTTATTCTTACTTAGTAGCTAGTCCCTACCACTTACTTTAGGGATTACTAAATTGCATTTCAAGAGAGTGAAGATAATGCAATATGGATAACCTAATTACATAGTTCCGACTTAGTTTAAAAATAGTTTTCAATTACTTTCCAAAAAAGTAATAGCAATTTAATATGGATAATCACATTGCATTTCAAAATATTAAACATAATGTAATGCGATTATTAAAATAAATGTTTTAGTTTAGGAATAAGTAAATTGCATCTCACTAATAATTAAGAACATTGTAAAAAAATTATAAACATGGCCTTCCAATTTTGATTTAGACTACTTTTTTTCACTATAAACATGTTGAACTAAACTTTTAAAATAACTGAAACAAAATTTCTCTTTCAAACATGTCAAATTACAAACACCTACGTTTAAATACAAAAATGATATATAAATAAAGTCACACTTTATAACAAGATTAAATTAATCTAAATATGATAAACTAAAGTTAGAATGTAATTTGCCAAAACTTACATTCAAAGACACATATTCATGATTAGGTTGAAAAAATATTATTAATGTGCATGGTTTAAATCACTCCATTTTCAAGGATATTAAGTCTAGGTTAATTAGATATCTAGATTTTTATAATGTTTGAAGAAAAGTATTTTTCAAAACATTTTAAATGATAGTAAATATCTACATCGTAATGTGTATTGTCCAAATCACTCTTGTTTTAAGTTAATTAATTTTATATTAATTAAATATTTAAATATTTATTATGTTTGAGAGTTTTGATGAATTTTTTTTCCAAATTATTTTAATAATATTTAAAAAAGTAGTACTAAAACTAACTTACAAATAAACAAAATTTCTTAAAAAATTAGTTATATGATAAATATTTAGAGTTAAAAATTATATTGATTCATCAAGTAGTTATATGTTTCTTATAAAATAAGATATTAATATTGTTATTAATATTATTTGCATGTAATTCAAAAAATTGAACTTCAATAAATAAAAGTTTTAAAATATGAATAAAAACTTTAAAATTTAATTATTTGTTTCTTATAAAATAAGATATTAATATTGTTATTATTATTATTTGCATAGATTTAATAGTAATTCAAAAAATTGAACCTCAAAATAAAAGTTTAAAAGTATTAATAAAAACTTTACAATTTAATTCTTTGTTTATACTACAAATTAAATTATATATAGATAAGTAATTTTAGAATAATATTAAGATACAATAAATTATAAATTATTATTAAATTTAAGGAAAAGTCATATAAATATAAGTATTAAAATAATTAATTAATAGTAAAATAAATTATTGATATTCATTGCTAATTAGGAATTAAGAGTAAATGAAGAATATTTCTTATACCACTATGAAAAGTAATTTTCATATTAAACTTCAGATGTGGGTGTTTCGAGGAGGGACATGGAAGAAGGCAGGACATTGTATTGAATGCCACCAGCGGCAGCTGTCACCACCTCCTAGGTACTCACGCAACCTTCCTCTCGGCAAAGGAATTATAGTTTGGAAGACACTCGAAAATGCATAGAAAGTCATTTCACACATGTACCAACTCTTATGGTTCACTTCTCCCACAGCAGAACATTAATGGGCATCGACACTTAGCCTAGCTACGAGGTCACCTCGCATGATGGACTTGCATGGATATGGTTTTGGCAGTGGGTTATCCTTCAAATTGTCTTCGGAAACTCCATTCCTTTGTGGTTTACTGGATCTCAGAATAGAAACCACAACAGGGATATCATGCAGCAAACCCACTCACCGACTATGTCTCATTGTCTTCATGCTATGCCTCATAGGGGCAACAACTCTAGGGGACATTGAGGCCGAGAAACCCAAGCCCTGTGACGCTCCTTCTCTATGGGGTATGGTGCTCATATTCCTCTGTGTTTGCAGGGCTATGGATGACTAGGAAGCGAAGGTGGTGGCGCACCACCGAACAACAAAACCCTGTCGGCAAAGAATTTCACGCTACAGGAGCATGAAAAATGTCCTAGCTGTGCTGCTCTAGAAACAAAATAGAACTCCTTCCCCTTCTTCATCAAGAAATTCAGGAAGTTCCTCGACACAATATAATTCTTCGTCTTCACCAAGACTGGATCGCTCGGACCGTTCCAAAGAGACTCCCCAACAACAGGGAACCAGGCCTACTTGATGCATGGATGAAGCTCCACCCATGCAGTATGAGTGAAACCAATGACAGTGGAGTGCTTTTCATCCTTGATTTCCCATATTGAATGAGTCTGAATTCTTTTCTTAATAAATCTATGGAAGTATTTTGTGTTATTGTCTCCTTCCTATAGCCATAGTGCACGGCTCTTCAAGTGAGATGTATTCTCCCGATGAAGCAAAATATGCTTCTTCTTTTTATTCCAAAATAGTAATCTCATCCCACTAGTCGAAGTTGTCAAAACGCACCGGAGGAGCAAGATAAAACATGGAGAGATCTTCCTCAATCTATAAAATATCTCTAACCTTTTTTTATTGTTTTCTTTGGTCCATGGGATGGTAAGAGCTTTGAGGTTTTTAAGATTATTCAGAAAGTGGACCGCCATAGAAACCTATGTGTCTTCTTGATATACCATCCAATTATCTTTAACCATAGTGTGAAATCCACCATCTTCAAGCCAAGTAGCATTGAATTTGAAGGGATATGGAGTCTTATAATTGTCCCCTTTTAACTCTAGAAAAAACATTAAGTGATAAGATGGACCTTTAGATCCAACCCATTATTTAGTCAAAGGAACTTTCAACAACAAATCCCCATTTATGAGAAAGTGGTTAAGACGGTTTGCAATGGAATGTGTCCTAATTCTTTTATTCTGACAGGTTGGAGTGAGAAAATTCGGTGCTATATCAAGTAAATCCATGTCTTCAATATTATTGGAGAAGCAATCAGAAAGGGGTTCTTTAATGCTTGATGTACCCCAAGTTTTATATTCTCCAATTGAGAAATTTAGGTTTCTTTCAAAAATGAGATGGCTTGGAGTATGGAAATTAGTAGAGCATAGGGAATCCCAAAATTAGGTGCACCGAGAATGAGGACCATAAAGGTTGAGAATAGTAAATCAGAGGCCCATATCCCTACTATATAAATTATTTTTTAGTCCATTTATGATCCCCAACTAATATTATAGAGAACTATTCTAGGGTTCCAGCCCAAGACTAGTCCCCTCGAGTTACCAATAGCATCCAGTGAGAAAAGTTCCCATTCCGGAAAGATGGAAAGAAGCACATAGATAGAAGAGTTGCTAGTGGACATAGTCTCCTATAGGATAAAAACATTCAGCTTGTGGGAATCCATAGGTCTCTTTAGGGCCATTCTATTGGAGGGCTTCCATAACCCTCTTACATTGTAGGCGATGTAGAAAATTAATCCACACCTGCTCCGGGGGTGCATAGATTCAAGGCCCCCTTGATGGTTTTTTGACATCCTCCAGGAACTTTAATGATAGAAATGTCTCTAGCTCGTGCCATTACAGATAGTATACCTCTAATCTGACCAGGTCATCGAATATCATTAGATAATAAGGGTCTGCAATCTTGTTTAGGGTTGGATTTATAAGTCGAACGGGGTATGAAGAAATAATGGGACTATTTTTTGGATGAGGTCGAGGGTGTTGACTACTCAACAGGTTTGGAGATAAGATATTCAGGGCTAGATTCAAGGTTTGGGCTCACGATTGATGTAGCATCCAAGGAGATAGGTGCTGAATATGGAGGGTAGGTAGGGGATGAAATAGGGGAGTGTGTGGAGGAATACTGAGATGTGGAAGGGGAATATTATTCTTCCTTGTCTTCGGTTGGGAGGTGTGGTGGATCAGAAAAAGGGTAAACATGTGATGAATATGGATTCAGTGTGAAGGTTTGTGAAAAATAGGTTGGTAAGTTGAAGAGAGAGGGGCACAAACATAGTTGGGATAAAAGGTAGGGTGGTTAAATAGTTTATAACCCACGGGTGAAGACAAATGAGCCAGAACCAAGGGAGAAATGGGAATATACAATGTAGGACTAGATATCATGGGTAGACCCCATGTTTCACTAATGAGGAACTCTTTTAATATAGAAGCATAGTGATTAGGTTTAAAACCAGAGTGAGAATGAGAAGAAAAATGGTCCAGGGAAGCTACTAAAGGCAGATTTTTAGACATACCTGAAGTGTGTTGTTCTCTTAGAGGGTTTATCGGTGTGGCTATACAAAGGAGAGTTATTCATATATTTAGGCCCATATGTCATTTAAGTAGGAGTAAGTACCCCTGATAGATTGAGTAGGACCAGATACATGCGGAGAAGACCAAAAATTCTAGTGAATGGTTTATCATAATCCCTAACAATATTTCCATATGAATGACATCTATTGCATTTGAAAGGTAATCCCATCTAGTCCTAATCTCGCGAATAGGAGATATTGCCCTTTGAAATGATGATCTAATCTGGAAGTCCTTCACGAGTGTGCAATTCAATAATAATTTTTGCAACTTCCATACTCTGTTAAATTTGTGAACCATTGATCTATAGGAAAATATGAAAGCTATAGGAAGGGAATTATGTAGTGGAATAATCAAAGAGAATGTACACTGAATAAGAAATTCATGCCTCAAATTTAAGATAAATCGGATAAGAATTGCTCAGATAATCACAACATTAATCTTCATTCATTAATAAATATTACAATCATTATACAATAAATAGAATTTGAATTCTAAATATAGGATTCGAATCTATCAATTCTAGCTGATTGATTAACTAACTCAGTGTGTCTAAATCACTATTGTAGCTCATTAGTATAGCTCTGGATGTCTAGATTAGTATACAATCAGTTAATTGATGAGCTAGGTGGGAAAAATGTTCCAGTCTCCCTTCATGCATGAAAAACATCACTCTAAGCTAATTGAAAGTGATCTAATTGATTGTAACTGGAGGTTACCTTAGCATAACTGCTTACCTACCACAACCAACAGATGGAGGTTGTTGGTGGAACTTAGAGTCTGATCCTATAATGTAGGGATTGCGCCTATAGGAACATAAACTCATGCATGCACATGCAATAAGTGGTATATAACCTATAGGTGTGTCTCCCACACTGTATTACAATAATAATAACTCCCTATGTTAGTCAAAATGACCAAATAGACCATTTTTGACAAAGGAGGATTAATTAATCCTAGCACCCCCCTTAATCCTAAATTTGGACAACTTGGGCCCTGGAAACTAGTCCAAAAGTCACCCATACAATCTAAATGAAATAAAATAAACTTAATAAAATAAGGAAAATGGGGAAAACCTCACGGGAACCCCCCCCCCTCAAAATAAGCACGAATCAGGAAATTTTGTTGTAATCTGCAACTTTGTGGAGCATAATGCAGAATATTGGTTCTTCTATGCATCAACAACCTGGGACTATGCATGTGAACATATCCAAAATAAATGATTATGTTTGGAGGAATTTTCCTGTGTGGAAGAAGAGGAATATGCTCAACTGAATGAGGAACATAAACAACTGCAAGATGAAAACTAGACTCATGTAAAGCAACTGAGATCAACTAATGAGAGAGAAAAAGTTCTTGAGAATTCAAACCATGTGAGGTAAACCCAAGCAACTAATATTTTGCAGCCTTGAACATCAAACCATGTGAGGTAAAATCATCTCCAAGTGTTAGGAGCAAGTGTCCAGGCGAATGCATGATGTCTCCATCTTTACTAGTACTACGAGGAGATGAGCATGCAATCAAGTAGAAAGGCAGAGAAGTCCAGGGGCCATGGAGAGAGAATGCTTGATCTCCATAATATATTATAGCTTCTAAAATATCCAATTATTCAAAAAATATAATATTATCAAACTCATGAGAGAAAACTAACATCAGATCCCCAATTTTTTTTTTGAAAGAGACTTGAAGTACTTGATTTTTCACACGAAAAATGATGAGAACAGCTACAAGCATGACTTGATGCTATTGAAACTTAAAATTAAAACCAAATAAGATCATATCAAATCCAAATAAGGTCATATCAGATCCAATAGTGTGGAACAAAGTTTCCAAGTGCTCCACTGAGATGGTAGATGCACAATTTTCTCCTTCTTCAACAAAAATCTAAGTATTGGTGCAAGCAATCATGTAGGAATTTGTTGGAAGATATATATCAATGAGAGTGAATGGATCACTACTAAAATCTGATATTTCTTCCAAAAAATCCAGAGTATTACTTTTCTGCACACTAGCAACAACATTAGAGAGAGAGAAATCAAATTCCTCTTCATTTTCTGAATCAATCATTGGCAAACTTTGAACATAATTTAAAATAGAAGAATCACTAGAGAATGACTGAGTAGAATGGAAGGAGAGTTTTTATTCAATAAAAAATATTCGAATGTCTTCTTCTAGATCATCTATATGAGAAGATGAGATATCATATATCTCATAAACTTCTTGAGCGATAGGAGGAGGAGTCACTCCAAGGAGACTTTCTTCAATTCAAATTGACTGTGTTGAAGATTCCGCTTCTTCTTAACCTTAAACAACTTCATCAGAGAGAATAAAGGCTGATAATTTTGAAGAAAGAACTCTTGTGGTGTTGGGTTTTCTCTCCAAATTTCTAGAATGATCCTCATTGTTCTTTCCAAAGGTTCTATCCAATTATGTCCAGAGATCCTTTGGGTATTCAGCAGAATCAATAAGGTAGTGCAAGATTGGAGAAAAAGAATATAGATATCATTCCAAAATATTTATCACCGTCATTTACCCAGTAATTCTCATTTTCATAACAGTCTTTACCAAGTCCATTATATACTTCGTAGAGACCTTGTCTCTTTAGAGATGAGATCATCTTGAATTTCCACTTTGAATATCTTGTGAATGGAGTAAGAAGAGGGACTGGTAATCTCGAATCCATATTGAAGTTGTACTTGCAAAATATTACTACAAAACAAACCAATTTGCAATCATATGTCAGTTAAAACCTTTCCACCTCGAGATCTGCACTTTTTTAGATTTCGTCACACCTGCAGATACTTTTATGGACAGAATCCAGAGTTAGCAAGGCAAATATTGCAGGAATTATGTGGAAACTTGGTTGCTTTCGGTGCATAATGGAGGTCAGGCAAGGTTTTCTGCTATCCTAAACAAGGCTCTAATACCATGTTAAATTTGTGAACGATTTATCTACAAGAAAATATGATAGTTGTAGGAAGGGAATTTTGTAGTGGAATAATCAAAGAGAATGTACACTGAACATGAAATTCATGCCACGAATTTCAAATAAATTGGAAAAGAATTTCTCAGATAATCAAAAAATTAATCTTCATACATTAATTAATAATACAATGGTTTTACAATAAATAAAATTTGAATGCTAAAGATATGATTTGAATCCATTAGTTCTAGCCGACTGATTAGCTAACTCAGTTTGTCTAAATCACTGTTTGAGCTCACTAGTCTAACTCCAGATGTCTAAATTAGTCTACAATTAGCTAACTAATGAGGTAGGTGAGAAAAAGGTGCCACTCTCCCTTCATGCATGCCAAACTAGGTCTAGGCTAACTGAAATTGATCTAACTAATTGTAACTGAAGGTTAACTCAACATAACTGCTTGCCTACCACAACCAACTAATGGAGGTTGTTGGTGCACTCATAGAGGGATCCTATAATTTGTAGGGATTTATCCTAGAGGCACATAAACTCATGCATTCACATGCAATAAGTAGAAGATAACCTCTATTTGTGTCTCCCACACTCTAGTACAGTAATAATAACTCCCTAAGTTAGGAAAAACAACCAAATAGACTATTTTGGTCAAACAAGGATTAATTAATACTAACATATTCCTAGTAGCATCATAACTTTCATTCAGATGTGGAAACTCACCAAGTGAAAATCCAATGCAAGCAAAAATATCCATGGTCCATAGATAAGGAAGGAGACTTGGGAGTTTTACCTAGGTGGGATGTGTATACACTTTCTCACGGAAGACATCAAAAGTCGATGTCCATCGCTTCAATTTGAATGGTAGTTGCATCCAAAACTAAGGCCCTTTACACATCTTCATAATATTTTAGGATGCCCCCGAACCACTCTTTTGATAAAGCAAAACATTGTGGCATATAGCCAAGAAAGTACAATTGAGAAGATATCCACTCTTTGAAGGTGGCCAGTGAGAAATTCATACCTCTGAAGCGTCCCACTATTGCAGTTTTAGTCATAGAGAAAGTCTCGTGCAATGGGACATCATCATCAGGAGCTAAATGAATGGTTGGTTTATGTTTTATACAATGCCTTTGCTTCCTTCCCTATACACAGGTGGGTGGGTTTGAGTATTGTTCGGTTAGCATGGGTTTTGGAAGAGCATATGTAGCATGGGGGTTTTTTATGTGCCAGTGGGAAAAATAGGGGGATTAGTTTGTGATGTCGGTCCAAACAATGCAACATGGTTATTTTCAAAAGTAAGAGGCGTGGAAAATGAAAAAGGTCTCAAGACACTGAGACATGCATCCTTGGAGCCCATGACCGACTCCATTGGGAATGAGACCCTTCAGAGGATAAGTAAAGAAGGAAAAAATTGATAATGATATAGGGAAAAAAGGGGCATGAACAATAATAACCTGATCATGACAAACTATAATCTCATAAATGATAGTGAAGGAAAAGACAAAAGATACAATCATAGAAACCAGAAAATTATAAGTGGGGCACAATAACACTCATTAGAGAGTTATAAAAATCGTAGTGGAGTCCAACAATACTTCACACTACGATGAACCCATCTACAGAAATCTATCCAATAGTATCCCCAACAACTCCTATTTTGTTCAATGCCACCTTTGAAACCCTAGTCGCCATCACAACACAAACCCTAACTTAGCCACACATGTGACCATCTATATTAGATTCTTTTTACTCTTTTGAAATGTAATTGAAGAATATTCTTAAACTAAGGGTGGACTGTGTAATTAGGCTATCCATATTACAGTGTCCTCATTTTTTGAAATGCAATTTAACTATCCCTAAACTAAGCGGTTGGGACTATCTTCTATATAACACTTTGATCATATTTTGACTAAAAAATTATCCACGGTTCTATAAGGTAATAATTATAATTATAAATTTATATTTTTATAAATCTAAAATAATTACAATTATTTTTTATTTAATTGTATCACGTTTTAATTTGTAATCATTGGCTTGGGTCTTCCAACTCTGACATGCCACTAGAAGACTAATAAATATCATGTACATCGTGGGGAGACTTTTGCTGGCCCTTTTCCACACCCATGGGCCACCAATCACTTATCTTGGTGACTGCATCCTCCAACATCCCCATCATGAAACCATCCTTGTGAAGAATGCATGAATCATACCCTTTGGTCAGTATAGAACCCATCTCTCGCCATAAATTCATGTGAAACATTATTTAATTTAGGCTTGGCATGAGACTAGATTTGTGGATCAATCTAGTCAAATTATTGAAATATCTAAGTTATTTTTTATAATGATTCAAGGTCATGTGAAAGTGTGTGCAAGATCTATGTGACCTTACCTTTTCTCATAATTTTGCAGATGAAAAACATTTATTTCCTTTTCCTCAGAGGAAATCATTTGTTCTTACTTAGTAGCTAGTCCCTACCACTTAGTTTAGGGAAAACTAAATTGCATTTCAAGAGAATGAAGATAATGCAATATGGATAACCTAATTACATAGTTCCCAATTTGTTTAAAAATAGTTTTCAATTACTTTTCAAAAAAGTAAAAGCAATTTAATATGGATAATCACATTGCATTTCAAAATATTAAACGTAATGTAATGCGATTATTAAAATAAATGTATTAGTTTAGGAATAATTAAATTGCATCTCACTAATAATTAAGAACATTGTAAAAAAGTTATAAATATGGTCTTCCAATTTTGATTAAAACTACCTTTTTTTTCACTATAAACATGTTGAGCTAAACATTTAAAATAACTGAAACAAAATTTCTCTTTCAAGTATATCAAATTACAAACACCTACATTTAAATACGAAAATGATCTATAAATAAAGTCACACTTTATAACAAGATTAGATTAATCTAAAACTGATAAACTAAAGTTAAAATGTAATTTTCCAAAACTTACATTCAAAGACACATATTCATGATCAGGTTGAAAAAATATTATTAATGTGCATGGTTTAAATGACTCCATTTTCAAGGATATTAAGTCTAGGTTAATTAGATATCTAGATTTTTATTGTGTTTGAAGAAAAGTATTTTTCAAAACATTTTAAACCAGCCTAGATCCAAATCCTAGGCTCTATCAAGCGCCGAGAGGGATCAAATCTCTCGAGGTGCAAACCTCTTCTCAAGTATTGCACTCAAGGAGCTTTTCGAGGAGAGATTTGCACCTCGGGAGATTTGATCCCTCTCGGCGCTTGATAGAGCCTAGGATTTGGATCTAGGCTGGTTTCAGTCGTGGGGGGTTACACAAAACTGGAGTTTGATCATCATTGTGAGGAACATGTTAAGTTGAAAACATGTCATGAAATTTATTAGGATTTGGATCAACCACCCAAGTTACATGTCATGAAAATTATGCTTAAGTAGAAAAGTGGTTGGTGTTGTTTGGAATAATGAATGTAAATTATTCTTATTTAATTACTTTTTATATTGAAAAGTGGTTTAGCTTATTTGGAATAACGAATGTAAAATGTAAATTATGTTTATTCATTGACTTTTATGTTGAAAAATGCTTTGTGTCAATTGGAATCATGAATGTGAATTTGAATTTTAGGAATGACAATGAAATAACTTATTTTATATTTTTATTACAAATTTTATATCGTAACGACAAACTATAACAGTATGGATTTATCACATTTTTTTTTATGATTTCATCACATCAATATTATTTTTAATGTTATTGGAAAATCTGAATCTAGTGAAAATTTCCATTAGACTTCTTCATTCTGAAATCTAAATCTAAAAAGTGAAAATTTCCATTAGACTTCTTCATTGAAAATTGATTATCAAGGATCTGAAGTCCCGCACTTAGTAGGCATGGATACAAAGTGTTATGTCGATGCCAACCACAATCCCTCGTAAATGAAACAACTATTAGTTATTTAAGGAAGCCATACTATTTGCTTTCATATTCATCGGGAAGATGCTTTATAGCATCATCATCTCAGCTACGACCAGTGGATGTGTAGAAGCACTCTTCAGCCCGATCATTTTGTTGTGAATGAAGTTAAACGCAAGATGGAGGACACTCAATTTAAATAATCCATACACTCCAAGATTTTTCGTTCGTGGGATACAGCGATGGATCTTTTACAAATCTGGCTCGATTTTCCGTTATTTGGCTGCAGGGATGGATTAGTCGGGAAAACTTATGCTCCATTCATTATCAGAATGAAAAAAAGACCAACAAACTGAAACTTGAATTTGATACCAAGTTCCTACACATTCAAACGATGGATCCAAGAAAAGTCTAGTTAGTCACTACAACATTCTAAGGTGATTAATTAAATATTCATAAAGATTGTTTTTGCTATTGACAAAATACATAAAATGGATCACTGAAATTGAGGTGAAAATGAAGGCAAACTTCAAATCCAATACCAGGAGCATACATACTCTTCCATCATT